>CM076584.1:1111169604-1111297182 GCA_034641835.2 Pinus albicaulis
GATGTGGATTTTAGTAGCACCGAGATGATAAAACATATATGTGTTGAAACCTTCCACATGCTTGTTTTGGATCCTGGTGTTGTGGCCTGTTTTAAATTTCTTATATGTTGTATATATGAGATTATGTCTTCTTTAAAAATTTAAAAATATATATATGAATATGCACAAAATAATTTTTTTCAAAAGCAATGTACTAAACAATGGTCGGAGTAAATTTGATAGACTGTGGGACCACATTTAACGCACAATGTTAAAATACAAGCATGCAACATTGTCGGGACCACAAATTGGAAGAGCTTTCCTGTGATGGAGCAATGTGACATCACAACTTGATCGGAGATTAACAAGCAGGGTGCCTCCACTAGAATCTTTGACCCCTGACAGTTGAATGGAACGAGTGGCCCAGATTAACTGTGGGGGCACTGCTTCAAGATCGATCTCGTACTGTGGAGTCCCCTTACAGTGATGAAATCCGGCGGGACCACGACACCAGCAAGAAATCCCATTAGGGGAATTTTGAGGTCTAAAATGGGCCTCCTAAGGAAAATGTACAATCAAAATTAATTTTATGAGAACCAATCACATTTTAGGGGATGACATCATCCTTAATGGTTGAGGTGGCATTGCTTGAGTTAAAGGTACTTACTTGTCACATTCTCAATGGTGGATAAAAACTCATGGTTAACCATGTTAGTGCTCTAATTACTTTTAAAGTCAAAGTAAAGTACTCATAATAAATGTCATTTCACACTTTTTGAATAAAATAATATTATTTTCATTTCATATTTCTTGAAAGAAACAATGCATATCCCTAGACATTTATTATATTATATTATATTATTTTTATATAATATGTTAATTACATGTTATTATACAATTTAATTAATATAAATTTTAATTAATAGCATAAAATATAATTAATAATTTATACATTTATATTTATATTTTATTTTAAGTTATTTAAGTACAAAGGACAAATGCATTAGTTGTTCAATGATAATGACTTTTCTTGAAAAACTCATTCTTATTTATAGTCACATCAATACAATTTTTTTATTAATTTTATTTTGGTACAAATTTTGAATTGAATTTAACTATGGTTACATGGATTTTGGTGCAAAAAATGAATTTCAAATTCATAAATATTATTTTATTGGTTTAGCTATTATTTTATTATTTCCTTAGGAGGCCCATTTTAGACCTCAAAATTCCCCTAATGAGTTATGTTTTCCACGTCACCCTCCACATCATCTCACCTGTCTTTTCATTCATTAAACTTCCATATATTTTTTTCCCACCCAATCATTTTTTCCTCATATAAAAATAATTTTTCCCTCATTTTTATCTACGTTCGCTCCCGAAAATGTTAAAGTTATCCGACATCCATAACAACATCCAAGTCATCAACTGCTTCGACAAAGCCAGGTAACCAGTAAAACTATTCTTGAATTTGTCCAAAATGTCAAACAAAAACGTTATGGCTGGGTCTTCTACTCATATTCCATTGATGGATAAGGAAATTGACATTGTAGATATTGTCAACACAGTAGACCACCCACTTTTCTATCAGCATGTCATCTTAAACCAGTAAAAATTCCCAATTTACTCTTCTTTAATCAAGTCTGGAGTCTTGTCAGTTTTTGTTCCACAAACTTACTTGTTTCCATATTTTATCCACTAGTTAGTCTCTACAATGTATCCTCAAAAGTGTTTTGTCATGAACCAATTGGGAGAAAATGTCTTTGAAGTGTCAGCTCAGTTAATTAGGTAATCTTTTTTCCTTCCCTCTGCAGAGTCATATGTCAGTTTTACTAAAGAATCCCTTTCCACATACTTTCAAGAATTGCCTAGACCTGAGTTTGCCCAAATTGTGTTTTATTTAATGCCTGCAAAGGAAAAAATTTCTATGGATTCAGAAAAATATCTTTTGAGCCTATTTTTTGAATATGTAAGGCCATTTCTCTAGATTTTGCCTAAAATCCTGGGTAAATAAGATGTTGAAATGGTGGATAAGTCAATTCTAGGAATGTTTTCTTTAATGTTGAAACATGGGGTGATTTTAGATATTTCCACTTATTTGGAGAATGTTTTTTTTTTCTAAGTAATGCTAAATATATTAATATGTAACATAAAAGTACAAAACTTCCACTGCCTCAGCTGAGAGAGCCTAAGCGCAGGGCTTGACTGCTGCAAAAAACAAGAGTTTGGACTGCCCACAGAGGGGAAACCAGTCCCTGAAAATTAAGAGTTGCCACCCTCATAGGGGAAACCGACCTTTCATTCAAGTAGTTTAACAAAAATACAGATATTAAAACTAACCACTCTGCAAGCAGAGGGTGAATGAATAGAAAATCCATAATGAACCTAGAAACATTGTGCATAAGAAACAAAAACCTCTGAGGGATTTTCGAACTACTGATCATTAGTTGGAGAAGGTGGTTCTTCCACAATTCTGCATCTGTACTCATCGCTGCTTCTACCTTCATCAGTTGAGGGAAGCTCTTTGCCTTTGTCCTTGCCTTACGTTGTCTGAACTGGCATTAAAATGTCACGGGCAATGTTCAATTGAGCCAAGGAGACCTTGGCGTTTTCAGCAGAAGCGGGGTCAGGAGCACTGGGGCTATGGAATGTGACATAGGGACCAGGGATAGCGATCGAAGGGGGATCAGGTCGAGCAGACTCTTCACAGATGGTGACCGTGACATACGCCATGAGAACCGGCCTTTCAAAAACACAATCAAATCTGAACTCCGCTTGCTGGGAGGTTTGGTGCAGGGTTGTGGAGGAGGGTGGAGGGGGAACGGGAGAAGCATCGGAAGGGTCGACTTGAGGCGCAGAGGAGAGCACATGAGGAGACAGAGAACATGCATATGGATGAGCGAAGTCAATGGAGCAAGGCCTGCCTCTGCAAATTCTAGTTTCCGGAAGGTGGTCGAAGAGGAAATCTCCAGAGGAGGAGTCCGAACTGGGAGAGGACCGAGGGTGTATGACACGACCAAGACTAGAGTCGTGGCAACATCGCATGCGATGGCGCAGTCTAGGCATGGCAAGAGGGAGAGGCTGATGGAAAGGACAGAGGAGAAGTGACAATGGAGGGCTGGAAGAAGCGAACAGAGAATTTGAACATCAAAGCTTACTATGTGAATAGTGGAACTCAGGAACAGTCTCCAAGCAACAAAGATGCTCACATCGTCTGCCTGTCTGCATTCGAGTGCTAGGCTCAGCGCAGGTGGGCGGGCAAGAACTTCGGCGTAGCGCAATGGTGGTGCAGACAGAGAAATCGCCATACAGGAGACCAAAATCCATACCAGAAGCCGAAGTAAACCAGGTGAAATGCTCAACGCGTCAACGGTTCCAAATGATGGCGTTAATGCATCGTGGGGTGGCATATTGAATGCCCTCGTAAATTCACTTGTGGGAGGCCAGATGGCCAGCCCAAAACGATGGCCTCGGGAGGCGGCAAGGGACGAGCGTCCCATCACATGTGGGTGGCATCCGCATCCAGAACACTTATTTGGAGAATGTTGTAAAAAGTGAGTTCATGAATTTATCAGTTACTGGGAGCTATAGGTTTCCACCCTTGGTCACCTATTTATTTCTTACAATCATGTGGACAAATTTACTCAATTGGGGTTAAATATTGTTGATGTGAATAAAAATATGAAATCAATGGTATTTTGGACAAACCTAGTAAGAAATTAGGTGGAAAATGAAGGTCTATTTGAGTTTACCTCCTCTTTCCTTCCTATTGTGCATTCAGTTTTAAATGGAGTATCTACACCAAGGTTGTTTCCTGAAGCGTAGTCTTTTCTGAAATTGAGCAAAGATGTAAGGTATGGGGATTGGTTTTCTCATGAAAACCACACTGAAATTAGATTGTTTGGAGCTGATATAGAACCTTTTAAGCTACCTGTTTTTGTTCCTATAAGGATGTTTTCCTTGGAATTCATTAGGCAAAGTCTTAATGTTGATCAAGTTCAATTTGTGCTAGTGAAGAAGGGTCATTTATTTAAATTACCTAGGAGAGTAGGGCCATTCATTGTTAATACCAGAAATTCCCTAGAAGAGGCTCACAAAATGTTGACTAATGTGCATTTTTCATTAGAGGATAAATGGGCCTATGACCCATATCATGTTATTTCAAACCGTAGGGTGGAGAATGGTTATTCTCCATTTGTTCATGAACCTAGACCAGAGATGGAAAAACTAGAAAATGGTGGACAAACGTTTGCATCGGTGCATATGGAGGTGGAAACGCCTCATCCTACTAAGAAGGGGATTAAAATAGGAAGGGAAAAATTAATTGATTTGGAAGGTGATGCAAAAATTGAAGCCAAGAAGGAAAATACAATGGAGAACGGTATTTCTTCAGCTATGCCTAGATTTTCTTTGCAATTGGGAGACATTTATTGTACTCTTTCATCTCCTCTTCATGAGGTGACAATTCATGATTCTTTTCCTAATGTTAAACATGTTTTCTCACAAATTGAAGAAAGAAACAAAAGAATAAGAGATAACAATGAGGCTTAGTTAGAGGCTCAAATTTCTCTTGATCTGACAAGATTATCGATATCCATGGAAGTGGAAAAAGAGCAGCTAAGGATAGCTTTCTCTCATCCTTTAGCTATGAATGTGTCATCTACTACTTCTTTCAAAAAATTTAATCTGACAATGGATGAAAAAAATATTCATCTTCCTGATAAGATTAACTTCCATATGCAAACATGACAATTAATTTTTATTGATTTAAAAAAGACCACTTCGGCTACTACCAAATCTGAAAATATGTTGAACAAAGTAATCAAGAAATTGAATTTGGAGAAAGCTAACTCTAGAGCTTACTCCACACAAAATTAGGAGTTAAAGAAAATAATTTTCAATATTTATGTTGATACTGAAGACAGATCGACAATTCCAAAATTGTAGCAGAGTGCCGAATCTGAAATCCATACTTTGAAGAAGAATCTTAAGCTTCCTACTGGTGATAATCCTATGGCTACTGAAGTATCCCAAGTTGAGATAGATAAATATCAGTTGTTGCAAGATCTGCTATCAAAATATGAAGAGATAACTAAGTTGAAAGAGATGAATGACATGTTGCAGAAGAAGATAGACTCCCATGTCTGCACTGTTGTTGTTTCATAAAATTCATAAAACCGTGCTGGCCAATTAACTCAAGTCTCTACTGAGTTAAGAATGGTAGAAATTGATCTGAAGAATACTCAGAGGGACCTAGAAAGTCCTTATAAAGTAATCAGAGCTACTGAGAAGGAAGTACAAATGAACAAGGATAATGCAGAGAAGTATAGGCAATACTGTTAGAATGCCTATCAGGAAATCAAAGAGCTGAAAGAGACAGTGAAGGGAAATATGCCCCTTATATAGGCCAGGGAGATTATTTGGAATGACATTACTGATGTTTTCAAGAATATATGGGATCTGTTGATTATTGTTGGGGAATAAAAGAACATTGTGAGAGACTTGGAAAATGTCATTGTGAAAAATAAATAGAAATTTTGAAACATGGCCTTGTATGCCAGTAGGTTGATTGATTTTATTAATTCCAAAACTGCACAAGAGCTAAAGGATTTTGGAATTAAATTCATGACTTGATGTATGTTTTAGTTTAACAATATGATCATGAAGAATTCATACAGGAAGACTACACGGAGAAAGTTGAAGGAAGTTAAAGGAGAAGTGGTAAGATTTAATGTGTTGTTTAATAAAAGAACTAGGGATGGTTTTCCATCCTGTTGGGATTAGCAAGGAAATATTCTTCCATGGGAGACATATGAAACATTGATAGTAGAGGAAACGAGTAAAATTGGAAATACACATGAGAAGACTGCTATCCTAAAGGGAGCCACTATTGTGAATTCTCTGCATAAATAATTTCAGATGTTATGTATGATCAAAACCTTATTTTCAGAAAGACACTCATATTCCATGATCATTAAATATAGGATGGCTCATGTCAATCGTACTAATTTTTCTATCTCAAATGTAGACCTATGGAGAAATTGTAAAGAATGGATGTCTCCACAAACTGATAATGTAGATGCAGGAACCTCTTTTGTTCTAGGATCTTAAGCCACTGCCACCACATGATCAAATGCAATTTTACATATTAATTTTACTTTATTTTGCTGAAGAATTTCTATTTTTCTATTTCGCTATGTAATTACCGAAGGAAACAGTTTAGGAAGTTGACGGTTTCATAACTCTCCATTTTGTATACTGTATTTAATAACTTTTCGAAACAGAGATGGGGTTCTAGACTTTGGGCCTCGGAAGTTTTGGCAAGTTTTGTACTTTGTCTTTTATGAGATTAATAAAGCTTTTCAGAGCATTTTCCAGCAATTGGTGAATGTGTTGAGTTTTCCTTGTTCCATCTTATGTATGTCTCTTATGTTGGAATAAAGTAATGAAACAACCAGTGTCTAATTTACATCTGTGAGTTGGAGTAAATTTCCTTAATAATGTGCTCATTTACTCTAAAATAATTTCTTGCGACCATTTTCTTCTAAAACCAGAGATAATATTTTATGTGTTTTACAACATATTGTTAATGGTTTTTCACTAGCATTTCACCTTCTCATGTTCATGCACATTCATCATTTAAAGGCACTTTGAGGAGTTCTTTTATCTGTAAATATTAAAGGGTTTAAAATATAAATTATGGGGTTACAATATGAAGGGACAACAAATAATTTTATTTACAAGTGACAGTAAATTTCTTGGGCACTGATATTCTTACAACCAAATATTTTCTCTCAAGGACCAACATTTTTTGGCATCATTGCTAGGGAACGAAGACATTTTTCCCTAGGTTTTGTTTTAGGAATCATTTATTTGATTGGTGAATAAAGAAAGTGATAAGGTTGTGTTTTTCATCAACGTGGACCTAGCTTCCAAAAGACCACACATGAGGTTTGATACCTTGTAGCAGAAGTTTCCAATCTTATATGACCCAGAAAATATAGTATCAAGAAGGGTTTGGAAAGCCAAATCCATAATTACTCCCAGTCCTACCCTGTCTACTCCAGGTAGAAATTATACTATAAAAACTCAAGTTTTCCACACATAATAAGTATTCATAAACCTTCAATTCTTGGAATAAGGACTTTTGTCCTCTCATTCAGTTTTTCTCGAACCTACTTTGGAAGAAAATCTTTTCAATTGTTTCTTTTTTGTTCCCTGAATTTCAAGAAGTTTCAACATTTCATTTTGGAACGTCACAACAATCTGTTTCTGCAATAAATCATCCCATACCTATATCAGTATTACCTCCACCACCATTTTTTGTTCAATCAGGGATTAATCAAAACCCCAATATGGACATTCCTACTTTTCTTCTGAATAGATATGCTCCATTAAATTTGGCCCAATCGATGAATCAAATGCCACAAGATTACCTTAAATTGTTGCCTCATTTCACAGGGGAAGATGATATCTCAACAAAGAAACAAATTGCTTCGTTTTGTGCCTTTTCAGAAAATTTGAATGTTGAGTGTCTTGATGTTGTTTTAAGGTTATTTGTGTAATGTTTAGATTGAGAGTCTCAAAACTGGTTCAAGACACTTCCATCCAATTCAATTAATAATTGGGAAGAAATGGTGAACAATTTCACTCAGAGATGGGGTGAAAAGAAGGATCATGGATATTTATTAACTGAATTCAATGCTATTAAAAGAAAACAAGAAGAAAATGTCACATATTTTATTAAAATGTTTAATGAATTGTGCAATAGTCTTCCAGTAGAAATAAAACCCCACCAGTTGGAGCAAAGGTTGTTTTTGCTGGATCTTTTGAATCATATTTTGGTTTCACTCTAATGGAGAGGAGGTCTCCTAGTTTAGATCAAATCCAAACAGATGCCTTAAAGATTGAGGAAAATTTGACTGCAACAGGAAAGTCTAAAGGAAAGAAACATACACAAGATAAAGGAAAGGGAAAGGAAGAAGCCTCTCATGACCAAAGATTGGAAGATATGACTAAAGTCATAAAAATTTTATCAAAACAATTAGTAAAACTGGGACTGGAAAATAAAAACCCTCCTAGACAAGGGAAGCAAGCCCAAAAGCAAAATTTCGACCCACAATTTAGAAAACAACCCTTATAGATCCTGCAAAGGGAAAATAAATATCAAGACACAATCCAATCTCCTTTGTATATAGAAGATGGAAGTAAGGATACATAAGAATAAATTGAAAAGGGGAAATAAAATCAAATATTAGCATTATATATAGATGTAGTAGAAGATGAAGAAAATGAGAAAGTCAATGCTGAAGCAGAAGAACCCCCAAGTGAAAAAAAAATTGATCAGTACTTAAAAAAAAAATTGATCATATGCAGGTTGAATTACACAAAAAGTATGATCTGAGATCAAGGAAGAGATCAAGATCGTTTAATAATGATAAGGTTCCATTAATATCCAGTACCTCAACCGATGGCGACTCCACAACAACCTTCAAAGCAACTTGACAAAGGGAAGCAACAAATTGATTCAGTATCAAAAACCACTTTTGAACAAGGGGAAAGTTCACAAGGGAAGTCAAAAGGTGGGAATTTAAACAAACATGTTGTTTCATCTAAACAAATTTCACATTTGAAGAAGAACAATGAAGATCTTCAAAAGTTAATAAAACCAATCAATATTTTCAATTTAACAAAAGAATTGGAGAAGATAAAGATACAAATTCCCTTGACTGAGTTGGTTAAGACTCCAATGTATAAAAAACAATTTTCAGATTTTGTTAACCTTTATCAAGGAGATAATGTAGAAGACACTGTGAATTTGCAAGAAGGTCTACCAATGGTTATGTTCGGTCCTCATGTGGAATAGGGGGGTTCATCCACTCCTACTTTTTACATTTCTTTGTTGGTGCATTCTTTCATGCTACACAATTGTATGTTTGATTCAAGAGCTTCTCACAATTTAATGCCATTATCAGTAATGAAGCAATTGAATTTACAACTTACCAAACCTTATAAGGATATTTACTCATTTGATTCCAAAATGGTTAAGTGTGTGGAGTTGATTAAATATATGGTTGTTTCATTGGCTCAAATTCTAGCCAGAAGCCTTGTGATGGATGTGGTAGTGGCAGATATCCCAGCTCGTTCTGGGATGCTTATTTCTAGATCTTGGGGGGCTAAGTTGGGAGGTGTTTTAAGATTGGATTTTACTTATTCCATAATACATTTTTTTAGGATTAAGAAATAATATTATACATAGAAACCAGGTTTTTGAAAACCATTACTGAGGAGAATGCCAGTAATTCTCTTGTGTGCAACCAAGAAAAGGATGATTTTTCTTGTTTCATGCTACAAGAAGTTGCAAAAAATTCTGAAGATACTCAAGTGCAGCTCCCTTCTGCAATTGAGAATAAATATTTGACATAAAATGGAGTCTCAAAACTCTATTTTGATGGTGCTTGTTCGAAATATGGTACTAGAGTAGGTATTATTTTAATCACTCCAAAGGGTCATTTAATGCCATTTTCATATAAATTAGAATTTTATTGTACAAACAATATCTCATAATATGAAGCTCTAATTCTTTGTTTGCAAACTTCCAAACAATTAGGAGCACTAAATATATCTGTTTTTGGAGATTTTGAACTAGTTGTTAAATAGATTAAAAATCATTGTCAGGAAAGACATCCAAGATTAAGAACTTACAGAAATTAAGTGTGGGATTTAGTGGAGAATTTCTTTATTGCTTTTAATATACAATTTATCCCTAGGGAAGGTAACAGGCTGGAAGATTCACTGGAAATTGTGGGCAACACTTTTAAACCTCCCCTAAATCCTAGGCTGAGATATGAAGTATAAATAATACATAGGCCTTCAATTAAAAATAATGTAAAGCATTGGCAGGTTTTTGAAGATGAAGAGCATATTAAGGATATTTTGGAGATGATAGGGGAATTTTCTAATTTATAAATTGACCAAGACGAAGATATTGGAAAGCAGCGGGAAGGAGTAGTTTCCTTCAAAGATTCAATAGGTAATCAAAATATTTTACAACTCAAAGATAATGTGATACCAAAAGGATTGGTACCTCTGGAAAAGTTATTTAAAGCTGATGATGTTTCTATGAAACCGAAGAAAGCATATCTTGAAGAGGACTTAGAAGATTGTAGTTTGGTTACAGATCAACAACCCAAGATAGTGAGATTGTTCAAAGGCAATCTTGAAAATTGTAAGCAAAGATATATAAGCATGTTTAATAATTTTGTTGACATTTTCACATGGTCATATAAATACTTGAAGACCTATGACACTAATATCATTCAACACAAAATTCCTTTGAAGCCAAGGGTCAAATATTTTAGACAAAAGCTAAGGCAAATTAATCCCTTTTTGTTGCATTCAATTGAGAAAGAGGTTAAGAAATTATTACATGCCAAAATAATCATTCCTTTAAGGTATACATATTAGGTGGAAAATCTTGTACCAATAAGGAAAAATAATGGTGAAATAAGGTTATGTGTGGATTTCAGAAATTTGAATAGAACATATTTGAAGGATAATTATCCTTTGCCCAAGATGGATCATATTTTACAAAAGGTAATAGGTTCATATAGATTATCCATGATTGATGGTTTCTCTGGCTACAATAATATTGTGGTAGAGAAAGAGGATCAGAAGAAAACAACATTTATGACTCCTTGGGGCACATTCATGTATGCCAAAATGCCTTTTGGATTGATGAATGATGGCGCCACATTCAAGAGAGCTCTGGATATAGAATTTGTAGAGGAAAGGGATAAGTTTATGGTGATTTATCTAGATGATATAACTGTATTTTATAAATTAGATGAAGAACATTTGGAGCATCTACAAAAAACCTTTGAGAAGTGTAGAAGGTATGGTTTATCTTTGAATTTAAAAAAAATCTCACTTTTCTCTAAAGGAGGGAAAGTTGTTGGGACATATTGTTTCAAAATAAGGAGTGAAGATAGACCCTGTGAGATTGGAAGCAATAGGTAAGATACCTTTCCCAAGAAGTAAGCAAGAGATTCAAATTTTTCTAGGGAGAATTAACTTCCTGAGGAGGTTTGTTCCAAATTATGTTGAAATTGTCAAAGAAATCATTGATATGATGAAGCAAGGGGCATAATTGAAGTGGAATGCATCTACAAGGGATTACTTTTCAATAATTAAAGTATATTTTCAAGAATATTCTGTGTTGAGAATTCCTAATTATGAAAAGCCTTTCTAGATTTTTTCTTTTGCTTCTGATTGTACTATTGCAGTTGTACTTTTGCAGAAGAATGAGGAGTAGAGAGAACAACCTGTAGCCTTTTTTAGTAAAGTATTGAGGGATGCAGAACTGAAATATAATATTTTCGAAAAACATGCGTATGCCTTGGTTAAGGCCCTCAAAGCCTTCATAGCTTATATTCTTCATTCCCAGGTGATTCCATATGTGCCAAATACTGTTGTTAAGTATGTTTTGGTTCAGAGTGATGTTGGAGGTAAAATGGGTAAGTGGATAGCAAGGATAAAAGAATAAGATTTAGACATAAAACCAACAAAACTAATAAATGGTCAAGGTTTGGCCAAAATTATGACATAAACAAATTTTCAAGCTTTGGGAATTAGTCTGTTAGCTGAAGTTGAAGAGAAAGAAGATGTTGGCAAACAAACAAAGTCTAAATCAGGTGATAAAATTCAATATAAATTCTTGTGTTTTGAATGGTACAAATATATTGTGCATTACTTGTGTTTTCTTTGTTGTCCTCCTACCATGAACAAAACTAAATACATGGCTTTGAAAGTAAAGGCTCAGAATTATGTGATTATAGATGGAAAGTTATCTTGGAGAGATCCAGTGGGTATCTTGCTGCTTTGTCCGACAAAGGGAGAAGTTGTTGAAATAATTAAAAAAAAATACCATGATAGCTTATGTGGATGTCATTATAGTTTGAAATTTACAACTCATAAAATTTTGAAAGTTGGTTTCTACTGGCCTTCCTTATTTTCAAATGTTTATAAATTAGTGAGGAATTGTCAGAAATCCCAAACTTTTTCCGAGAGTAAGAAGATGGCACCACTACCTTTAATTATTGTGTTCATAGAAGAGACTTTCAGGCAATGGGGGCTAGATTTTGTTGGAGAATTTAACCCACCCTCCAGTGGGCAGTGCAAGTGGATATTGATAGGGACAGATTATTTTAAAAATTGGGTTGAAGAAGTGCCAACAAGAAAGGAAAATGACTTGGTGATGATGAAATTTCTAGAAGAAACTATTTTTAGTAGGTTTGGTTGTCCAAAGAGGTTAGTAACTGAAAATGCCCAATTTTTTAAATCTTCTTAATTGATTGATTTTTTCCAGAAATACAATGTTATCTTATCACATTATACTTATTATCATCGTCAGGGCAATGGGTTAGCATAATATTCAAATAATACATTGGTAAGGATTTTGAAGAAGACAATAGCAGAGAATAATATAGATTGGGATTCAAAATTGAAGTTTTCTCTCTGGGAAAGTCGAGTAAATACTAGAAGATCAACTGGAAAATCATCATTTGAGTTGTTATATGGTATTGAGGCATTGTTCCCTAGTCAGTTGATAAAGCTTATGATAGCATTAATTCAAGATGTCCAGGAAGACCCAATTCCTTTAATTAGAAGAATTAACAGGTTGGTGGAGCTAAATGAAAGTAGAGATAAGGTCAGAGAGAATCTAATCAGCTATCAAGAGAAAATGAAAACAATTTTTCATATAAAATCCAAATATGTTCTTTTCTTGCCAGGTGATCTTGTTTTAAATTTCATGGAAAATTTTAGGGGCTAATATTTGCAAGTGGGCTAATTTTCCATGGTTTTTCCAAAAAAAAGATTCGCCAATTTCCATTTTCTTATAAAAATGATTCGCCCAAATTTTATAATATAAAACTTTTTTACATTAAAAATCACCAACATTATATAGAGATTATATATAATATCATTATAAATTTGAATAATTTTACAAATACATCAATAAACATTTTATAGTTTGCATATCAGGGACTAATGAGATTTGCCAATTTTTTAAACTTCAAGATAATTTTCCATCCTTAAAATTTTCCCTAGTTTTAATATGGGATTTCATAAGGGAAGATAAAGGTAAGCATGGGAAATTTGATCCCTTTTGGTATGGCCCTTTTCAAATTACTGAATCCAAAGCCAACAATACTTTTTTCTTTGAAAATTTGGATGGTGAAATGTTGCCATTACCAGTGAATGGGCAGTGTCTGAAGCACTATTTCCAGCATTGAATTTTTGTTTCATCATTGTACATACTAGTCTAACCATTGTACATAGGTCAGTGAGGAACTCATTTGCAATGTGTAAGTCACCTTTTGACTCCATGCCCAAAGTGAAGGCACTAATATGCGGTTCTTAGTGTTATTTTATAGAAAACACTATCTCTAGGTGGAGACAGATGTTGTGGCATGTTTTAAATTTCTTATATTTTCTATATATGAGATTATGTCTTCTTAAAAAAATTAAAATATATATATGCATATGCACAAAATAAATTTTTTGAAAATAAATGTACTAAATAGTGGTCGGAGTAAATTTGACAGACGGTGGGACCAAATTTAACGCATAATGCTAAAAGACGAGCAGGTGACATCGTTGGGACCACCAATTGTAAGATATTTCCCGTGATGGAGAAATGTGGCATCACAACTTGATCAGAGATTAACAAGCGGGGTGCCTCCTCTGGAATCTTTGACCCCCAAAAATTAACTAGAATGAGTGGCCCAGATTAACTATGGGAGCATTACTTTGAGATCGATCCCATACTATGGAGTCCCCCCGTAGTGACAACAGTCGATGGGCCCACGACACCAGCAATCGATCCAGCTATTTTTTCCACGTCACTCTCCACATCATATCACTCGTCTTGTCATTCATTACACTTCCATATATTGTTTTCCCGCCTAATCATTTTTTTCTCCTATAAAAATAATTTTGCCCTCATTGTTGTCCATGTCCACTCCCAAACAGCTTAAAGTTCTCCAACAGTTGTACCAGTGTCCAATTCATGAACTACTTTGACAGAGCCAGGTAATTCGTATAAATATTCTTGAATTTGTCCAAAATGTCAAACAAGAACGTTATGGTTGGGTATTCTACTCATATTCCATTGATGGACACAGAAATTGACATTGTAGATACTATCTGCACAGTAGACCACCCACTTTCCTATTAGCATGTCATCCTAAACCAGTCAAAATTCCCAATTTACTCTGCTTTAATCAAGTCTAGAGTCTTGTCAGTTTTTGTTCCACAAACTTACCTGTTTCCAAAGTTTATCCACTGGTTAGTCTATGCCATGTATCCTCAAAAGTATTTTTTCATGAACCAATAGGGATAAAATTCCTTCCAAGTGTCAACTTGGTTAATTAGGAAATCTATTTTCTTTCCCTCTGCAGATTCATATGTGATTTTTACTGAAGATTCCCTTTCCACATATTTTCAAGAATTTCCTAGACCTGAGTTTTCCCAAATTGTGTTTTATTTCATGCTTGAAAAGGAAAAAAATTCCATGGATTTAGACAAATATTCTTTGAGCCTCTTTGCTGAAGATGTAAGGCCAATTCTCCATATTTTGGCTAAAATCTTGGGTAAAGAAGATGTTGAAATGGTGGATAAGTCAATTTTGGGAATGTTTTCTTTAATGATGAAACTTGGAGTGGTTTTAGATATTCTCACTTATTTGGAGAATAATGTAAACAATCAGCTCATGATTTTATCAATTACTGGGAGTTTTAGGCGTCCATCCCTGGCCACCTTTTTACTTCTTTACAGTCATGTGGAAAAATTTGCTCAATTGGGGCTAAATATTGTTTATGTGAATAAGAATAATAAATTAGTGGCCTTTTGGAAAAACCTAGTAAGAAAGGAGGTGGGAAATGAAGGCCTATTTGATTTTACCTCCTCTTTCCTTCCTATTGTGTATTCAGTTTTAAATGAAGTATCTACACCAAGGTTGTTGCTCGAAGCTTAGTATTTTCTGAAATTGAGAAAATATGTAAGGTATGGGGATTTGTTTGCTCATGAAAACCACACAGAAATTAGATTGTTTGGAGTTGATATAGAACCTTTCAAGCTACTTTTTTTTGTTCCTATGAGGATGTTTTCCTTGGAATTCATTAGGAAAAGTCTTAATGTTGATCAAGTTCATTTTGTGCCAGTGAAGAAGGGTCATTTATTTAAATTACCCAACATAGTAGCGTCATTCATTGTTAATACCAAACAGACCCTAGAATAGGCTCACAAAATGTTGACTAATATGCATTTTTCATTAGAGGAGAAATGGGCATATGACCCATGTCATGTGATTCCAAACCGCGGGGTGGAGAATGGTTATTCTCCATTTGATCATGAACCTACACCAGAGATGTAAGAACTGGAAAATGGTGGAAAAAATTTTGCATCTGTGCAGATGGAGGTGGGAACCCCTCATCCTATTGATAAGGGGATTAATAGAGGAAGGGAGAGATTAATTGATTTGGAGAGTGATGCAAAAATTGAAGATAAGAAGGCAAAGACAGTGGAGGAGGTTAGTTCTTCAGCTATCCCTGGATTTTGTTTGCAATTGGGAGACATTTCTTGTACTCCTTCATCTCCTCTGCTTGAGGGTATAAGTCGTGATTCTTTGTCTAATGGTAAACAAGTTTTCTCAAAAATTGAAGAAAGAAAAAAAAGAATAATAGATAACATTAAGGCTCAGTCAGAGGCTCAAATTTCTCTTGAGAAGACAAGATTGTTTCCAACCATGGATCTATAAAAGTATCAGCTAAGGTTAGCCTTCTCTCATCCTTCGACTATGCATGTGTCATCTACTACTTCTTCCAAAATTGTTAATCTGATAGTGGATGCAAAAAATATTCCCCTTCCTTATAATATTAACCTGCATATGCAAACAAGATATTTAATTTTTAATAATTTAAACACCTCCACTTCAGCTACTGCCAAAGATGAAAATACATTGAACAAATTAATCAAAAAATTGAAGTTGGAGAAATAAAAATCTAGAGCTTACTCCACACAAAATGAGGAGTTAAAGAAAATAATTGTCAATATTGGTGTTGATCTTGAACACAGATAATAAATTCAAAATATGTTTTAGAGTATTGAATATGAAATCCATAATTTGAAGAAGAAGCTTAAGCTTCCTACTGGTGAGCATCCTATGGCTACTAAAGTAGCCCAAGTTGATATAGAGAAAGAGCAGTTGTTGCAAGCTCTACTAGCCAAAACAAAGAGTTAATTGAGCTGAAAGAGGTGAATGGCATGTTGCAAAATAATATAGACTCCCATGTCTGCACTGTTGTTGTTTCATCAAATTAAGAAGACCCTACTACCCAATTAACTCAAGTCTCTACTGAGTTAAAAATGGTAGAAATTAATCTGAAGAAAACTCATAGGTACCTAGAAATTTCTTATAAATTAATCAGAGCTACTAAGCAGGAAGTACAAATGAACAAGGATAATGCAAAGAAGTATAGGCAAGACTGTCAGAATTCCTATCAGGAAATCAAATAGCTGAAAAAGAAAGTGAAGGGAAATATGTCCCTTATACAACACAAGGAGATTATTTGGAATGGAATTATTGATGTTGTCAAGAGTATATGGGATCTGCTGATTATTGTTGGGGAAGAAAAAAGCATTGTGAGATACCTGGAAAATATCATTGTGGCAACAGACATAAATTGCATAACAATGCCTTGTATTCCATGACGTTGATTGATTTTATTAATTCCAAAACTGCACAAGAACTTAAGGATTTTGGAATTGAACACAGGACTCGATGTGTATTGGAGTTTAACAAGATGATCATGAAGAATTCATACAGGAAGACTACAGAGAAAAATTTGAAGGAATTTAAAGAAGCAGTGGTAATATTTAATGTTTTGTTTGATAAAAGAACCAGGGTTGGTTTTCCATCGTGTTTGGATCAGCAAGGAAATATTCTTCCTTGGGAGACATATGAAACATTGTTGGTAGAGGCAAAGATAAAAATTGGAAATACACATGAGAAGACTTCTATCATAAAGGGAGCCACTATTGTGAATTATTTGCACAAATAATTTCAGCTGTTATGGATGATGAAAACCTTATATTCATAAATACCCTCATATTCGAGGATCATTGACTTCAGGATGGCTCATGTCAAGCTTGCTAATTGTTCCAGCTCAAATGTAGACCTGTGGAGAAAGTGTAAAGAATGGATGTCTCCGCAAACTGATAATGCATATGTAGGAACCTCTTCTATTCCAGGATCTCAGGCCACTACCACCACATGATCAAATGAAATTTTACATTTTACTTTTAATTTATTTTTCTAAAGAAGTTCTAATCTTATATTTTTCTTGTAATGACTGAATGGAACAGTTTAGGAAGTTGACAGTTTCATAACTATCTATATTGTAATATTGTATTTAATACTTTTTCGAAAGAGAGATGGGGTTCTAGACTTTGGGCTTCAGAAGTTTTGGCAAGTTTTGTACTTTGTCTTTTATGAGATTAATAAAGCTTTTCAGAGGATTTTCCAACAATTGATGAATGTGTTGAGTTTTCCTTGTTCCATATTATGTATGTCTCTTTTGTTGGAATAAAGTAATGTAGTTGCTAGTGTCTAATTTACATTTGTGAGTTGGAGTAAATTTCCTTAATAATGCGCTCCTTTATTCTGAAATAATTTATTGCAACCATTTTCTTCTAAAACTAGATATAATATTTTTTGTGATTTAGAACATGTTGTTAATGGTTTTTCACTAGCATTTCACCTTCTCATGTTCATGCACATTTATCATTTAAAGGCACTTTGAGGAGTTTTGTTATCTGTAAATATTAATGGGTTTAAAATATAAATTTTAATAACTGTTAAATTATTCACCGATATTATCATGATCACACACTATTTGAGCTTCATGCATAATACATAACCTCTTCTACTATTGATCATCAATTTGCAGAAATTAAACAATCGCATGCGCACATTAAAACCATAAACAATCACACATATAAACACAGTATTTATGGGAAAGCTTAAAGTTGAAAACCCCCAACTATATGTATATTATAATGATAGAGATAATGTAACAATCATCATACAAACTCACAAGCTCTCAGTACAATCTCCAATTGTTACACACTACACAAGCTCAAATCATACAAAACACATGCTCCAATCTACTCCACCTGTTAGCCAGCCTCTATTGTGCAATCCAATATGGATAATTATGAGATCCAAGTTCAAATCCCACCAGTATGTACTGCGCAATCCTCATTGGCTTCTCCATCAATGTGTGTGCAAATCTCATGCACCAGTATAGTCACAATTGATAGTCACACTTGCTCTTTCACCTACCCCTCCACTGGTCTCCATTGAAACTGTCCATGCACTGCAGTTAACTGATGTATTCTTTAGTTGATTTATGATTTAATAATTAGTGAATTAATTAATAATTAATTCACACCACTCTCACTAATTTTATCAATCATTTAGACTAGATACAACTAGCTCAACTAAGTTAAACTGAACACAACTCCATTAACTGTCTCATTAACTCCACCAAACTCTGTCACATGAGTTGTAACTGAAGTAAACCATGCAATAGCTCCACTAAACCCTAGGAATAGCGTAATTCCTTCTGTCAGCTACATGTGCCACATCCAGGCATCAAACTGAAGTGCTCCAAGGGGATAAGATAATGTTTAGAGTCCAAATATTATTAAGAGCTAATAATATTCGACATACCTATTTTTAGACTGGCAATCTAAAAATAGATTCCGCCCAGTATGTCTAAAAATAGAAGTCCATCTATTTTTCCCAACTTGACCAACCATCCACAAATAGCATCCTACAACTCATAGAACATGATCCATATGTCTAAAATTAGACATAGTCTAAAAATAGACTTTGCGCCAAAAATACCCTGCGGGCCCACTTAGTGAAGGCGACTCCTTTCCACTAAGCTCATCATCTTGTTGCAATCTCAACAAGATGGATTACATGGAAGCTAAGATCGATGAAAAAATGAAAGACAACATGGAAAACATGAAGAATGATCTAAAAGCAAGCATGGAAAGTTTGACAAAGTTGATACAAGAAATGTTTCCTAATGATGAAAAGATAGTAGAGAAAACTCATGATGAGAACAAAATAAATTTTAATCGTGACTTCATAAACTCTAATGTTGGTGGGAAGAACCACCATATTCCAAAAATGGATATGAGGAAGTTTGATGGAAAGGATTCTGTAACATGGATACTACAGATGGAGCAATATTTTGATCTCCATAATGTGAAAAACACACAAAAGGTACGCATTGCAACTTTACATTTAGAACAAAATACATTTGTATGGTATCGATGGCTTTGCTCCCATAAAATAATTGTCACTTGGTCAATTTTTACGGAGGAAATGATAGCACATTATGAGGATACAAAGAGCAACACCTTCTTTAGCCAATTGATAAATCTCAAACAAAAGGGTTTAGTGGGGGAGCACATTGAGGACTTCCAAAATTGAATATAAGGGTAATTGATATTCCAGAGGAACACAGGATTGATCTCTTCATAGGTACTTTAAAGGATAACATCCAACATGAAGTTTGCGTTTTGGAACCTGATTCATTGGAGAAGGCATTCAGGTTGGCAAGAAAAATTGAATGTAAAATTATGGCGACAAGGAAGCCTAACACTCACTTCTATAAAGAGGGAAGTGTTGCTACTCCTAGATTTCCACAACCTACAAGGTTGACACCACAACAATTGGAAGAAAAAAGAGCAAAAGGGCTTTGCTACAGTTGTGATAGCAAATACACTAAAGGTCATAAGTGTGCTCAGAAGAAATTATTTTACATAGATTGTGAAGAGGAAGAAGAAAATGAACAAGAAGAGGATATACACCAGGAACCAACCCTAGAAGAGGAAGAAATGAATCTGACCATATCGTGTAATGCATTGGCAGGAATTACCACTCCTCAAACTCTCAAGATAGAAGGACATATCAAGAAGAAAAGGTAATAGTGTTGATTGATTCAGGTAGCACCCATAATTTTATTCATTGTAAGGTAGCCAAGGAATTAAATTGTTTCCTATACCCAGCACCAGAATGTCAAGTGATGGTTGCAAATGGAGGAACTATAAATTGCTCTGGAAAATGCCATAATATCAAGCTAACCATGGGGGAATATGTATTGACTATTCCAATGTTTTCCATTCCTATGGGAGGTGCTGATGTTGTACTAGGAGTACAATGGTTACAATCTTTGGGGACGGTAGCTTTTAATTTTCAAGAACTTTTCTTGAAATTTTTTTCAGAAGGAAAGGAAGTCGAATTACGGGGTATTGAAGGGAAGCCAGGAAGGATAACAAGCTCTAATGTCATGACAAAGCTTCTAAATAAAGAACAACGAGGCGTAATTGCACAATTATGCTCACTAGAAGTTCCGACATCAAAATCATCTATTTCTGCAGATCTCCAACAAGTCTTGGACAATCATTCCAAGGTGTTTGAAACTCCCAAAGGACTCCCACCTATTCGTGATCATGATCATGCTATTCAATTGATTCCAGGAAGTGTTCCTCCAAACATCCGGCCTTATAGATATCCTTACTTCCAAAAGAGCGAAATTGAACGCATGATTGCAGAAATGTTAGAGGCAGGTATAATTCAACCTAGTCAAAGTTCTTTCTCTGCTCCTGTAGTATTGGTACAAAAGAAGGATGGATCATGGCGAATGTGTCCGGATTATAGGGAGCTCAATAAGCTCACCATTAAAGATAAATTTCCAATTCCTGTAATTGATGAATTATTGGATGAATTACATGGAGCAATTTATTTTACCAAGTTGGATCTTCGTTCAGGATATCATCAAATTAGAATGAAGACTGAAGATATTCCAAAAACCGCATTTCGAACTCATGAGGGTCATTATGAATTTTTGGTCATGCCTTTTGGCCTTACCAATGCACCTTCTACATTTCAAGGGTTGATGAATTCCATTTTCAAACCCTTCCTTAGAAAATTTGTGCTAGTACTTTTTGATGATATACTAATCTACAGCAAGTCTTGGAAGGATCATGTTGAACATGTTGACAGGGTGCTCAAACTATTGCAGGAGAAACAATTATATGCAAAAACATCCAAATGTTTCTTTGGAGTACAAGAGGTGGAATATCTGGGTCATATTGTATCTCACGAGGGTGTTAAAGTAGACCCGAACAAAATTAAAGCCATTAAGGAATGGAAAGTCCCCACAACCATAAAGCAGTTGCGAGGATTTCTCGGGTTAACAGGGTATTATCGCAAGTTTGTTAAGAATTATGGGAGAATAGCAACACCTATAACAACATTATTGAAGAAAGATGCATTTTCATGGACTCCTGAAGCAACTAAGGCCTTTGAACATCTTAAAGAGGCAATGTGCCTAGCACCGGTCTTAGCTACGCCAGACTTCACAAAAACCTTTATTGTGGAATGTGATGCCTCAGGAAATGGAATTGGTGCAGTTTTAATGCAGGAAGGAAGATCCATTGCTTTTGAAAGTCGTCCAATCAAAGGAAAGTATTTACATAAACCTATTTATGAGAAGGAAATGTTAGCAATACTGCATGCACTAAAGAAATGGCGAACTTACCTAATGGGAAGACACTTCAAGGTAAAAACCGATCATGATAGCCTTAAACACTTTTTGGAACAAAGACTATCGTCAGAAGAGCAGCAAAAATGGGTCACAAAGATGTTGGGTTATGACTTTGAAATAATCTACAAAAAAGGAAAGCTTAATGTTGTTGTAGATGCACTATCAAGAAAGAATGAAGAGGTGGAAGCATTGCTTTGTGCCATTTCTATTATCCAACCAGATTGGATAACTGAAGCAAGAGATGAATGGAAGAAGGACAAAGATGTATGGACACTCATCCAAAAGTTGCAGCAAGATCCTAGTACATATGATACACTTAGTTGGAAAAATGATTCCTTATGGTACAAAGATCGCTTATATCTTTGTAAGAATTCCCAACTAAAACAAAAGATTCTTCTGGAATTGCACACTTCTCCTTTAGAAGGACACTCAGGATTTTTAAAAACTTACCACAGGGTGAAGAAAGAATTTTTTTGGGATGGCCTTAAATCTGATATTCAAAAGTTTGTGGCGGAATGTTTGGTTTTCCAGCAGAATAAAGTTGAGACAATTAAGACCCCGGGACTTCTACAACCCTTATCCATTCCAAGTCAACGTTGGGAGGAGATTTCAATGGATTTTATCACAGGTTTACCTAAGTCCGAAGGAAAGAGTGTCATCATGGTGGTAGTTGATAGAATTACCAAGTATGCAAACTTTTGTGCATTATCTCATCCATTTAAAGCAAGTACAGTTGCTACTACATTTATGGACACAATTCAAAAGCTACATGGAAACCCAAGGGTTATTGTGAGCGACAGAGATCCCATTTTTACTGGAAATTTTTGGATGGAGTTATTTTCTTGTTTTGGTACTCAATTAGCTCATAGCTCATCTTATCATCCTCAATCCGATGGTCAAACTGAGATAGTAAATAAATGTTTGGAAGGATATATTCGTTGTTTTGTATATGATAAACAAACACAATGGGTCAAGTGGTTACCTCTTGCTGAATGGTGGTATAACACTTCCTTCCATACTGCAGCAGAAATGACCCCATTTATGGCACTTTATGGATATCATCCACCATCCATCACATCATCTTTAAGGGAAAATTCGAAGGTTCAAGCAGTGGAAGATCACATTGAGCATCAACAAGAAGTTCTCCAACTCTTAAAGGATAACGTGAATTTGGCACAAAATCGAATGAAACAACATGCAGATCAACATTGCAGCGAGAGAAGTTTTGATGTAGGAGATTGGGTATTTTTACGGCTACAACCATACAAACAAATGTCCCTCAAGCAAGCTAAGAAGGATAATAAATTATCGCTAAAGTATTATGGTCCTTACAAGGTGTTGCAAAAGATTGGTACTATGGCATACAAATTGGAGCTTCCTGCTTCTTCACGAGTGCATCCAGTTTTCCATGTTTCATGCTTAAAGAAGGTTATAGGTAAAAATCTTCCAGTTCAAACAATATTTCCAGAACTTGATGAGGAAGGAAAAATCATATTGGAACCTGAAGCGGTCACGGAAACAAGAACTCGACAACTACGAAATCGATCAATTTCAGAGTATCTCATCAAGTGGAAGAACTTACCCACTGAAGATTCTACATGGGAGGACGAGAATTTTATACAGAAGCACCCAGAGCTACTCAAGCGTTGAGGACAACACTTTTTTGAAGGAGAGGGGCATGTTAGGTCCCTATATTATTAGTATAGTCCCTTATTGTTGTTAGTGTAAACCCCTTATTGTTATTATTGTACCCCTGTAACCCCCATATTGTTATTATTGTGCCCTTAAATTATTATTGTTAGGTCGGCTAGGATTACATTGTGGCCCCACTAGGATTACATTATGGCCCCATGGACTCCTATATATAGAAATGAGGTTTTGTAATTTTAATCATCCAAGAATTGTTCATTTATGTAATGTATTGGAGGTTGCCCCCTCGAAGTGGCTTATTTCTAAGTCGTTGATATCTCTTTTCTTCTATTTTTGGAGCTGGTTACACAACATTTTTAATCATTTTGAAAAATATATTAAGTGTTGAAGCGAGTGGTATGAAACCCTCACCCTAGAGAGAGTAAAGAGGGAAAATTGATTGCTAATATATTCTGAATTGGATACCTCAGTGGAAACAGTGAATATGAAACTCTCAACCTTGAGTTGATTTGATTTGCTAGCATGAAAAATATGGTTTCGATGATTTTGATGATATTGTAAGAATATGTAATGCAATAATAGTTTCCTTTCAATTAGTGCCATATGCATTTGGAATTATTGAATGATTTACTATGTGATAATTTTGAAACCATTTTAGTGGTGATTGTAATGCTATGTTGAAAGGATTGCATGCATGAGAAACTAACATTGTTTGAATGAATGAATTGTGGGTAAAATGCCTTGAGTATGGCATGGAATGTAAACCTATAATGGAGGCTGTAAATATTATCACCCGCAAAGAAAGAAACATTATGATAACATTCTCATGTTTATGAGAATATTCTCATGTTTATGAGAATATTCTCATGCTTATGAGATCCAAATTTTATATGAAGCTAGTTTGGAAAATAATTTTTTTGATTAAAAATTGTATGATGTATCTCATGGGAATTGTATGCATGTGATGTGAGTGATATTATATGTATATCCAACGAGGATATATGATGGTTGTAAATATGAAATCCTAGGAACAAGACCACCATGGTGACATTGAAACCCTATGATACACCTTGATAACAATGAGCCATGACATAGGATATGTGTTATGATATGTTGACAACAAGCGGAAATGAGTTCTCTATGAATATTTATGTCTAAGATATCTTTATTCAGGTAGATTACTTGATGGATTTTTAGTAGAGAGAGGGATTTCATGAGCCTATAAGGGCGAGTGACTGCAAGGGAGAGGAAACTTGAATGAAATTTCTATGAAAAATTGGGCACGTGCTCATTAGGATTATTAGTGCATTTGGGTGTGTTTAAGAAAACAATGAGATAAAATTGTTTCATGTGGGGTATTTTTTAATCAAGGGATACATGATATAAAAAATTCCATGGATATTTCACTGAACAATACATCACAACAAATTTGATATAAATTTACTAAAATCTGAAATCTATACTATATGGTTTAATTTTTCCTTAGTTTTTTAGATTATTAAGTTATTTTATTTTTCTTATGCATGTAAGATATAAAAACGTGGAAAATAGAGAACATATAACAACAATCACTCAAAAACCATAATAGCACAATATATGAGGTAGGAAACTCTTTTGGGACAAAACCTAATTGGAAGGTGAGGTTTCTTTGCTCTCTATTTCTCTAAATGGAAATGGTGCAAATAAAAAGGAGTCAGATATGTGGTTTTAATGCTACTGAAAACAAACCCTATATATTCTTCCCTCACCCTATCCACTCTTAGATACTCTCCACAGCTATGGAACAAAATAAACTATAATAGAATTGAACGCATTTTCCTCCTAGTGGTTCGGCTATGTTATAACCAACTAGGGGTTAAATTTGACCCATTCAAGCCCAAATATGGGTTACAACTTGACCCTACTAGAGTATCATTCATCATGGTCATGTTTCTAGATCCTTTTCCTTGAGTAATGGGGTTGACATGGCATCCTCTTGAATCATGGTGAAAAAAACAAGAAGGTCAACTCTATGTGGCATAAATTCTGCATACAAATTTTGTTTGAGGTAAGTTCTTTAATTGTTGAAAAGGTATATAAGTTCCTAATATCACTAGGTTTTGTCATAAATGAGATATTTGGGACCCCAAAAAACTTTATGAAATTCCTCAAAATTCCTTCAGAAGGTTTAAAACCCCAATTTTAAAAACTAGGACCCGTTAGTAAAAATTATGATTTGAGCTTATTCCTCCAATTTATTTATTCTAAAAACATCAATATGGATGAAAAATATTATATCTATATAATCCAGATATACCTCGCCATTTTTGGATGTTTTTTGTCCAAAAATATTTTATAGAATGTGATAAGGAAAATTTTCTTCTAACTTCTTCTTGGAGTATCATTTAGCCTTGCTTGGAAGTTATCCTTTCAACCCAATGCGCTAAATTTCATACTACCCATGTCCTATAGTTATGGTCTTCTTCTACAAAATTTTATCCTCTATCAACTATTCCTAATCATTTAAAGCTAATTTCTCTTCATAAGGTAGGACATGTTCCTTTTCTTAATCTAGTATGGAAGGATCATAGAGTTTCAGATTTTCTACATTCAAACCTAAGTAAATGGGGGTTAAATGATTCTATAGGAATGATATCCCTCCTTTTCTAGCATCTCAAAGGGACCATACTAATAGAGCCTTGAGTTTATTACTAGTGCCTTGTACCTTCTTCTTGTTCAACTATAACCATACTTCGTCTCCCACTTTAACTAAATTCTATGTTCTGTGTAGATCATATTTGGCCTTGTATTTATATTATGACTTCTACAATGTCTCCTATACCTATATATGATTTTCCCAACCTTCTTAATAATTTTGTCTTCCCTTAAGGAATTTCCTATAAGATCCTCCCTCATTCCTCTTTCTTGTCCACATGCAATATCCAAAGTATAAGAGTGGACAATATCCAAAACAAGTTTCAAATGGGGATTTAATTGTATAAGTGTGGACTTATCTATTACTGTAGTGTTGTATATATACCAAATTATCATCCAAAGTCTTCAGATGGTTCTAATGGTAGCCGCTCAAAATTTGTACCAAATTCACGTTGACTACTTTTTTTTCACATTTTTTTATGGGTGAAATGTTGTATACCTCTTCAATTTTGTGTCCATATTCTCCTACAATGTAGTAAAAATGCACTAATAAACATTGTGTCCATGTATAAAGAAATGCTCCATGGAATTCGAAAGTGCACCCATACCTATCCAAATAAAAAACTTGTTTCTTCTTTCTTATTGATGGTCTTTTTACAAGGCATGAAAATGCACATCTTGTTGAACATGTCAATTACCATGAATAGGTAGTCATGTTCCTTCCTGATTGTTGGTAAACCTCCCACAAAGTGCATGGAAATGATTTCCTAAGGATGAGTTGGTACAGTTAAGGGATGGTATTGATCCTTTCTCCTATTACTAGGTTTGCTAGTAAAAAAAAGAATGCATTCTCCTATGAACCTAGCTACACCATATCGCATCCTAGGCTAGTACACACACCTTTGTAGTTTTTCCACTATTTACCCTATACCAAAATGCCTTGCAACATTGGAAGTGCAAGCCTCTCTAATTAGCTATATTTGTTAACCTTTAGGAATGTATAACTTTTCCAACCTATAGAATAACGCATTCTAGAAATGGTATTCAACTATGCTTTCACCATCATGTACATGAATCTAGCTTTGAGTCATGGGTAAAAGGATCCATGTCCATCAGAGTTCCCAAAGTTGTGATCTTTGATGTGGGTGTCCTTAAAGGCATGTCAGATAATTTATTTTTTCTTCCCTTCTTATACCTAATAACTAAATGTAACTATTTTATAAATACCATCCACCTGTAATGTCTGGTTTGTTGTGACTTACTATGATCATGTAGGCATTGTAATAATTTTTATATGTGTGTAATACCGTCTCCTTTCCCATCAGTGCTTCCACTTTTTGGAAGATTGTATTAGGGAATAAAGATCCTTTTCATAGGTAGGCTAGTTGATAAATACCCCATGAAATACTTTATAATAATAACATATAAACTTTACTCCATACATAAATTACACTCCCATATCATACCCACTCACATATGTCTCCACTTAAAAGGGTCGTTGCAACTTCGGTAACACAAGAATTGTTTTGTGGCTGATTTTCTGGTTTAACTCCTCAAACAACTTCCATTGACCCTTTCCCACTGGAAACTCTTGCCACTCATTGTTATGGCATGGAGTGGTGCTAGTGCTTTTGAAAACAAGGCTATGAATTTCCTCATATATTGTGCCATCCCAATGAAACTCCTAACCTTAAACACATTGGTAGGCACCAAGAACTTCATGATGGCCTCCATATTGGTAAGATTTGTCTTCAACACTCCTCCACCAATCACATATCCTAAATACACCAAGGATTCTTTGGAAAATCACAATGCTTAAGATTTTCTAGCAGTTGGTGCTTCTTTAATGTCTCTAGCACTTGCATTAAATGTGAGATGTTCTCCTTCTAGGTAGCATTGTATACCAATATCTCTTCCAATTAAAAAGCAACAACTGAATCTAGAAAATGGTGCAATATTTAATTCATTAACCTCATTAATGTAGCCAGTGTATTTCATAAACCAAACAACATGACTAACCACTCATACAAACCTTATCTAGTTTTGAAGGTTGTTTCTCAAGTATCTTCTTCTTTGACTTGGACCTATTGTTTCCGTGATTTTAAGTCCAACTTGATGAAGTATTTTTCTTATTACAATAGATCCAAAAATTCATATATCTATGGTAGGAGTTAGATGTTCTCGGGTGTTATTTTGTTTAATTCCCTGTAATCAATGCACATTTGCCAAGTCCCATCGTTCTTAGGCACAATTATTATGGGTAGCCAAAATGTTTAAGTACTTGAAAATTACTTATTCACCTCATTAGATTCTATTAAAAACTACGTGTATAGCCCAATGTTTGGTAATGGATAGTATGTAAATAGTTGTATCTTATCCTCCATTTCCCTCTTGGGTGGTAGACCTATAGGCTCTTGAAACACTCCCTTGTATGCCTTTATCAACTCTTATAGTTGTTGTGTTTTTTGCTTAGTGCACCCCTCTAAGGATAAGTTTTCTCTCACTGATTATTCTACAGAATTATTTTCTCTTAAAAATAAATAAACATACTTCTTTCTATAATTGATCAATTTCTTTTCTTGGTTAGCACTTACTAGGGAAAATTTGGACTTTCCCTTATGCGCAGTGATGGTAATGATTTTCCATCCTTGATGAGTTGGTACTTAGTTGGCTCTCCACATGAATATTACATCATATGTGTGCATATAGAGACTTTCAAACACCACTCCACATACATCAAGTGGAACTACATATAGTTATACTTCATTTATAAAATGAAATCTAACAGAAAATTGGATTTTACATTGTTTGGCTACTTTTATTTTTTCATCCTTATTTACCCATACCATTGGATATGCATGAATGATCATGAAAATCCAATATGAATTTTTTGACCAAATTTTCTTTAGTGATATTTTCCTAGGATACTGAGTCAAACGAGCATCAATTTTCATCTTCTTGACCTATATATTATATGAAAGATTTATTCCATCTCCTTCTCTTCATGTTTCTAAAGGCTACTCAGATTCATCTCCCTTTCCACCAATGTGTAGAAAATATCTGCATTCATGTTCAAGCTACATCCCACCTGATTACTCGAATTTGTGGCCATGATATTTTTCTTCTTCCCATCCTTCTTCCAATTCTTCGAGTTGCGTTAGGGATGTAGTTACCAACACTTCTCTTCAGTATGTCCATTAATGTTATAGTGGTTACAATGGTTTATGGGATATTATTTTCACTAGTTTTTGTATTTTTATCCCCCCCCCCCCTTTCCATTTCTTCCTCCTTCTTTGGAAGCTTCTTAGTGTTCCTTCTACTTTGACCCACTTAATTACCCTTTTTTCTAGCCTATGTTTTCCAGGTATTTTTCCTTTACACAAGCCTCATCCGCCATTCTAGGTTTTAACAACATTTTCTTTCACAGATGAATCTGTATACCCCCCATATACTTGAGGGGTACATATAGGTTCTTGGGAGAGATACATAACATTTCCTCCATCTTCCAGAATTATATGGTTTACTATTGTGCAATCTGACCTTGTCTCTACCTTAAGTAATGACGCATAATCCATTAGTCCTCTACATGCACGATTGGGTATAACTAGTACTTTATGATAGTTTTAAAATCCTCCCACTTAGTTAATGGAGCATCCCCATCCATCCTCATGGTTTTAGTATGGTTTTCCCATCGAGTTAGGGCATGTCCTTCTAGCTTCAAACGAGAAAAATATATTTTTCTCTATCTGATGAAAATTAAAATAAACTTCTAAATATTGAAACCAATGATTTAATTAAAAGCATCAATATCACCTCAATATGTCTTTATATCGACATTTTCTTCTATCGTGAACAGGTACTTCGAATGGTTCAAGGAACTTGAATTGAGTTTTTATTTTTTGGGTTTTCTCTTAGCTTCATTCTCTAGTTCTTCACAATCCCCCAACTTTCCCTCTGATATGACCTCCAAATTAGAAACTTCATCTTCTTCAATTCCAAGCTTATTTTATAGAGCTTCCATGAGAATATTTATACTATGTTTGATATCTATGACCTACTCTTTCAACCTTGTGAATTTCTCCTCTACCAAATCTTAAATGTTATTAATAGATTCGTCGACCATGCCTAGGGTTTTACAACTTTCAACTTAAATAATCATGATCCCATGAAACTCTCCATAATATACCCAAATAAATCTTCTCTAATACCAATATCATCTTTAAACTTCCATGGATATTCCATTAGATAGTGCATCAAAACAGATTTGATAGAAAATTATCGAAATCTAAAATATATACTATGAGGGTTAATGTTTCCTTATATTTTTAGATTATTAAGAATTTGTGCTATGCTTATGCATGTAAAATATAAAAAAACGAAAAAAGAGAACAAATAAAAGCAATCACTCACAAATAGTAATAACACGATATATGACCTGGGAAACCCATTTGGGAGAAAACTTGGTTAGAAGGTGAGGTTACTATGACCTATCTTTCTCTTAATGGAAATGGTGAAAATACAAAGGGGTGATATATGTGGTTATTGGGATGATATAAAACACAAGACATCTCTATATATCCTCTCTCTACCTTCTCTCAACTACTTTAATCAACTATGGAACAAAATGCAGTAAAATAGAATCAAACCCCTTTTCTTCCTAGTGGCATGGTTATAACACAAATTGATAACCAAATAGGGGTTAAATTTGACCCATTCAATCCCTAATATGGGTTACAACTTGACTCTTCTAGAGTCTTATTCATAATTTTCATCTGGCTATCCCATTTTCCATGAGTAATGGGGATGACGTGGCATCCTCTCGAATCATGGTGGACAAAACAAGAAGGGAAACTTTTGGGTGATATAAATTTTGCATACGAAATCTATTTGAGGTATTTATTATGATGTTGGAAAGGTATATGAGTGTATATCAACGATAATGGTTTTTTCAAACATGAGATATTTCAAACTCCCAAAAAAATTAGGAAATGCCGCAAACTTCCTCTTGAGGTTTAAATCCCCAATTTACCATATTGGGCCCTATCGGTAAAAATGGTCCTCTGAGTTGATTCCTCCATTTTTTCACTCTAAAAGCATAAAATTGGTGGAGGAAAACTAATATAATGATCCAATTTAGATCAATATAGATAATTATTGGATTGAAAATGTTTTTTGTGTTGAAATGCATGTCTTCCTTGTGGAAGTTGGAAAAGTTAATTATGGTTATTCGAATAAGTTAATAACACCTATGTTTAGTTTATTTTATAATGTATGCATTAGATGAAATGCTAATAAGTTTGGAAGTTTTTGTGGCCTTTTAATTTATAATATTGGAAAGAATAAATGACAGAGGACAACATCAAACCACCTTGGAGTCCAGGACCTGGCCTTCCTATACTTAAAGAGAGCTCTCTCTGTTTTTTATGATTTAACTTGATGATTATAAATGTTGATATTATGCTAGCTATAGAAATTATGAGGGTTGTTTGTTTTGAGTGATTGTGTGGTTGGACAAATAGAGTGGTGAAACTTAATCCATTGAGATATGGAGTCAAAAGGGATGAATTATGCACCAACTTTTCAAGGGAATTCATAGGGAAAGCTAACTATGCGGACAAGATCTTACTGACACTGTGAATATGAGGTGAAAGAAAACAATGAGTTCAGTAATAGCTAAATAGAAGTTAAGAATTCTTTAACTATAATTCAAAAGAAAACATTAAGATAGCAAACATAGACAGAATTAAGGTGCTCTCTTAGTAAATATTAATCTAAATTTTTATGTTTTTTAATCAGATAAATCGATGCACAGCATGAAAAACAGAGGAAAATATTAACAGAGAAGAAGAAACATCACCATTAACATAGCTAAAGAATCCTGTGAATGGTCTCTTATTATTGATGCTCATCAAAAACTATAGTGATCCAATATAATGATGTTTACAATGCAGAGTCTAACAAGTTCCAACCCTTGATAGTGAAAATACAAGCACTATTTAACTGCAAATATGATGGCTGCCCTAATATACTTCAGCAGTCTACATTAACTACAAATTTAATTAAAACTTGACAACTGTGTCCATGCAAGGCCCGAACAAAAAATATCTCTGTAAAAAAACGACTGCAACATTAACTTTTGAACATAACATTAACTTTGGCAACTCTTAGTAAACCAAAAAGTTGGTTGAAGGTGGCTGAGGTGGTCACGAAGAGGCAATGATAGTGGCCTTGAAATCTGGCCCTGCTTTTTTGGGTCACTGTTGCTAGATATGACGTGATGTTGGATTTTTAGATCGATCGATGGCTATGTTGAAGTGTTCTTCGATCCTTTTCAGTCCTGGTACATGCACAATTTTATCCATTCCTTTTTAATCGGAATCCTCGTTCCTATGAAATGTTTGTATACTTCATCCACCTCTATATATTTGTTGAAGGTGGGTCTGGTGAGAAAAACATGCTTTAGCTCATGTTGAATGAAGATATCATTGCTTAGGAGATCCAAGACAACCTTCCCAGATACATTCCCTTTATTGTTAGAAAATTTGGTGGTATCCTTAGTTGCTTCCCTAAGCTTGGCCATGTAATCACTCTTTTGGACCAGCTTGTTTTTTATTACATACAGCGAGGGCAGTCCCTTTGCCCTCATGGGGCTCAATCTTGTTTAAAAATCTATCGATGGTTGTGTCCAATTCATGATACTTCTCTTCCAGTTTCCTCACTAGATTCCTCTTAGTGAGGGCCCTTTTTAACTCCAGTATGGTTGTTGTTCTGTCCTGCACATCGAGATCTTCTAGCTCAAGACTAGTCTTGGAATTCAAGAATTTTATGATTTTTGGATTTGTTACCAGCATATCCCCCAACTCCTGAGTTGATTTTTCGATGGCCACCTTGAATTTGTCAATTAGCTCCTTCTGTTCAAAAATAATGTGGATGGAATGCCACATTCCATCCATTGTCTCTACAATATTTCCCCAAACTATCAACTTCATTTTTCCCTCGAGCTGCTTATTCCTTTTCCTTCAGTATTTTCTCCATCTCAGTCTCCATTTGTTTGATTTGGGTAGACTATTCAATAACTAGCTTCATAAATTCTTCCTTCTGTGCCTCATCTTCCTCATTTCCCTTGGCTAAAGGGTCTTCTGTCACTGACATCTTTAGTTGTTTCCAGAGGGTTTTTATGTCAGCATTATTTTTCTTTATCATCTCTTCCATAGCTTGAATATTGTTTGGGTCAGGCCCAGGCTTCAATATTATGTCTTCTAAAGTCTTGATCCTTGATTCTCTAGCCATGGCATATATCCTCTCCATCTTGAGTTGTGATTGAGTGTTGGATAAAGACACCTACAGTTTTGACAATCTCATGGTAGTACTTGTCAATTTTGAGGCCACCATCTCACTGGTCTACTTATGTTATTCCATTTTGTCGATAGGATGGATGTCTTTTGCTCTAAACTCGAATGATAATTTCTTATAATCCCCTGCTCCTTGAGGCTGTGGGACCAAGGCCTCTAGGAATGCCATCCACATCCTCCCTTTTTCACTGTCAAAAGCAGACAGTATCCTACTTTGTGAGTTTTAAGTCTGCTTCCAAAATTGGTTGTATGTATTGGTCTGTAACACTTCATTCCTCAACTTTATCTCTTTGAATGTCTCAAAGACAAACTTCTCTTGTCCTTCTATGCCAGGTCTAGAAGCAGATGCTTGTATACCTTGTTGCTGAGCAGATATTGTGGTTGATGATGTAGGTCAGGCTATTGTCTCTCCACCTATTGATGATGACTTAGGGGTGTCCATGATGTGAATCATTGTTTTTGGTCCTAATTCATCCCCCTGATCAATCTCCATATGAATTCAGGCCCTTTTTCTATATTTTAGCTTGAAATATTTGCTAGAGGTATGAGTCACCGATGGTGACTGATCCTCTCTAGGCCTCTTGCTCCCTTTCTCCTTCTTGGGTTCTTTCCCTTTGTCTTCTTTTTCTTATACATTCCTTCTTTCTTGTGGTGTTAGGGTCTGAATAATTGAAGTGGAGATTACTTGTTCCTCTTTTTCTTGGAGGGTGTTGGCCACCTACTCTGTTGTTTGGCATACTGCTCAATGGCATGTCTATGTGTATGAACATAGGGTGTGGATCTGTTTTCCACCCTTTTCTTGGAAATAATCCCTGCAGGGTCATAGGACCAGGTGAAACTATGATTGAAACCCATCCCCTTCAGTATTTTATCTTCCACTTCTCCTGCTACTTTGTTGCTACAGATGAAAGGCCCAACTTGTGTTTTGATCTTGAAATGAGCCTTCTTCTTTGTAGAAATGAAATGGATCTCATCTGCATATATCGTCCACTGTATGTACTCCAATGAAAATACCCTTATAGAGAGGAAATTTGGAAACTACTAAGGGGCTAGCTCACTTCCATAAACTAGTATTTATGTATAATTTTGTTACAAGTACCAATCTATTTCATTCACCTGCTCGGTTAGTTGCATGGTTTTCCTGATCTCTTCACTTATCCTAGGCTCTGTTGTACTGATAAGTGTGTTGATGGTTGGGTGCACGAACAACTCTTCAAAGTCCTTATATGTATAGTTCTTCTATTCTTTAAATAGAAGGGTGGTCCAAAAGATGATGGACTGGGGCTCTGCATCTTCATTTACCTTGGCCATCTAGAACTGAAACCTGTTGGACTAGAAATACACAAACATATACACTAACACAAAGGTATATTTGAAAACCACCTCTGTGTGAAACCTTAAGAACTGTTCATGTATGACATCTTCCAGGAACTGGGAAAAATTAAACATGATGGAGGGCTTAGCTTCAGAGGAGAGAATGGAAAAAAATCTTATCATAGCTTCATCAACCCACTGATCAGAATGATAGCCTAATAAATAGGATAAGATAGTGACAATATGTTTAGTTCTTTCAGGAAAAATAGATGTAGGATAGGGTGGGTTTTTGATAGGCATTGGCGCATCAGTTTCCATGAAAAGTTGCAGAGTTTTGGCATTACTAGAAAAATCAATACTCTGGTAAACCTCTCTAAGGGCTTCATAAGAAAAGGGGATTGATTGTTCTGGTGTGGGGGCCTGCATCGTTTTCTCAATAGAGTGGGCATTAATGGTGACCAAGATTTCTCCTGTTGGGCTGACTATGGACCTCTGATTGATGTCATAGCAGGCCTAGCATTTTCTGATGAATTCCGGACAACTATGAGTCCTAGGAAAATGTACAGAGGCAATTGGGTCTCCCATAGGCTAATATCTTCGGCTTCATCGAGAAATTTGTCCTTGAGCCAGTAGTGGACATCGAACAAGTCGAGGTCTAACTCTGTCTCGTGAATTTTGTAATCTCAGTCTGCCAGGGCTATATGATCTAAGTCCAATTGTGGGTATACCATGGGGTTGAAAGGTTCATGTTCCTTCTTAGGAGGCATGGTCAATGTTCTGTGATTTATCTTCAATCTACAATGGAGAAAGGGATATCAGAAAATGGAGCAGAGAGGGGAAAAAATTGTTATTAGGGAAGGAAGAGAGTATAAGGGACCACGATCATAATACTGTGACAGTGAAACAGTGACTCGGTTGGCTGAGAGTAGTTGATGCTTTTGGTGGACACGAGTTCCCCTGCAACAGTTCTTTTAACCTGCGATCTTTTCCTGCAAATCCTCACCAAATTCGATCTTTGAAATTTTCAATCAGAATAACACAGTAAAACTCTATAGAAGTTATGAATTTGGCTTTTAACATCGTGATTGGTGAGATGTTGGGATGGCGTGGGTCTGATGGAAAGCAGCCCGGACATTCATGGTGCAATGGCCACCTTGGCAGGAGTGAATGTGATTGGATGAGAGACAGATCAACAATGACGTGGCGTGGCGGGAGCGGGTAACAGATAGTCCAACGGTTCGATTGGGGAATGGTTTTGTATGAAGGCGGAAATTGTTTTCGGAGGGGGGGGTAGGCGGTAAGTTGTATTGGCAGGGCGGGGGGGTGCGAACAACCCCTAGGCGCGACATGTAGTGGGCTAGGTGGTATTGAGTACCACCCATTTTGGACTACCCCCCCCCCCCTCCCCCCGTTGTTAACGTTTGGAGGGTGAGGGGGGCCCGAAATGAGACGTGGGTCGTTATATGTATGGCAGGCGCATGGAGATGAGGGGGGCTACGGGGTGTTTTAGCACAGGTGGGGACGGGTGACATGGGGTATGAAGAGACAGGTGATGTAACAGTGGTGTCGACGTATGAGCGTCGGGGGGTAAGGAAAAACTTTAGGATAAAACCAATATGTGAGGGGAGGTGTAGAAGAAAAATACATGTGGTCGGGACTTAAGGATGAAGATCATACCATAAGGTTTCCAAATTTTATAAAAAACACCACCTTTCAGAGCTTTAAATCATCATTTTCCTTTCTGTTTGATTTCTTCCTCTATTATCATAGGAAAATACTCAATCATTTTTTAGACTTCTTATTTACATAATGAACCTTACATTGTTTCCCTTTCATTTTCCAATAGATCTACCTTCCCAAACTACAATTGTAACTATTTTTCTTCTTTTTATGGTGCATTTAGACTTGCAGACCCTAAAATCATTTTTCCTTTGAATTTCTAACCTATCACCTATCCCTTATTTCCTTATTGGTTCAGATTTAGTTGTTGAACAAATTTCATTTTCTACCTATCTACTAATAAGCCAATATTAAATGGTTTGGAAAATCTTCATTTCTAACCTATCAACAAAAAATTCAAAATTGTACAATCATGCTTAAACTGTATGATTGCACAAAATTTCTTCAATAGTAGTGGCATTTTGATTTACAACACTTTCAAAAATATTCATTTTTCTTTTGTGTGGGGATTTATTTTTTCATTTTTTAACACCCTCTTTCCTTTTATTTTTGTTTCCTTTTGTCTTCCTTGAAAATACATTTGAATATTGAAATATATGTACAATATGAAAATTTGCAAATAAGGAATACATAGTCACCTTGTGATACTATAAATTACAGGACTCTAACAGTGGCTCCAGCTGGGGATGGCACTTTTGTTTGCTGAAGTGTCAAGAATACCAAGACCAGTAGCCTTGTATAGTCTTTTATGCAATGAATTCATGAATTTTCTCTTGTTATTTTTATGAATCTGTCTTGCTGCTTTTCAGCATAACAAGGTGGCCTACAAACAGGATCTAAACCAAAATTGTGGTATTTATAATGGGGGGTGAAGCTCTTCTATATTTAGGATAAGTAATGTTTCAACATCCTTCCATCAACAGGACCTCAAAGTAGCTTTGTTCCATCCATCTATTGTATAAAAAATGCATTATTTACCCTAAATATGGATGGAACAAAGCTGCTTTAAGGTCCTGTCAATGGGAAATTTATGGGCCTTTCCACATGTTATAAAACTTTCTATGCTTACCTTTATCCTCCCTTATAGAATCCCATTTTAGCACTTTATCTCCAATATTGAAATCATTTTCTTTTGTTCTTTTGTCAAAGATCTTCTTTATGTTTTCTTGCACCACCTAAGTTCTGTTGTAAAACTCTTCTATGGACTGTTGCAGTTGAATGGTCTGATTGATCCTTGTTTGCACATCATTTTCTTCAACTTGTACCTCTTGAATGATTTTTCATGGATGGCACTCCTAAGTATGTTGGGAAAACTGCATCCATCCCATGGACTAACTAGTATGGTGACATGCCAACTGATTTCTTAGTTGTCAGCCTGTCAGCCCACAAGGCATGCACCAATTTGTTGTGCCAGGATTTCTTATTGTCTTCCAGCAACTTCTTGATGATGTTAACCAAACTCTTGTTGGAGAATTCAGCTATTCCATTACCTTGAGGGTAATAAGCTGTAGAATTCCTTAAAGAGATGCGACATCTGTGGAAAAAATCCACCATATTCTTGGAATTAAAAGCAGTAGCATTATCTGTAATTATTTTCCTAGGACAACCAGATCTAGATAGGATGTTGGCTTCAAGGAATTTGATAATCACTAAGTCAGTGGTTGTTCTGGAAGGAATGGCTTCTATCCATTTGGTAAAATAATTTGTAGCAATAAGGATCCATTTATGTTGGGCAGAGGAGGAAGGATGTATTTCTCCAATGCAGTCTAAACCCCATTGTTGGAAAGGAGCCTCAACAAAGATTGGTTATAAGGGCAAAGGCAAAAAATTTCTTTTTCCCTCAAAAATTTGGCATTTGTGACAGGTAGCTACCATTTAGTGGATATCTGGGAGAAGAGTAGGCCAATAGAAACCAGCCCTAAGGATCTTGTTAGAAGTGGTTTTCCAGTAGAGATGGCCTCCAAAATACTCTTCATGAAATTCCTGCATAACCCTATCTGCATCTTCTTTAAGCAAAAATTTAAGCAATATTCCCCCACAATCTTTCCAGTGCAATAAATTTTCTAGAATGCATATTTTTATAGATTTCAACTTCAAGAATCTAGTTGTTGTTTTGGAAAAACCAAGAGGAGCATTTAAATTAAATAGAACATACAATATATTTGTGTACCAGCGAGTCGTCAGTTGCTCTTGTTCATCCAATGAATGAATCATGTTGATATATAGTGCTTGAAAATTGGTTTCAACCATCAATTTTTCTAATCCCTGTCCCTTGATTAGTTTGGTGGGTCTTATCTCCAAATCATACTCAAACATGACAACAATCCACTTTCCTCTTTTTCCATCAAGATCCTGCATTAGGATGTCTTTTACCATTGTATTGGGCACAAAGGAAATGATGTGTGAATGTAGAATGTAAACTCTGAAATCCTTCAGTGCTTTGACCAAAGCAAAGGTCTGCTTTTCCATGACATTTTACTTTAAAGGTGCATCTCTTAAAGCTTGGCTGAAAATTTCTATGAGCTTCTCTTGTCCTTCATTATTCTTTTGCTGTAATACAGTAGCAATAGTGTGCACTGATGCAAAGGAAAAAAATAAATAAATCCTTGGTGAAATTAGGGTTGATCAGAACTAGTGCTTGAGGGAGTGCCTGCTTCACCAGATCAAAAGAATATTTGGCTTCCATGGTCCACTTAACTCTTGACTCTCTCTTTAGCATGTTAGTGATATTTCTCATAATTTCTGCAAAGTTTGGTATAAACCTCCTCAAAAAAAATATCTTTCCAATGAAATATTGAAGCTCTTTGATGTTCCTTGGATGACTAATTCGAAGTATGCCCTCAATCCTGCTGGGGTCAATTTTGATTCTATTTTCAGATACAATATGGCCCAGAAGCTTTCCTTCTTCAAGACTAAATAAATATTTCTTAGGGTTCAGAGATAGTCTGAATCTCCTGCACTTTTCAAAAAATTTCCTCAAATGGGCCAAATGCTCTTCTTCAGTTTTTGAATAGACTGTAATATCATCAAGGTAGATCACAATAAAAAGATTAATTTCTTCTGAAAAAGCAATTTCCATGGCTCTTTATAAAGTGGCACCAACATTTATTAATCCAAAAGGCATTTTTACATACATGAAGGTTCCCCAAGGAGTGGTAAAAGTCATTTTGGGTTGATCATCCAGATGCACCAACACTTGATTATACCCTAAAAAACCATCTAGCAAAGAGATCCTTCTGGAGCCCACTACCCTTTGCAATATGTGATCCATCTTAGGTAAGGGGTATTTATCCTTAAGTGATACCTTTTTCAGATTTCTGAAGTCAATGCAAAGCATGATCTATCATGTTTTCTTTCTTGTAGGCACTATGTTGGATACCCACTTAGAGTATCTGATTGGGACTATGATCTTGGCATCGTACATCTTCTTGATCTCCTTCTCCACCAAGGGCATTAGAACAAGATTAATCATACACAGCTTCTATTTGAAAAAAATTTGGTCTCCCTTGGTTGGAATCTTGTGTTGTATAATACCGGTATCGTAATATTTTGGATCCTCAGAGCCCCAGGAAAACACATCAATGAACTCCTTAAAAAAAGAAATATATTTATGTTTTGTGGACGCTGGCAATGTTTTTGATAGCTTTATCTTCTTGAGGTCCTACTCACTTCCTAGATTGCACTCCTCAATACTTGCTTCTGTAGGCTTCATCTTTGGTTTCCTGGCCACATCATTGAAATCAAATAGTTCCTTCAAAGGGACCAGTCCTCTAGGCAGGATGTTATCTCTGAATTGTAATACTTAAAACCCTTATTTTTCTGGGTCCTCATGTATCTTGGTTCTATGCAGATATTTATTTGCTGAAATATTAATGTCAGAATTGTGAGGAGTTTCATCCCTGCACATTTGTTATTCGGTGAGACAATCTTCTTCACAATCTAAGTCCAAACTGGAATATTCAAACTCGCCTTTAGATTGCAGGAAATTCTCAATCTGCCTGTCATCTCCAAAGACTTTCCAATATCTCATATTTTCAAGGAATGTTGGGCATTTTTTAACCTACATTGTATATTGTTTATTAGGATGAGGTCGTTGACAAGTGTTGGCTGAAAATGCTAGCCCATTGGCAAGGACGTTTTGATTTCTTGGAATTGCAGTAAGGTCATACTCTTAAAAAAATTTCAGAAGGTCAAGGGCAGTGTTCCTGTATGCTCTCAATCTGGGGTGCTTGGTTGAATATTATGCCTTGATTTGTGTAATAACCATCTCAGAATCCCCATGAGAAAAAATTGTTTTGTCTCCTAATCTCTTAAGTAACTGTAAACCCAAAAGGAGTGCCTCATATTATGCTATGTTATTAGTGCACTAAAAATTAACCTTGTAGGAATGACCCTCTACGTGGTTATTTTTAGTATTGCATACCAACAACCCTGCTCCTGAGCCTACTTTGCCACAAGAGCCATCAAAACTCATGTTCCAAAAAGGTTCAGATTCAGACTTGTGTTGTAAAATTTCTATTTGATCTTCTTTCTCTCTATGCTGGTCTTCTTCTTCTCCAACTACTTGTTCATTAACTGCTACTTGTTCATTTATGCTTTCATTATTGTAGAGAATTGATCAGTCAAGCTCAGAATGAACAGAGTAAAGGGGGTAGTTATGTGGTTTTTCATGACTTCTCACCATGTATTTCATCAAAGTCTCCCTATACAATCTTCTTTACTGACCAAATATTGGTATGGTAGCATAAGTCATATCCATTTGGAGGGTCCCTTGAAGCTAAGCTCCCTATGAGCAAGATAAAAGCATGCCATATTTAGGAGGGATGTCAGCTACTGCTATATCCATCACTAGGCTCTTCGCTAGTATTTTGGATAGAGTAACACAAAGATATTTGATGAGGCCTAGAAATTTGACCTTGTTGGAATCAAATGAGTACAAATCTTTGTAGGATCTGGTTATCTCAAGGCCAAGTTTCTCCATGACTGCCTTTGGCATAAGATTATGAGAGTCACTCGAATCAAACATGGCATTGTGGAGGATTTTATCATGAATATTAAAACTGATATAAAAAGGGGGAACACCTCCCTCCTGGGGTTTACCTTCTACTTCTGGCCCAAACAATAGTTCAGGTTTATCATCATTTAGATTGACAGTGTCAGTAATTTCTCCTATGTTCAGTGGCTTTAGGACCTGAGATCTGTATACCCCTTTATTTACCAATTCAGTGAGAGGATGGATATTTTTATTTTAGCAATTTTTTTCTCAATGTTGAATGGTGTTTGTGTTTTTGGCAGAGTCAAATCAGTCTTTTCAAGCATTATTTTAGCAGCAACTTCAATTTCTTGGCTTGTAGTGGGGATATCAGCTCGAACAGTTTTGCTAGGGTTGACAACTGGTTTTCTAGTGCTTCTTTTTGCGTCATCCCTTCCAGGGATATTAACAGATTTCTTTGAGTTTTCCGCAACTTTCTTTGAATCATTTTCAGGGACCTTTTTAGCAGAATTTTCAGAGCTCTTTTTCTTGGAATTATAGACATTTTTATTGCTTCTAAGATTATAATGTCTATGTACTTCCATGATGGCATTCTCAAACCCTTGTTTATAATCTTCAAACTCTTCATATTCTACTTTATTTTGAGTCAGAAAAAATAAACCTTGTTCTTCTTCAGTGAGGAAAACAAAATTCTCATCATTAATTCCCAATAGATTAATTTGACTTTCTTCTAGTTCTTCAACCACTCCCTCATCTTCATCAGCATAATTTTCTTGGAATGGAGGCCTAATTTGCTGGTCAGGGCCTATTTATTCTCTTTTTATTATTTGAGGGGGGTTTCTTCTAAAGTTTTGGTTTTTATTTTGAGGAGCTGGTTGATTTTTCCTAGGGATAGCTCTCTCATTCAGGTTGATCCTCTCCATAATTTTCTCCATGGTTATAACTAGGCTATCAATCTTGGCATTAGATGTGAAAGATGTAGGCTCTTCTCTTATAGTGACTCTCTTCTCATTTATCATTCTAGCCCTCTTTACAATCAAGTTAGCTTCTACACTTATTGTGCCCCTCTGCATGTCTTCTAATGTAGCGGGATATCTTTCTCTAAGCTGATAAGACATCTATGGATCGAAACCATCTAGGAATTTCATCAGGGCTAAACCTTGTGGGGGTTTCATGTGAGGAGGGAGTGCATTGTATACACTATTAAACCTAGTACATTAGTCTTGGACACTCTCCCCAACATTTCTCTTGATATTTTCATATTCTGACAATATTTGAAGATGATTTTTCTTAACTTCCCATTTATTTATGAATATCTGATGAAGGGCAGGGAGGTCATGAACACTATTCAGGGGCAAGCTTTTAAACTTTTTTTTAACTTCTCCCCCAAAAATTTGAGCAAACATTCTCAATTTGATAGTTTCATCATCTATCTCTTGGTAATCAAAAGAGTAATTCATTTTTTCCACATGTTTTTGAGAATTTTATGGACCAGTTCCATAAAAATGTGGGATCTTGGACTAATAATTTTGTGGCATAGGCACCACAGGTAGTGGTAGCACTAATGGAGCATACCATTCTGCCATGATTGGTGGTTGGGGAACCCAAGGGGGATTAATAAGAGGAGGGTTGACCAAGGGAGGTGGAGGAGGGTGGACAGTGGGTGTATGAGTGGGGGCTTGGGCACTCTGGTGGGAAATGTTCAAGGAAATGGTAGAAGCTGTAGATACACCTGGAAAAATTGACTGAGGATGAGCATACTTGGAAATAGCAGAGGGAGTTGATGCGGTAAGAGCAGATAATTATACAGACTACTGAAGGTAAACATCATCAATAGCTGAGGTGAGTTCTGCTACCAGACCTTGAAAGGATTCAAAGTGTTGTAGAAGCTGAAGTTCAGCTTGAGTGGAGGTGGAGGCTCCCCCAACTAGACTTTGTTGTAAGACAGCTTGGTCAAAAACTGTCTGGCCTGTCCAATTCTAAGCTTTGGTCCTGAATAAGCTTTGTTCGAAATGTAAATCGAAATGGATATCTCGCAAGGTTGCAATGTTTCAGGGAGGGAACTTGCTCTATGAAGAGGCTTGCTAATAGTTGGACTCTTGGTTTTGGGGGTTTTTCTCAGAATTTTCTCTGGATTGTCAACTATTTCAGGAGGATTTGGGTCAGGGTGAGATCTGGTAAAGATTCTTCTGGGAGCCAGAATTTAGACCCAAAGCAGAGACAGGATGAATATTTTACAAAAGCTGAAAAACCAATCTGTGAAAAATACTTAAATCACACAATATTTTGTGTGGGGTTTCTGATTTCTTATGAAATATTAATCTTCTTCAATGATTCCCCAATATGTTCGCCATTATGTTGTGGCCCTGTAATTTATAATATTGGAAAGAATAAACGACAGAGGACAACGTCAAACCACTTTGGAGTCTAGGAGCTAGCCTTCCTAGACTCGGAGAGGGCTCTCTCTGTTTTTTATGATTTAACTTGATGATTATAAATGTTGATATTAGGCTAGTTATAGAAATTATGAGGGTTTTTTGTTTTGAGTGATTGTGTGGTTGGACAGATAGAGCGGTGAAACTTAATCTATTGGGATATGGAGTCAAAAGGGATAAATTGTGCACCAAATTTTCAAGGGCATTCATAGGGAAAGTTAACTATGAAGATTGGATATTACTAGCAGTGTGAATATGAGGTGAACGAAAATGGTGAGTTTAGTAATAGCTAAAGAGCAGTTAAGAATTATTTAACTATACTTCAAAAGAAAACATTAAGATAGAAAACACAGACAGAATTAAGCTTCTCTCTGAACAAATCTTAATCTAAATTTTTTTGTTTTGCAATCATATAAATCGATGCACATCATGAAATACAGAGGAAAACATTGTTAGTATGAATCTTAATCACAAGCGTACGAAAAAGGCTCACTGTAGCCGTGCATAACAAACAACCCTAACAGCAAAGATGGCTACCAATATCTTTAGATCTGCAATTAGTTGATCAAGATAAATGCTGAAAAATCTAGATCTATGCACTAAAAGACATTAAGCAATAAATAAAAACAAGAGTGGCTCCATGCATCCAATAGACAAGACAAGATTGTTTTTAAATATTTTTTGTATTTTTTGACACCTAGGAAGGGAACATAAAAATATGTTACCAGTCCCCCTCAATGGGATGGGTTCTTGTAAGTCCTCAGCACTTCAGATCTAAAATCTCTCTCTCTTGATGGTGTGGAAAACCCAGACAAAAATGGAACTCAAAGGGAGCTCACATGAAAAATGGTAGCAAAATATGACAATGATGGTGGATCAAAGTCAAACCAAAATTATAGATCCAGAGTGATCTTTAAGTAACAAAAGGTAGTGAGTGAATGGAAAAACCCTTCTATTTATAACAAAATATTGAGTTATTCTAGATATTGGTACATAATTAAAATATTATTAACCAAATATAGATCCAAATTTTATGGAATATTTTATTATATTTGTTGGAGGGAAAAGGAATTTGAATTTGGTCAAATCCCTTTATTTGTAAATAATAAATAAATAAATGATTTATTTATTATTTTAAGGATGTGGTTCAGTAATAATCAAATAAATAATGATTTATTCAATTATTTATAAATGATTTAGTCAAATTTAACAAGGAATATTATTTAAATAAATTTTAAATCATTATTCCTAGAAAATAATAAGATAAATAATGATTTATCTAATTAATTTTCCTGTTTTGGGTTAAATATGACCAAGAATATTAATCAAACTATTGTTTAACTAATTATTCCTTGAAGAAAACCAAAAAAATATGGATTTATTCAATATTTCCTCATGGGGTTTTCTATTTACACCATAAACAACTTAATAAATAAGGATTACTAAGTTATTTTTCATAGTGAAAGCAATTTTACTTAGGGTAAAATTGGTCTTACATGGTGTACTTTGGTCCATCTAATAGTTACAAATTAGATGACCAAAAATTGGTGTGACAAACATTAACACAGAAGAAGAAACATCACCATTAACATAGCTCAAGAATCCTGTGAATGATCTCTTATTATTTATGCTCAGCAAAAACTACAATGCTCCAATACAATGATCTTTACAATGCAAAGTCTAACAAGGTCCAACCCTTGATAATGAAAATACAAGAATTATTTAACTGCAACTATGTTGGTGACCCTAATCTACTTCGACAGTCTACGTTAACTACAAATTTAATTAAAACTTGACAATTGTGGCCATGCAAGGCCCGAACAAAAAATATCTCTAGCAAAAACCAACTGTAACATTAACTTCTGAATGTAACATTAACTTTGGAAACTCTTCATAAACCAAAAAGTAGGTTGATGGTGGCTGAGGTGGACACAAAGAGGAAAGGATAGTGGCCTTGACATATGGCCCTACTTTTTTGGGTCAGCGCTGCTATATTATTAAATATGACGTGATGTTGGCTTTTTAGATTGATCGGTGGCTATGCTAACGCGTACGTCGATCCTTTTCAGTTCTGGTTCATGTACAATTTTCCAAATTCCTTTTTATTCAGAATCCTCGTTCCTATGACCTGTTTGTATACTTCATCCACCTCTGTGTATTTTTTGAAGGTGGGTCTGGTGAGAAAAACATGTTTCAGCTCATGTTGAATGAAGATATAATTACTTAGGAGATCCAACACAACCTTCACAGTTACATTCCATTTAATGTTAGAAAACTTGGTGGTATCCTTAGCTAGTTCCCTAAGCTTGGCCATGTAATCACTCTTTTGGACCAGCTTTTTGTTTACTACATACAGTGAGGGTAGTCCCTTTGCCCTCAAGAGCTCAATCTTGTTTAAAAATCTATCAATGGCCATGTCCAATTCATGACACTTCTCTTCCAGTTGCCTCACTAGATTCCTCTTAGTGGGGACCCTTCTTAACTCCAATATGGATTTTGTTTTGTCCTTTACATCTAGCTCTTCTAGCTGAAGACTAGTCTTAGAATTCAAGAATTTTATGATTTTGGGGGTTGTTATCGACATATCCCCCAACTCCTAAGTTGATTTTTCGATGGCCACCTTGCATTTGTCAATTAGCTCCTTCTATTCAAAAATAATGTGGATGGAATGTCACATTCCATCCACTGTCTCTATAATATTTCCCCAAACTATCAACTTCATTTGTCCCAATATGCTGCTGGCAGAAAAATCCTGTTCTACCTTCTCCAACCTTTCTATCTGCTTCTTGGCTATCTCATGGGCAGTTTCTAATCTGGCTTTTTGATCCCTTAGGATGCCAATTTGTGCTTACAAATTCTTGATCTCCTTTGTTTGCAAGGTCATGCTCTCCATTGCTTTGGACAACTGGTCTGTCCCACTGGATGCTCCAGCAGTTGTTGGAACAACTGATGGAATGAATGAGATGGGGGCAGCTTCTAAGGGGATGAATGTCCCTCGAGCTGCTTCTTCCTTTTCCTTCAATAGTTTCTCCATCTCAGTCTCCATTTTTTTTATTTGGGTAGATTGTTCAATAAATAGCTTCATCAATTCTGCCTTCTGTGCCTCATCTTCCTCAATGCCCTTGGCTAAGAGGTCTTTTGTCACTGGCATCTTTAGTTGTTTCTTGAGGGCTGCTATGTCAGCATTATTTTTCTTTATCATCTCTTCCACAGCATGAATATTGTTTGGGTCATGCCCAAGCTTCACTATTGTTTCTTCTAAAGTCTTGATCCTTGAATCTCTGTCCATGGTAGATATCCTCTCCATCTTGGGTTGTGATTGAGTGTTGGATAAAGACACCTGCAGTTTTGACAAGCTCGTAGCATTACTTGTCAATGTTTAGGTTACCATCTCACCGGTCTACTTATGTAATTCCATCCAGCCGATAGGATGGATGTCTTTGGAACTAAACCCGAATGATTCTTTCATATAATCCCTTGCTCCTTGAGGCTATGGGACAAAGGCCTCTAGGAATTCCATTTACATCCTCCCTTTTTCAATTTCAAAATCAGACAGTAGCCTTCGTTGTGAGCTTGAAGTCTGCTTCCAGAATTGGCAGTATGTATTGGTCTTCAGCACTTCATTCCTCATCTTTATCTCTTTGAATGTTGCAAAGATAGACTTCTCTTGTCCTTCTATGGCAGGTTTGGAAGCAGATGCTTATAGACCTTGTTGCTGAGAAAATACTGTGGCTGATGATGTAGGTGAGGCTATTTTCTCTCCACCTATTGATTATGACTTAGGGGGGTTCATGATGTGAATCATTGTCATATGTCCTGATTCATCCTCATGATCAATCTCCATATGAATTCGGGCCCTTTTTCTATATTTTAGCTTGAAATATTTTCTAGAGGTATCAGTCACCGAAGGTGACTGATCCTTTCTAGGCCTCTTGCTCCCTATCTCCTTCTCTATTTTTTTCCCTTTGTCTTCTTTTTCTTCTACATTCCTTCTTTCTTGTGGTGTTGGAGTCTGAATATTTGAAGTGGAGATTACTTGTTCCTCTTCTTCTTGGAGGGTGTTGGCCACCCACTCTATTTGGTTGGCATACTACTCAATGGTAGGTCTATGTGTATGAACATAGGGTGTGGATCTGTTTTCCACCCTTTTCTTGGAAATAATCAGTGCAGGGTCATAGGACTAGGTGAAACTATGACTAAAAACCCATCCCCTTCAGTATTTTATCTGACTCTTCTCATGTTGCTCTGTTGCTGCATATGAAAGGCCCAACTTGTGTTTTTATCTTGAACTGAGCCTTCTTCTTTGCACAAATGAAATGGATCTCATATGAATCTATCATCTGCCTTATGTACTCCAATGCAAAGACCCTCATGGAGAGGAACTTTGGAAGCTTGTAAGGGGCTAGCTCACTTCCATAAACTCGAATTTCTGTATAATTTTGGTAGAACTAACAATCTGTTGCCTTCACCTACTCTATTAGCTGCATGGTTTTCCTAATTTCTTCACTTATCCTGGGCTTTGTTGTACTGCTAAGTGTGTTGATGGTTGGGTGCACGAACAACTCTACAAAGTCCTTATATGTATAGTTCTTATGTTATTTAAATATAAGGGTGGTCTAGAAGATGATGGACTTGGGCTCTGCATCTTCATTTACCTTGGTCATCTGGAACTGAAACCTATTGGACTGGAAATACACAAACATATACACTAACACAGAGGTGTATTTGAAAACCACCTTTATGTGAAATCTTAAGAACTATTCATGTATGGCATTTTCCAAGAACTGGGAAAAATTAAACATGATGGAGGGCTTAGATTCGGAGGAGATAATGGAAAAAAATCATATCATAGCTTCATCAACCCACTAATCATAATGATAGCCTAATAAATAGGATAAGATAATGACAATCTATTTAGTTCTTTCAAGAAAAATAGATGTAGGGTAGGGTGGGCTTTTTATAGGCATTGGTGCATCAGTTTCCATGAAAATTTGTAGAGTTTTGTCTCTGCTGGAAAAATAAATACTCTAGTAAACCTCCCTAAGGGCTTCATAAGAAAAGGAGATTTATTTTTCTGGTGTGGGGGCCTTCATCATTTGCTAAATATATTGGCCATTAATGGTGAACAGTATTTCTCTTATTGGGGTTACTATGGACCTCTGATTCATTACATAGCAAGCCTGGAATTTTCTGATGAATTCGGGGCAACTGTGAGTCCTGGGGAAAATGCACATAGGAAATTGGGTCTCCCACAGGTTGATATCATCGGCTTCAACGATAAATTTGTCCTCGAGCTACCAGTAGACATCAAACAAGTCGAGGTCTGACTCTGTCTCGTGAATTTTGTAATCTCAGTCTGCCTAGGCTGTATGATCTAAGTCCAATTGTGGGTATACCATGGGGTTGAAAGGTTCCTGGTCCTTCCTAGGAGGCATGGTCAATCTTCTATGATTTATCTTCAATCTGCAATGGAGAAATGGATATAAGAAAAGGGAGCAGAGAGGGGAAAAAATTGTTATTGGGGAAGGGACAGAGTAGAAGGGACCACAATCAGAATATTGTGAGAGTGAAACTATGACTCGGTTGGCTGAGAGTAGTTGATTCCTTTGGTGGACATGGGTTCCCCTATAAAATTTCTTTTAACCTGTGATATTTTCCTACAAATCCTCGGCAAATTCGATCTCTGCAATTTTCAATCAGAATAACAAAGTAAAACTATGTAGCAGTTATGAATTTGGATTTTAACATTATGATTGGTGAGACGTTGGGGTGGCGCAAGTCTGTTGGAAAATGGCCTGACCATTCATGGTGCAATGGTCACCTTGGCGGGAATGAATGTGATTGGACAGGGGACAGGTCAGCGATGACATGGTGTGGTGGGAGAGGGTAACGGATAGTCCAACGGTCCCACGGGGGAATGGTTTTTTATGAAGGTAGAAACCGTTTTCGGAGGGGGGGGTAGGCGGTAAGTTGTATTGGTAGGGGGTGGAGTGCAAACAGCCCCGGGGCACGACACGTAGCAGGTTGGGCGGCATTGAGTACCGCCCATTTCGGACCCCCCCCCCCCCCCATTGTTAACGTTCGGAGGGTGGGGGGGGTCGAAATGAGATGTGGGTTGTTGGATGTATGGCGGGCGTGCGGAGATGAGGGGAGCTGCGGGGTATTTTAGTGCAGGTGGGGACGGGTGACATGGGATATGATGGGATAGGTGATGTAATAGTGGGGTCAGGTTAGGAGTGTCGAGGGGTAAGGTAAAAATTTAGGATAAAACCAATATGCGAGGGGCAGGGTAGAAGAAAAATACATGTGGGCGGGACTTAGGGATGAAGATCATACCATAAGGTTTCCAAATTTTATAAAGACACCCCCTTTCGGAACTTTAAAGCATCTTTCAGTTTGATTTTTCCTTGTTTTATTCCTTCCTCTGTTTTCATAGGAAAGTACTCAAGCATTTTTTAAATTGCTTATTTACATAATGAACCTTACATTGTTTCCCTTTCAATTTCCAACATATCTACCTACCCAAACTACAATTCTAACCATTTTTCTTCTTTTTAGGGTGCATTTAGACTTGCAAACCCTGAAATCATTTTTCCGTTGAATTTCTAACCTATCACCTATCCCATATTTCTCTTATTGGTTCAAATTGAGTTGTTGAACCAATGTCATTTTCCACCTATCTACTGATAAGCCAAGATTAAATGGTTTGGAAAATATTCATTTCTAACCTATTAGCAGAAAAATAAAAATTGTACAATCATGCTTAAATTGCATGATTGCACAAACTTTCTTTAATAGTAGTGGCATTTTGATTTGCAGCACTTTCAAAAATATTCATTTTCTTTTGTGTGGGGATTTATTTCTTCCTTTTTAACACCCTCTTTCCTTTTCTTTTTGTTTCTTTTTATCTTCCTTGAAAATACATTTGAATATTGAAATATATGTACAATATTAAAATTTTCAAATAAGGAATATATAGTCACCTTGTGATATTGTAAATTACAGGACTCTAACAAAAGTGACCAGATTGGGAAGACAAATTCCATTATTGAACTAGTGGGAAAAGAAAATGACTTGAAATTTGTTGTTGATATGCAAGAGAAATGATGTTGGTGCACCTAAAAATAAGCACTATGCCGATTACTATAGCGAATAAAAATACATATAGAATGGTGTGTTGCTGAAGAGGACACCTAGGATGGTGTAATGCTGCTGAGAATGACCCCTAAAATGATGTGAGTATTGTCTAAGGATGAGGTTCCTTTAAGGGGAGGAGATTGTAACACCATATTTTAATCCCCCATTGATATTGTAATTAATTATTTTAATGACCTATGTAGACATGTAAACATGAATTGGTTATAAAACCCAAAACAATTGTAATAATATTTTGTAATGTAAAATTCCAAACATTTGATGAAGAGATAGAACCTTGATACAAGCCATGAGAATCCATGAGAGATTGAAGTCAATAAGAGGGATATGGTAGCAAACCTAACCATGGAAATAATCCATACTTACAAATTAATTCGTTGGGATAAATATTTTGAATATCCAAGATTGTCAACTTTCCCAAGAAAATATCTAATGGGAAGGATGTGGTAGTTGAGCTTCCATTTTTTATAATTTTGGAAGTAATTGAGATGTACGTAACTATATTATCCAAAGTATAGACAGAGTAACCATCCAAAGATGTATAAGATCCGAACAAAATATTTGGATTTGACCACAAAATTGGCATATCTAACATGAAATTGAGTTGAAAATAAATATACGAGTGGGGGACAAGGATGGATATTTTGGGTATCCATGTATGGAGAGAAAATAAAACTCGTGTGTGTATAAGGGGAAAAATAAACGCATGAATAGGTTATGTAGAGAAATAAGCTCTAGTGTGAGTGGCAAGGAAGAGTTCCATAAAGGATTAAAAGAGAGAATCACCCATGAAATAAAGTGCAAGGAAGAGATTACTAGATCCCAAACTGAGTGATAAAACCAAGTGCAAGTGTCCCCAAAAGCCAACCTACTATGTAAAGTTGTGTTTTAGGTGCTTGCTGAGTAGGGAATTGAAGCAGTGAGATAAGATGCCATCGAGGGACTAATGAAGTAGAATGGACACCTTTGAGTCATGCAAGAAAGTCGAGAAAACACCCGTGGTTAAGTGTATTATTATATCTCATTAGGGTTTGAAAGGAACTTCCTAGTTTTATGTGGATGAAGGAGAGTGGCCTTCATCCTTTCACTAATTGTAGCCTAAGAGAGTATCTTTATGGATTCTTTCAAGGTAGGACATTTAACATTGATAACAGGGGTGTCACAAAGGGGTTGGTGGGAAGTGAAGGGACCCCATTTGTGTTATGCAAGACAACAAAGAAACCACCCATAGTATTTGGGTAGGGTATGGGATCAGTGAGGTAACTTACTGAAGTTTATTGATGGAGAGTGGCCTTCATGACTCCATCTTGTAATGATATAGGGAGAGAGATAAATTTCCCTCATGGATTCATACTCTATATTGAGGGTGGCTAGCTACAAACAATAAAATAGACATATGAGTCTATGGTTAGGTAAAATGTGGCTCACCCTTCATCAATTCTAGCTAGCTATGCATCATGAATTGATAAGTGCTTTGCGGACGTCCAATATTTAATGTAAATTATGTTCAATGGAATAGAAATCAAATTGATGAATTGTGTATATTTATGTGCTTTCCTGCTAAATTTACACCTTAGTTTATATGCTACATGTTTAATGGTATGAATTGGTAATTTTGGTTGTCATGAATGTGAAATATTCATGTGCATGCCTAATGAATTTATGGAGGTATTTATGGTGATGTTTATGTATGGTTGTAATATGCCTTTTGATAAAAAATATGTTATGGATGAGAAGATATGGTATGTTAACCCCTCAATCTTTTAAGTATAAATTATGATTGAATGGTTGTGTAGGACACTTAGTGAGCCACAACCATGGGATTTTGTGTTGGAATTATGACAAATGTGTTTTCCTTGCTGAAGATTTCAACATGGGGATAACAGCATGAGTCTACAAGTTAGTACATGTATGACAAAGAGTTTGAAAAAATAAATAAAAGTTCAAAGACAAAGGAATAACGAAGGTGATGTTTTGAGAAGTACACACGGGTTTTGTGAAGAAAAGTTGCGTACATACGTGGGCATGGAGAAGAAAAAACATGGACATTTTCTACACCATGGTATTCTAAATACCAAGGGTATTGACCCATGGTATTGAGTGTATCAACGTATATTTTATCCTGTCAAAGAATACCATTGGCATTAGTATGGGTTTGACCCAAGTTATTAGCTAACTCTTAAGCTATATAAGGAGATGAAGATCAAAGTGTTGCGTGTGCAAGTAATGGGCTATTGATGAATTTTTTGATCTAAAATTAGGTTTCACAAGGAATGTGATGAGGGATTGTTAGATCTCCGTAGTTTTCAACATTGGCAAATACAAACACTGCGAAGCCTACATCAAAACCGCTTTGGAATCTGAGGACCTAGCCATCCTAGATTCAGAGAGGGATCTCTCTATGTATGAATTTAAAGATATGATCTTTAAGGCTTTTCAATGTGATTTTAGGCTAGTTATGAAGAACAAGGTTTGTTGTTTGGTTTTGGTTGGGTAAGGATATGATGAAGGTGAAGGAAATCTATATGAAGGGTGAAGGTGTAAATAGGTGGAAGAATGGTTCAGCTAATAATATTAACTCAAAGGGTAATTATCATCATAAGACTTCAAGAACTCGCAATTTGGACATGAAATTTTTTCTTGAAGCCCTAAAAAGATTTAGCCACCATTTGGTATGACAAATCTTTATAGGTGGCTAACAGTGGCTCCACTTGGGGAGGAAAACTAGTTCTTCAGATGTCTAGAACCTCAACTATTGATCTCTGGATTTTCAGTAAACCAATTCCTTATCCATTGGGCAGCAAATTTTCTTTTCTTTTGGTTGATTTGTCTTTTATCTGATAACCTCTACAGCAATTTTGAAAAATGACAAATCTTCAAAACAACATCTCTACCTACCCATTCCTAATGATCCTAACATTTTTTCTTCTGTCAGAGTGCATTTGGATTAGCAAACTCTCTTCATCAACATTTTATTCTTTTATTGAAAACATAAAACTAGTCTAAGTATACTCTTTTTTCTCCATGAACTTAGTTTAAATAGTTGAGTTCATAAATTCTCTACCTAACTACTATCTGTCAAGATTAGACTATCTGACAGACCTTTATTCTCTAAATTCTAAAACAGGAAATTTAAAAGCAGCCAAGCCAGGATTAAGCAATTTGACTTTCTGTAGACCTATGGCATAAAAACAAGCTGGACATAGATTTTATTTGCAGAAAATTAAAACAAAATTGTGAAGGCTTAAGATCTGAAAACTAAAACATCCTTCATTATTTCTTCAGCTCTGGTTTTGATTTCGTTTGAGCTGCTTCCTCTTTCTTTCCTGGTTCAAGTTTTGAGCTTTTTAGAACCAGTTTGTTTTCTATCTTTGGCTCAAGATTTAATCTAATTAGAGCCATTTTTCTTTTGAGATTCATAGGTTCAGATATTGAATTTGTTTAAACCTTTGTTTCCTCTATCCTAATCTACCTTACTGATAAGCCAAGATTGAGTTGTTTTAAAAATCTGATTCACTAACCTATCAGCAGTAAATTTAAACATTATCCAATCATGATTAGACTGTATGATTGAATAGAAAGTGTTTCTTGTGGTAGTGGCATTTAAGCTTGCAAACTTTCTTACATTTATTTCTCTTTTTTGGTATGGGGTTGTACCTTTCTTGTTTACATTTTGCCCTCTTTTCTATTTTCACTGTTTTTGTATTTTTCTTTTTCTAACTTTGAAATCAGTGATAGATATGATATTTACAATGAGGGAAAATAAAAAAACTTCAAACTGGTATAGTTAAGAAAAATAATGTTTGAGCATCCTGCCATTGACAGGACCTCCAGAAAGTTCAGTTCCATTCTCTTCCTGCAAGAAATAAGCGTTATTACCAGTAGTAGAATGAATGAGATAAGGGCCTAGCCATAAGTTATAAAATTTTCCATGTTTTCCCTTTTCTTCTCTCCTGGAATCCCACTTCAAAACTTTGTCACAAATGTTGAAATCACTGGCCTTTGTCATTTTATCAAACGGATTCTTAATGTTTTTCTTGCTTGTGTAGTGCTTTGTTGTAGACTTCCTCTATGGTTTGTTGAAGATGTATAGTCTGATTGATTATTCTTGTCATATCATTATCCTCAGACTGTATTTCTTGGATCAGCTTCATGACTGGCACTCCTAGACTTATTGGAAAAATTGCATCTGCCCCATAAACTAGTTGGTAGGGAGACATTCCAATTGATTTCTTAAGTGTCAATCTGTCAACCCATAGTGCATGTACTAGCTTTGTGTGCCATGATTTCTTATTGTCTTCCAGCAACTTTTTGATTATATTCACCAAAATTTTGTTTGAGGATTCTGCCAACCCATTACCTTGAGGGTAATAAGCAGTAGAATGGCCCAATGTAATTTTATATTTACGAAAGAATTCAACCATGTTTTTGGATCCAAATGCAGCAGCATTGTCATTGATAATCTTCTTAGGACAGCCAAATATAGATTGGATATTATTTTCAAGGAATTTTATGATGACAGAGTCAGTGGCTTGCCTAGAAGGGATGGCTTCTATCCATTTGGTAAAGTACTACGTTGAAGTGAGGATCCATATATATTCTATATTGGGAAGATGAGACTGGATGGATTTCCCCAATGAAGTCTAGACCCCACTGCTGAAAAGGAGCTTCAACAGTGATTGGATGCAAGCGTAAGGGAAGCAGTTTTATTTTTCCTTCAAAGAGTTGGCATTTGTGATAGGCAATAATCATTTTTTGGACATCTTGAAAGAGGGTGGGCCAATAGTAACCAGCTCTAAGGATTTTATTGACAGTTGTCTTCCAAAAGAGGTGGCCTCCACATTCTCCTTCATGTAATTCATGCTTGATCTTATCCGCATCATTCTCAGGCAAACATTTAAGCAATAATCCACTAGCATTTTTCCAATTTAGACATTTATCCAAAATGAAGTAATAAACAACTTTCAACTTTAAAAATCTTGCCTTCATTTAATACAAACCAGGAGGTGTATTTAAATTGATCAAAACATATAAAATATCAGCATGCCAAGATGAAAACAGAAAATGATCTTCAATAATGGGAGTTGACAACTCCTCCTGTTCATCTAATGCATCTAACATGTTTATGTCAAGAGCTTCAAAATTAGACTCAGCCATTAATCTTGCTAGTCCTTAGCCTTTTATGAGTTTAGTGGGCTTGATTTCTAAATCATATTCAAGTATCACAGCAATCCACTTTCCTCTTTTTCCATCTGGATCCTTGGTTAAAATTTCTTTTACAACTGAATTTGGCATAAATGCAATTATGTGGGAATGTAAAATGTAAACTTTGAAGTCTTTTAAGGCTTTGACTAAGGAAAAGGCTTGTTTTTCCATGATATTGTACTTCAGAGGAGCATCTCTTAATGCCTTGCTAAAGAATACAATTGGTTGCTCTTGTCCCTTCAAGTTTTTCTGTAATAGGACAGCAGCCACTGTGTGTTCTGATGCAAATGAAAAAATGAAAAAATCCTTTGTAAAATCAGGACTAATGAGAACTGGTGTTTTGGTTAATGCTTGTTTTACCAGTACAAATGATTTCTTTACTTCTAAGGTCCATTTAAATCCTTCTTCTTTTTGAGCATATTTGTTATGTTTCTAAGGAGTTCAGCCAGATTGGGTATGAACCTTCTCAAGAAATTAATATTCCCGATGAAAGATTGAAGTTCCTTGATGTTTCTAGGATGGTTGATTTGCAATATATCATCAATCATCTTTGGGTCTATCTTTATCCCCTCTTTTGATATGATGTGTCCAAGTAGTTTGCCTTCTTGGAGACCAAACATTGTTTTCTTTGGATTTAAAGATAACCCAAATTTTCTGCATTTCTCAAAGACTTTTCTCAAGTGTTCTAAGTGTTCTTCATCTGTTTGGGAAAAAACTGTGATGTCATCAACGTAAATAATGATGAAGAAGCCTAATTCTTCTGAGAATGCAATATCCATGGCTCTTTGAAATGTAGCTCCAGCATTCATTAAACCAAAGGGCATTTTCACATACATGAAAGTACCCCAAGGTGTGGTAAAGGTTGTTTTGATTTTATCATCAGGATGTACCATAATTTGATTGTAACCTGAGAAGCCATCTAACAAAGAAATCCTTTTAGAACCAACTACCCTTTGTAAAATGTGATCCATCTTGGGTAAAGGGTAGTTGTCCTTTAATGAGGCTCTATTTAAGTTCCTAAAATCAATACAAAGCCTTATTTCTCCTATTTTCTTCCTAACTGACACAAGATTAGATACCCAATCTAAATATCTAACAGGGACTATAATTCTAGCATCATACATTTTCTTAATTTCTTTCTCAACCAGGGGTAATTCAATAGGGTTTATTCTGCGCAATTTTTGTCTATAGGGCTTCTAGTTTTCTTTGAGGGGTATCTTATGCTGAATTATCTCTGTGTCATATGATTTAGATCTTCAAAACTCCATGAAAATACATCAGAAAATTCTCTAAACAGCTTAATATATTTCATTTTGATGTGAGTTGGCAATGTTTTAGACAGTTTGATCATTTTTGGTTTTTTTTCACTGCCTATGTTACATTCTTCTACTTCAGTTTCAACAGGCTCCAGTTTTGGTTTTTTGGCAACATCATTGAAATCAAACAATTCTTCTAATGGGACCAGTCCTTTTGGCAAGCTTTGAATGTTAGATTGCAGCATTTCTAAATTTTCTTTTTCCAAATCTGTACTAACTTCTGTGGTATGTTCAAGTTTATTAGATAACAGATTTATCTCAGCAATCTCTTGAGACTTTTCTGCCTTATCAAGTAAATTTTCTTCCATAGGACAGTCTGGTTCATAATCTGAATCTGAACTTGGTAGCTCAAATTCATTTCTTGACTGTAATAAGTCTTCTATTTTTTTATCTCCCTCAAATACCTACCAGTATTTTTCATTGTCTGGGACAGCTGGTCTAAATTTTACTTGGGTGGTGCATTGCTTGGTCTCATAAGGTGTTAGACAAGTTCTAGCAGCAAAGGCTAAACCATTGGCAAGGAAATTTTGGTTTCTTGGGACAAAGATAAGTTGGAATTCATCAAATTTTTTTAATAAGTCCATAACATCATTTCTGTAGGCTCTAAGTCTAGGGTGTTTGGCACTATATTCCCCATTCACTTGCCTAATAATCAACTCTAAATTCCCCTGAACTTCTATCCTTTTGGCCCCTAATTTCTTCAATAAGTGTAGGCCTAAAAGGAGAGCTTCGTACTCAGCTATGTTATTGGTACATTGAAAGTTTAATTTGTAGGAATGCCCCTCAACATGATTACTTTCAGTGTTATATAACCATATGCCTGCTCCTACATCATTTCTAGTACAAGACCCATCAAATTTTATGCTCCAAAGAGGACTATTCTCATAATTAAGATCTATTTTATTGTTGTCCTTTCTGCATTCTTCATTATTCTGTTCTGAACTAGGGTCTGTACTACATTTTCCTGAATTTTTTTCCTTGATTTTTTCAATGTTTTGAGGTTTTACTTCTTGTTTTTCATGATCTGCATTGTTTGTATGACTGTTTTGGACCTCAAGACCAGTAATCTGTTTGCTGTGAATTTCTAAATCAACAAATTTCTTTTTAAGTTCCTCTCCATTTTCCTCCTTATCAATGGTTGTAGCTATATTTGAAAGTGAAGTGATCACAGCTTTTGATGTTCCTTCACTGATTAGTTCTTGCTCTTTTGGAATATCATCATTAAAAGGAATGAAAGAGTCAAGATCAGTGTGTATGGAGTAAAGATGAGAGTTGTCTAGTCTTTCTTGGTTACTCACCATGTACTTCATGTGTGTTTCCCTATAGATTCTTCTAGGTTGACTGAAGACAGGGATGGTGGCATAAGTCATATCCATTTGCATTGTGCCTTGTAACTTAGCACCCCATGATCTTGAGAGGAGCATGCCATATTTGGGGGGTATATCAGCCACTACAATGTCCATCACTAAACTCTTGGCTGGTATTTGGGCTAAGTTAACATAGAGGTCCTTGATTAAGCCTAGGCATCTTACCCTACTCGAATCAAAGGAAAATAAATCTTTGTAGGGTCTAGTTACCTCTAAGCCTAATATTTCCATTATTACCTTAGGCATGAGGTTGTGTGATGCTCCTGAATAAAACATGGCATTGTGCAAGATATTTTCATGAATGTTTAACCTGATGTAGAATGGAGGGGTTGTTCCTTCTTGAAATTTTCCTTCAATTTTTGGTCCAAAAATGAGCTCTGGGGTATCATCATTTAAGTTAACTATGTCATGAACATCTTCTATCTTCAAAGCTTTCAAAATCTGACCTCTATATAAATTTTGAGTGACTAATTCTGTAAGTGGAACAGAGATTTTGATCTTGGATACTTCATTCTCCAGGCTGAAGCGAATCTGGTTCTTCAACATGTTTAGTTCAGCCTTCTTAGTCACTATTTCATCAACAACATTAGCTTGCTGATTTCCTCTACTTACATTGGTCAAAATTGTTTTAATATTTTTAATTGTTTTAATGATGCTAAGGTTTGCACTCTATTTTTCATTAATTTGAGTTCCTTTATCTTTGTTTTGATCAGAATTTATAGCCACTGATTCGTGATCTTCATCTGTCTTTTTAAGTGTATTTTCAGAGCTGTTTTTGGCAGATTTATCAGAAGTTTTATTCTTGGGAGTTTCTTGATTCTTTTTACTTCTGAGGTCATATTCTTCAGGTGATCCTATGATGACATTTTCAGAGTATTGTTCATAATAATTAGTTTGTGGTCTTCTGTCATCATAAGGTGTATATAGACCTTGTCTTGTTTCATAAATGAAATTAGAATCCTCGTTAGCCACTCCCAACATATTCATGTTGTCATCCTCTGTTTTTTCATTGGTTTGATCATCCTCATCAACATAATTTTCTTGGAAGGGAGATCTGATTTGTTGATCTTCCTCTCTTCGTCTGTTTTGAGGTTGATTTCTCCTAAAGTTCTGATTTTGATTTTGAGATTGATTTCTGTTTTGAGGAGCTGATTTGTTTTCCTTCGATTGTGCTCTCTCAAGTATGCTCATCTTATTCATCATTTCCTCCATCATTCTCTCCATTTTTGAACTAGATGTGGAAGGTGTAGTCTCCTCTTTAAATGATACTTTCTTTTCATTCCTCATCCTAGCTCTTTTCTCAATTAGACTTACTTCCATAGCTAGAGCTCCCTTCTGCATGTCTTCTAAATTCAAGGGGTCTCTTTCTCTTAGCTGATAGGCCATTTAGAGATCAAATAATTTATGAAATTTGGCCAAGGTTGAGTCTTGTGGAGGTTTCGAGTCTGGGGGCAGGGCATTATAAACACTATTAAACCTAGTGCAATAATTTTGGACACTTTCCCCAGTGTTTCTTTTGAGATTGTTGTAATCTGAAAGTATTTGGAGAGGATTTTTTCTAACTTCCCATTTTTTTAGGAATGACTGATGGAGGGCTTGGAGGTCATTAATACTATTAAGGGTTAAGCTTTTGAACCATTTTCTTGCTTCTCCCCCTAGACTTTGAGCAAACAATCTGAGTTTGACAGTTTCATCATCAATATCATTTCTGTCAAATTAGTCATTCATCTTGTCCACATGCTGTGAAGTAGTAGTAGCACCACTGGCATCATATAATGGTATCTTGGACTGATAGTCCTATGGAAAATTGACTAAAGGTAAAGGAAGGACTAGGCGAGCATACCATGTTTCCATGATAGGAGGTTGTGGGAAAAATGGGGGGTTTATAGGTGGAGGATGTAGGATAGGAGGGGGTTGATGGAATGGGGTGGTTTGAACAGTGGGTGTGTGAAGAACAGATGTAGATGAACTAGAAAGATATTTTTGAGCAGATCTAGGATGAGAGAAGCCAAAATTATGAAGTAAATGTGAATTAGGTGGAGTAGTTTCTCTGCTACCAGGATGTTCACCTCTATCTTGGGATGAAGATGGAGACTCAAAATCTATCTAATTTATATCATCAAGTGACCTAGTTCTAAATGGGTTTCTTGAGTCAACTTGTGAATCTTGTAGAGCAATAAGGTTTTCATGAACAGAATTAGCTCTTTGGAATGGTCTGACAACAGTTGAAGCTCGAGCCTTAGGAGACTTCTTAAGTATGCTTTCAGGATTATCAACTATCTCAGGAGGGTTTGGGTCAGGATACGCTCTAGTATGAACTCTTCTAGAAGCCACTATGCTATGTTTTCAGACCCAATAATAAGAAAATTTTAACCAAATATGGCAATCTTTAGTAGGCTAACTGATCTTTAGCAAGGAAATTTTAATCCTCAAAGTTTTCTTAACTGAGTTTGTATGATGTTATGATAGTAATGGGTTTTCCAGTGGCATCTTTAGGTCTATTTAGGATTGTGGAGTCACCAGGTGGAAATTTTTAGCTTTAGAAGGTAAAATGTTTTATGGTCCACCACCATTAATAGGTTTGATTACCAATCTGATATATTTTTGGGTTTTCTGAGTTTTTTCAGTCCTATAGGTTATGAGAGTGTCCTAAATTTCTTTCAACACTTAGCTCTGGTGATGATACAAACAGAGTTTACTCTTATGGCTTAGCTACTTGATTCCTCAAGGTTTGATAAGGCTCTATGAGAATCCTAAGGGTTACTTAGTTTGTCACTTATTCAAATAATTCCTATCATGATCACCATTTTCTTTGGTAGTGCTTGAAGAGAGCTAATTATACTGCACTGAATGCGGAGTGTTTTGTTTTAAGGATTTTACTCAGAACTTCCTCAGCAGAGTTGCCAGAATGTTAGGTCTCCGTAATTTGCAAGATTGGAAAATACAAACACTGCGAAGCCTACATCAAAACTACTTTGGAATCTGAGGACCTAGCCATCCTAGATTCAGAGAGGGATCTCTATATGTATGAGTTTAAATATATGATCTTTAAGGCTTTTGAATGTGATTTTAGGCTATTTATGAAGAACAAGGTTTGTTGTTTGGTTTTGGTTGGGTAAGGATATGATGAAGGTGAAGGAAGTCTATATGAAGGGTGAAGGTGTAAATAGGTGGAAGAATGGTTCAACTAATAAGATAGGCAAGGAGCAGCTTTAATCCATTGGGATATGGAGTCATAAGAGGGTTTAATTGAGACAGCAAGGTTCAAGAGTGGTCCATGGGGCAAGTCATCTATGTCAAAGGATCTCTTTAAGTTGATTTTATGGAATGAAACAATAAGAAATGGAGTGAGGGAAATCAAACAGATGAAGAAAAAAAGAGCAGCTTAAGATCAAGTAAGTACTTTGAAACTACTCTGCTTTTGGAATGCACTTAAGGAAAGACACAAAAGTAATATAAGATCAGGTAAGTACTTCTAAACTAGCCTGCTTTTGATGTACTTTCAATAGAAAACATTTAAAACACTTAGAATAGCTTAAGATAAAGTAAAGACTTTTAACTTAGCCTGCTTTCAGTGTATTCAAAAGGAAAACATTCATGATAAACATAAAAAGTAGTCTAAGATCAGGTAAGTACTTTGAAACTAGCCTACTTTCAACATACTCTTAAGGGAACTCTTCAAAGCAACTGTTGGAGATAAACCAGACGACAGGGCTAACCATAAACTTCTCTAGCTTAGCTTTAATTAGCAAACTTCTCAAGAACATTTAAAGATAAAATCTCAAGTTGTACTCAGTAAATATGGGCTTACCAACACTTCACTGGTTATACTCTATTGAATTACCTTCAAATAAACAATCAGCAGAAAACATAAAGGATAGAGCTTTTTAGTGAGATTTAGGGTACTTCGGGAGTAAATCCTAATCAATATTTGTTGTTATTTATCAGAGAAAAGTAGACAGAATGGAAACATAAAGAAAAATAAAAATTACAGTGAGAAACACATCACCATTGACATAGACCAGGATCCCATAAATCAGCTATTTGTATTTGATTTTCAAACCAGTTACAATCATTAAGTCTAGTAGGTTTCTACAACTTCAAACTTCTTATCTCAGCTTATGTATCTTCAATTACAAACAGGGCTACAGCAGCTTCAGAAAACTATTTACATGCAAAAGATATCCAGAGACCAACCCTACATCTCATCTTCTTTAGAAGTATTTATAGAATAAATAGGAGGTGGAAGAGTTCCAGGGTTAGATATTATTAATTCCATACTAAATGCAACTCCTAGCCTTGAAAACCATGCAAGGCATAAGGTAGGAAAGCATTCAACTTACAACTCTATTTCATTAACTTTGTTTTCTAATTTTTAGGCTTTGTGGGTGAAAATATTGACTTTAAGGCTCTTTTTATCTTTTACAATAACTTTACTGATAGTTTAAAACATGTTCTTTTGTTTCTAATTTAGTCTTAATGTTTCCTGACTGAGATTTGATCTGGGTATTCCTTTGAGGCATAGAGATTACAAGTGGCATTTTTGGTCGGCTGAGGATTCAATTAGCCCCCTGTGATGTGGCATTCGAGGCTTCTTTTACTGATATTTTTCTCTGCTTTAGTTTAAAACACTTTAATCCATTCTTGAGATGAGGTTAGGCTTAATTAAGCTTTGATCTTCATCTTCGGGTATTCATTCTTTAACACTGTCTTAATCTCTTTGACCTGTGCATTAAAACTCTGATCTTCAAGCTTTGGCTTTAACCACCCTTTAACATTGATTTCTTGATTCTGATACCCTTTGTCATTCTTTGTTTTCACAGATGGTTTTTTTGCTATTGGAGGGTTTCTGTTAAACCCTGGATCATGATCCAGTTTATTTTTACGTAGATGTTAAATCCACAATCCCATTTCCCCGTTGATTTGGCCCTAGAATCGTCATTCTGAGCTTTATTAGTCACCTGACTGTGACTGTGGAAGTATACAGAACAACACCATTAAACCCTGCAAAACACACAAACTTATTATAAAAACCCTGTGATTCGTGGAAAAACTACATTCATAGGTTTCGATGGAAACGATGGAAATGCTTGGGAATGGGGAAATGCAGCGGTGGAGGAAAAAATCCTGGTAGAAACAGCTAACCAGGTGAAGTTTTGAACTATGGCGCGAATTTCGGGAAAAGTGGTTTCGGGAAAACCATTAATGGTTTTCGCGTAGCATTTGGGGGGGTAGGCGGTATTAACTTTTGGAACGCGATTCCATTCATCAATTGACACGTGGATTTCCAAAACCATTTTTATTGCACGGAAGTAGTGTACTATGGAACGGGGCAAAAAATTGCGCGATATTGAGTTTAAGCCGTTGGATGATCGTCAGGAGATGGGACGGGTGGAACGCGATCAATCCAAAGATGTGTGGAGGATGTATGGTGGGACCGACGATTGCATCAGTGCCTTTTTCATGTAGCGGACAAGTGCAATGGGTTATTGGGTTTAGTCCCAATCATAGGATCTCGAGAATGAACGGATGGGATTTAAAGATGAGGCGGAGAATTTTGAAAGGAGGAAAGGGACAGGAGGCAAAAAGGAAAATGAAGGGAGGTCCGATGGCTGTTGATCTGCAGAGATCAATGGTCCACATCTATTAAAAACAAAATGTCGGGGAAATGAAAAATAGAAGGAAATAAGGTTTTGGAAAGGGTTTTTAGGCCTTTAAGCGCCTGTTTGCGGGGCTTTGGGACGCATGGAGGAAAGGGGCTAAAGGAAATAAGCCCTCGGGGGATTAATGATTTCAAAAGTGCAAATGGTTGTTTTTAAGGCCAAAAACAGAGATTTTAAGGCCAAAAGAGGGTCTCGATAGGTAAAGGAAGGATTTTTAAACCAAATAAAGGGAAATATAAGGTTTAAAAGGGGTTTAGGATGATTTAGAGGTTAAAATGAAGGTATTTTGAGGGATTTTATGGAAGGGAATGAGGGTGAAAAAAGAGAATTCTTTGTGAGTGAAAAGGGAAGTGAAATGATGGAAAATGGAGCCTCTTTGAACATTTTTTTCCCTTAGTAAACAGCAGGTACTTTAGGACTAACAGTGAAACAGCAGTGAAGATTAACTCAAAGGGTAATTATCATCATAACACTTCAAAAACTCACAATTTGGACATGAAATTGTTTCTTGAAGGCCTAAAAATATTTAGCCACCATTTGGTATGAAAAATTTTTATAGGTGGCTAATAGGGATAATATCTATTAGATCTGAAATGACTACATGATTTTCTCATGGGTTGATCTATGATAATAATGTTTTAACATATTTTTGTTACTGTATTTGCCTAGATTTAGGTTTGAATGAAGTTTTGTTGTCAATGAAGGTATGATTCAATAATTCCATATCTATACACAAGTGTTTTTCAGGAAGATCGTGTGCATACATGAATCCTATTTTGTTAAGTTGTGTATCATTTCTGCAATATGGACATATATGTATGTTGATATTCTTCTTAAGAAGCAAGTACATACGTGGAATTAATTCATAAGAAACGTGTATATATGCTAGGGTTTCTGAAGAATGAGCGGTTAATGAATCCTGATCAGCCTTGTTGTGATTATTGTTGTCTATCAATGATTTCTTCTTCATGATATTCTGTAATTTATAGTTCTAGTTCAGTTGAATGGTTTGTGAATGAAATATTGAATTGTATTGATGCTGATATTTAATGATTTGTAAGTGGTTCAGAGATATGTGATAGAGAATAAATGTGTTTCTGTAATTGATTTCAGCAATGTAATGATTCAGTCTGAAGGTTCATTGTTTTGAGATATGTTCAGAGTGCATGTATAAGCGGGTATTATTCATAGAAGTAGCATATACATTTTGACATATTATTTTATCCGTGTTTGAAGTGGAAGTAGTTGTTTTCATTGATGGATAACAATGTATGGCTTGGTGATTGACATTTCATTGACATGATCCATTCTGGTTTAGTTTGATTGGTTTCAATGGTTAATTGAGATTTAGTGATTGATTTATTTATTCAATGATTTGATGATGGTAGTGGGTCTAGTATGAAAATTTTATGAAGGGTGGCCTACAGGTTATAGTATTTGATCAGGTGGAACCAGTTTGAAACATTCTTAAAATTGATCCACACAGAATTGAATATAAGGGGGTTGTAGCTCCCTTCCAGTAGGTGCTAGAGAATGAGAAAAGGTTGTAGCCTTCTGCGGGTGAGTGCCTTCATACTAGTATGAGTATGCGCTAGTACAAGTTTGTAAATGATATTTTTCTTAATTAAAGAAGAATACAGATACGACAACAACGATGGTTTTTCCCACATTGGGTTTCCACCTAAAAATCATAGCCTTCATATGTGTTTACTATGTGTGATGAATTATTATGTTATTACTGCACTTGATTACTATTTAATTAATTCATAATGAAGTACTGATACACTAGTTTAAGTTAAAATGATGAATAATCAATTGAAAAGTTAGTTAATTGGATATACACTAGTTGTCTTCATAACAATAGCGTACATACGCAAGTCTAACTCATTAAATTCATGTACATAAATCTGAATAGAAATTAAAAGTTCAAGTAAGTCTTGAATACTAATTCACCCCCCCCCCCCCTTAATTATTTTCCCTAACAATTAGAATTAGAGCAGGCCCTTAGAAGAAGCTTGATCACTTGAAGGAAGATTCATCAAGATTAGAAACCAAGAGGGATCAAAATCTATCAAGACACCATTGTTTAATGAATCCAATTTGGTTTTCTAGAAATCCAGAACAAGATATTACCTACAGTCACTTGGAGAGTATGATTGGGGAATCGTCGAAAGAGGCTATCAATATCCATCCTCGAATCCCAGAGATGAAGTAGAAAATAAGAAATATGATACCAATGCAATGCTATGTTAGGAAGCTTGGTAGAATAAAAATTTGTCAGTGTTATGTAGTTGAATACCACAAAGGCTATATGGGACAATATCATCCAAACTTATGAAAGTGACACCAAGGTAAAGAGTGTCAAACTTCAAACATATATAATTCAATTTGAAACTCTCATAATGCATAATGATGAAAGAATTGCAAGTTTATTTCTTAGAGTGGATGAGATCATTAATTCAATGAGAAATCTTGGTGACGAATTACAAGAAACATATATGGTTGAGAAAATACTAATATCTCTAATCCCAAAATTTGATTCAAAAGTCTCTTCCATTGAAGAAATGCAGGATTTGAAGAACCTTATTGTTTAATAGCTTCATGGGATTCTAACAACCTGTGAAATGATAAAATGGGGGCCCTCAAATATCAGAGAAGATACATTCAAGGCTAATTCCAAAGGAATAGAGAAGGAGGAAATTAAGGAATTAGGTTATGTATCAGATGAAGAAAAGGAAAACTTTGTGAAGAAAATTCAAGTAGGTATTGATAGATTCATAGGTAAGCTTCTCTTAAAATGCCTTGCTTATGGAAGAGTTGGTCACTATGCTGCTAAATTTCCTTATAGAGAAAATCATGAGAAAGGGAAGAATTAAACAAAATTAAATTTTATAGGAAGGTTTGAAGAAAAAAGAAGCTTCTACACCCACGAAGATAGTGATGGTATTTCAAATGTTTAAGAAGGTGAATCTAATCAAGAATATCAATTACTTATGTAATTTGAAGATAAATGTATTGATGAGCCTGATGATGTTTTTATGGATGCCCTAATAGAAAAGGATAATTTCATTGAAGAAATAACTCAGTTTAAATTTAATTTAGAAGAAGCTTTGAAGAAACAAATCCTAGAAAAAGAGAAGCATAATGAAAAGTTATAACTAGGAATAGTAATTCTAAGGAAGGAACTTGAGAAAACAAAAGGTTTAAATCCTAGTTTTGCTAAAGGCTCTAAAACCTTAGAAAAAATAATCAAAGTACAAAGTTCTCCTCTCATAAAAATAGGTCTTGGATACAATGGAGAATCATCAAATACTACAAAGCCTTATGAAACAGGTACATTAAGCTATCTAATGTAGTAAAATGAAGCAGTCAAAAAAACTCCAACTATCAGCAAAAGAATAAAGGATCAAATACTTCCCAGGTAAATATCCCTTACTACAATCAAAGGGAAACTACACAAGAAGGTACTATACTCCTAGAAACTTCTACTTTAATGGTCAATGCTTCATTGGTCATAATTTGGTCATAATTTTGCTCAGTGTGTTGCTTACAAAAATACCATGACTAGAGAAGAAAGAAAGCAAAAGAGTGAGATGGAGGTAAAGAAATTCTCTTACAATATTTCTCACCTATTCAAGACAAAACTTAATATTAATTTTGAAATAACTTTGAGCAAAATGCAATCAACACTTCATAATGAGAAAAAGGAAACAATGTCTAAGGTATGGAAAAATAATATCATAAAATATGAGAACTATGGCCTAGATTTATATGTAGGAGACTAAGAAAATTTGTGATACATTGAAAGTGGATGCTCAAAACAAATGACATGTAATAAATTAAAGTTTATGTCCTTTAATTAAATAAATAAACAGAATAATGTAACCTTTGGAAATAATTCACATGCTGTTATCAAAGGAAAAGGAACTGTTTTGCTAAAAGAAAAGGTTAAAGTTGGAAATTTTTTGTTTTTTGATGGATTAAAGCATAACTTCTTGAGTTTTAGTCATATGTGTGACCAAGTACATGAGTTTGTTTTCATATCAAAGAATTATGTGGTTCATAATCTTGATACATGTAAGATCATAATAAAGGGAACAAGAATTCCAGGTAATGTCTATGTCTTGGAAGGCGGTCTTGAAAAATATTTTGAGAAAGGAAGAAGAAAGTTGCCTATGGCACAAAAGATTTGGACATCTAAGATTCACTCAAATACATAATTCAAGCAAGATAGGAGCAGTTTGTGACTTGCCTAACATCTCTCTACCAGAAAGTACCATATGAAAAACATGTTATTCGATAAGAAAACCTGGGTACATTTCAATGCCAAAGAACGTTATACAAGTAAGCTACTTGAGATTATTCATAATAATTTATGTGGGCCTATGAGGAAATATTCACCTCAAGGTGAACACTATTTCATCTTATTCATTGATGCATTTACTAGAATGTGCAGATTGGCTTATTAAAACATAAAGATGAAGCATTTGATAAATTTTAAGTCTTGAAAGCTTTAATAGAGAATGAGTTAGAATTGAAAATAAAATGTCTTAGATCTGACAGGTGAGGAGAATTCATATCAGACGAATTTTCTGACGTTTGTGAACAACATGGCATCAAGAGGAAGTTCTCTATAGCTAAAAGTCCTCAACAAAATGGAGTGGCAAAAATAATGACCAAAATAATTCAACAAATGGCATGCACCATGCTTGATGAGTCTGGGACACCTCATACCTTCTGGGGTGAAGCAGGGAATACAAATGTGACTATTCTCAACAAATCCCATGTCTGTGTAAAGAATGATAAAACTCATCTGAACTTTCGTTTGGTAAGCCTCCAACTGTCAATAATTTTAGAGTCTTTGGAAGAAAATGTTACATAAAGAATAATGATGATAATCTTGAAAAGTTTGAAGCTAGAGCAGATGAAGGAATTCTACTTGGATACTCCTCTAGAAGAAAAATGATATAAATTCTACAACAAGAGACCTCAAAATATTGTTGAAAGTATTGATGTTGTGATTGATGAAGCATGCACAGGTACCAAAAGGTAAGCAACATCAGACGATGAATGTATTTCTATAGAAATCCAAAAGGATTTAAGAGAAGAAACTAGTGAAACATTAGAAGAAGTAATTGAAAATACAAAAGCATTAGAAAGGACTCCATCAAGGTATGTTCAAAAAAATCATCCAGAATCTCAAATCCTAGGTGAAAAGGAAGTTGGATTACAAACTGGAAGAGCTCTTGTTGGAACTTCTAGTTATCTAGCCTTACTGTCCACAACTGAACGAAAAAATGTAAATCAAGAAAGAAAAGATGAATGTTGGGTTAAGGCTATAGATGAAGAACTTAACGAAATAGAAAATAAAAATACATGGGAATTATTACCAAGATGTCATCATAAAAATTTTATTGGGAAAAAATGGGTATTCAAAAATAAATTGAATGAAAATGGAGAAGTAATTAGAAACAAATCAAGAATTGTAATATTCCCAAATGGGGAAGCAGCAATATATGAACGCAAAACTGGAAATATAAGTGTAAATCAACACAATAACATTAGGGACCAATATGGAGTCATAACATTATGTATTAGAGCAGAAAATCCATACACAATAGTGAGGCATAAATCATATATAATGAGAAAACAAGCCTCTCATAAGAAATCACTCCCAAATAGGAGTTGTTGTACAATACAAAATTCCGGAGAGAAACTATATCACAGTTATATTAAGCATAACTATAGCTGGAGATGATAAAATGATGTAAAAATACTGATATATGCCCCAATAGAGTCTAGACATACATATATGGGCACTAGAACAGCTTTCCAGGACAACCCAAGAGGGTTTCCAGAAAATGCACACAATGTGCCAATGTAAGCTGCATCCCTAGGGCTGAAGGTAAGCTGCAAAAACAGAAATGAGAAGTTATGGCTGAAGTTGATGTACAAACTACATATCTTCTCCAAAAGATCCTCCATATGAAAGAATGGCTCCTCCACTGATCAATTCACCTCCCACAAAAACCATTGCAATTACCCCTACAACTCCTCCCTAAAATAATGCAGATCAGGAATGAAACTACTGTCAAATGTATCAATAAAGCTCAAGGGGCTTCTTTAAAGTCCTTCCAATGGATGGAAAACTTCCTCCACTGCAAAACTAGCTCTAAAGACACCCAAAATGATCCTCCACTGCTGCACCTTGCAACACAACGCAATATTCTGCAGAAACTGCGCTGATGAAGAAATATATAGCTTGGCCTTAAGCCTGAGTGTGGAGATGAAGTGCAATGATCCTCCAAGAGGCCTCTCAAGGAAAGAGATGGGATTCCCGCTCGAGAACACCTTGTGGTAAACAGCACTGCAAACTCAACTAAATAGTTGAAGAATTCCAAAAGTCTAAACAGACCTTTTACAAAATAATAAGACAAAACATAATTAATATGGCTACCATCCTCTTCCTTATATAAGTTATGAGCTTTCTTACCCTTGGCCCCACTCAATTAGTTCATTATATTCATGCAATCAATCTCCCTCCAAAACTACGTTATTCCTCATTTAATGTCCACTCCTCCATAACAGCATTGTTTATTTGGTCAAAGTTGACCTATTCAACTTGATCCACCCCTGTTCATACTCAAAGGTGCTTTATTTAGCTACTTAGAATGTCTCCTTTCACACTTGAAGTATTTTTATTGCTGCTAAGGAGATTTATGGGCCTCCCTACCCATTTATTCACCTACCTAGTGTAGAAATTTGAATAACTGATATGTTATCCACCGAGATTCTCCTAATCACACACTATTTTAGCTTCATGCATAATACAGAATCTCTTCTACCATTGATCATCACATGCGGAAATAAAATCAATTGCATGCACACATTAAAGCCATAAAAATTCACACATATGAACATAGTATGTAATGGGAAAGCTTAAAGATGAAAACCCCCAACTATCTGTATATTATATATGTCATAGAGATCATGTAACAATCATCATACAAAGCTCCTCACAAGCTCTCAGTATAATTTCCACTTGCTACACACTAATCAGGCCTAATCTTGCAAATCCCATGCACCGATCTTTGCCAGCCTTTAGCCTACCTCTACTGCGCAATCCCTGTTGAAGAATGCCTCTTGATGAGAATGAATTACCCCATCCTTGCTCACGCAGTCTTTATAGGCATCTCTACTAAGTGTTGGATGCAAACCATGCATCACTTATAGTCACAACTGATATTCACACTTGCCCTTTCACCTATCTTTGCACTGGTCTCCACTGAAACTGTCCATGCACTGAAGTTAACTGATGTATTATTTAGTTTATTAATGAGTTTATAATTAGTGAATTAATTAATAATTAATTCACACCACTCTCACTAATTGTATCAATCAGTTAAACTAGATACAAATAACTCAACTATGTTTAGATTAGTTAAACTGAATACAACTCCATTAACTTCCTCAATCAACTCCACCAAACTCTGTCACATGAGTTCTAACTGAAGTATCCATGCAATAGCTCCACTTAACCCTCAGGAATAGCGTAATTCCTTCTGTCAGCTCCTGTGCCACATCTGTGCACTTAACTGAAGTGCTCCAAGAGAATAAGATAATGTTTATAGTCCAAATATTATTAAGAGCTAATAATATTCGACATATCTATTTTTACACTGGCAATCTAAAAATAGATTCCGCCCAATATGTCTAAAAATAGAAATCCATATATTTTTCCAACTTTACCAACCATCCATAAATAGCATCCCGCAACTTATAGAATATGCTCCATATGTCTAAAAATAGACATAGTCTAAAAATAGACTTTGCAACAAAATCACCTGTGTGGCCCCCACCTAGTTTTGGTGATCACTTTCCAACTAGGATCAGGAAAGATGTTTCAGGATGCCTCCTTCACTGTTTCTTGTTGCAATCTTCAACACCTAGTGACAAAATAATCTATAATATTCCATTTAGCTAAAAGTTAAATTTTAGGAATATTACAAGACTCTTATGAAAAGGCTATGCTCAACAGGAAGGAATAGACTTTGAAGAAAAATTTTCACATGTAGCCAGACTTGAATCCATAAGGATGTTTCTTTATTTTTCAATATTTCATAATTTCAAATTTTATCAAATGGATGTTAAATCTGCATTTCTAAATGGGGGCCTAGAAGAAGAAGCCTATATTAAACAACCTGAAGGATTCATTCTAGGAAATGATAAAAATATTTTTTTGCAAAAACAAGAAAGAATTATATGGGATACAACAAGCTCCTCATGCATGGTATTATCATCTTGATAGGTATCTTCAACAACAATGTTTCACTAAGGGTTCTGTAGATAGCAACCTATATATACAGATGGATGATGGTAAACTTTTAATAGTTGTTGTTTATGTAGATGACATCATATTTGGCAGAAATGAAGAGTATATGAGTAAAATATTTTCTTCTGTCATGCAATAAGAATTTGAAATGTCCTTAGTTGGTGAACTAACAGATTTTCTTGGTCTGCAAGGACAAAAATCAAAGAATGGTATCCTCCTCTCACAAAAAAAGTACCTCAAGTAGATTTTGTAGAAATATGGAATGGAAGATTGAAATCATGTATGCACACCAATGGTAATAGGGTTAGTTCACATGATGATTTTCCTTCATTCAAGCAACCAAAATACAAATATGTGATCAAAAACTTACTCTATCTTACAGGCCTAAGACCAGATATCATGCATGCAGTTGGGATTTTTGGATGGTTTCAAGAAAATCCAAAAGAAAATTATCTTCATGCAGTCAAAAGAACATTCAAATATCTACAAGGAACTCAAGACTTTATTTTATGGTATCCCAAAGATGTATATCTTACTCTTCATGCTTACATAAATGCATATTGGGCAGGCAATGTTGATGATCGAAAAATCACCAATGGATGAGAATTCTAGATGGGACCCCGCTTGGTATCATGGTTAAAAAAAAAACAAAGCTCTATTGCTTTATCAATTGCAGAAGAAAAATATATTGACGTTTCACCTTGCTACACACAAATTCTCTAGATGATGCAAACATTGCAAGATATTCAAACCAATTGTTCTCCACCTATTCCCATTTTATGTGATAATACAAGTGCCATAAGTATTTATAAAAATCATGTCATGAACTCAAAAACCAAGCATATTCCAATCAAGTATCACTTTATGAGAGAACAGGTACTTGAACAAAAGGTGAAACTGGAGTATGTTCCCTCAAAAGAACAAGTTGAAGATATCTTTACAAAGTCTCTTCCACATGATGCCTTTGAATATCTCAAACATATATTAGAAGTAGTCTCTACTTCATCACTATGTTAATAATTCTAACCAATTATTGAAGTTTAGGTGGAGATGAAATTAAAAATTATTACAATTTATTGTCTATACACGAATTTTATGAAGACAATTTGTCTATATACATGTATTTTGATCCAAACAGTCACGTATGTTTCCCTAGTAGGACTGACTCGCTTCTGATATTTTTGGCTTTATGGTTCTGACATTAGCTAGTTGCAGTCTGTTGATGTTCATATACTTATTATTTATGAGTTGCTATAATAATAACATTGATTCTTTGACTAATGAAGTTGCTTTGATGACCTAACTGATGAATGAGTTAATGTTATCATATCTGACAGTAAACAGGTTGCACAGGTTCAAGGGGGGAATTTTCCTTGCTTCTTATAGTACATTGTTGGCCTTATGATTTATTTAACATTCCTTGATAAGTATTGTTAACACCAGAAAATCGTACAAGTAAAATACATTAGAGAATTTCAAGCAAACAATACAAATGAATATTTTCAAGGAGAAATACATTATGAAGGACAAAAGATTAATTATTTCCTAAGTTTTAGTCAAAAATTGGCAGACAACACACCAGAAAAAAGGAATTTTTTCACATAGAGCACTTTATCCTTCGATAGTCGCACCATACTAGGGATGGAGAAAATTCACCATCTGGGATCACTTGACACACTTGGTGAATATGATTCTCTGTCAATTCTAGTCAAGGTCAACCGAATTTGAGCCACCTTGAGGAGGCATGCAGCCCATAAAGGAATCTCTTGTCCTACTCTTGGGTCATTATCAGTCTTGGGCCAAGAGAGGGAAGAGAGTTCAAAACATTTATATATAAATTGTCCATGGGAAGAGAAAATAGAGACACATTGTTATGCTGGCCAAATTTCTACTAGAAAACCAACATTCAAGAGTGTTGAATTAGAAGGATTGAAGAGCCTAGCTTGTTGGCCATCCAACATCCTAGAGAAGAAGAGAGCTCCACCATTATTGAGTGATGAAAATATTTTTAGGAGAGGGGAGAAGAGCTTGCAATGAAACCAGGGAAAGGGACATCATTGTAGAGAGTTTTTGACCTCCATAGCTCAAGGGAATCACTACAAGTGTGCTAAAATTTTATTATTATTACCACCAGCAACCAATAAAGGAATATTTTTCCATCTTTTGTATTGGTTCGTTGCTCCATTTCAACATGTTTTGTCTTGTGTTTTATTGTTTCAGTTTATGTTCTTAGTATGCATCTCTTACCTTATGAGTTATGTTTAATGTGTTTAAATTCTATCCATTAACAACATCATCTTATTTTTTGTGATCTATGCAGGAAGCAGCCATACTGCTAGAACAATGTCTTTGGTACACTCTTGTGACAAAAATACCACTATATGATTGGCGACCATACCATATATTTTTCATGGTTTAAATGGTTGTTTGCAAGCTCTCCCCTCAGGATAACCAGTACCAATCACTCAGAAATTCTCTGTGAATTTCTCATCACATTCAGTGACTGTTCTACACAGCAAAGAGATTGAATTTTTCCATTATGCCTGACAACACGCATTCTGATCCGACAGATGTGCACTCCACACCTGTGGGAAGACAGCCCGTGCGGTAGACCATCAAGCCAAAATTCACTGTATTTTGTCCATTTTTAAGGTGTTTGGCTACCCCTAATGACTTTCCATCACTATTTTCTGAATTTTACTATTTTTTAGGACAATTAATTGCTTCACTAAAGCTCAATTAGCATAGCAATTAGGTGATTTTAATTTTAGTTTATATTTTCAAGTTACACATAACTTAAATAGGGAAAAAGAAAGTAGCCATAATCCACACATGTTTTCGAATGAAATTGTTTCTTATTGAAATACATAACAAATAGTTTAATTAGTCAAAAATTAAGTGGCCTACTAAATCCACATATCTTTTTACTAGTTCAGTTATTTCAATTTTTGGACTAGATTTGGGACTAGGCTCAAAGTGTCAATAATGAAAGAGAGTAATCTCTACTTCCCTTGCATCTTTTGGTGAGCCTAGGTATGCATATGAAATATTTCCTAAGATAGTTGTTGGTGTGGAACCTGATTATCTTGTTTATTTTGTATCACAGCGTTGGACCCATGTACCTTAATCCGCTCGAAATTAAATGTTGCCTGGGGGGTCCAGGGGGGGCGGCTGCGACTTTATGGAGCCCCCCCCGTAGTGGGGGGTTTCTGGGGCAACGCCCCCGAAGCTAAAAATAGATGTGAAATTTCTTTGTAAAAGTATAGTAATTTCTAGTCAATCTGGGCCATTCATTAGGCGGATGATCTGATGGTAGAAGTTATGTTTTGTTTAAGGTTTTTTTCACTAGAAGGAAACCCCTCGCTTGTATGAGGGTATTGTATTGCGGCTGTGCATTTTATGTGTATTATCGGAGCGAGAAATAGATCAGGAGACTATGAGAGAGAACAGAGGATATTACAGCAGATCTGCTATAGGTTGTGTCTCTTCATTTTTCTGGATAATAGAAAGGAAGGACTAGCTATTCGAGGTGGACGTAGCCCAAACTGGGTGAACCACATATATCTGTGTCTCTCTGGTTTTATGTGTTTTGTGTGCTTGTGTTTTCCGCATATTTTATGTGTTTCATTGCTCTATAATATTTAATTTTATAACAACTGGTATTAGAGCCAAAGGTCTATTTGCCTGATAAACTCGTAGGAAAGAAGGGTTCCTAGTTCGAGTGGGAGCAATGGCGGAAGATGGTAAATTTAGGGTCGAGAAATTTAACGGCCAAAACTTCCCTCTATGGAAGATGCAGATGGAATATTATCTGTATCAGAAAGATCTGTACCTAACATTGAGCGGAAAAACAAAGAAGTCAATGACTATGACAGATGTAGAATGGGATATTATTGATAGAAATGCACTCGAAACAGTACGGTTGTGCCTCGCGGCGTCGGTAGCCTTCAATATTTCTAAGGAAACAACAATAGAGGGTTTGATTAAGGCGTTGACGAAACTATATGAAAAACCCTTGGCCTCAAATAAGGTATTTCTTATGAAACGTTTATTTAATATGAAGATGTCAGAAGGTGGATCTGTTGCAGACCATTTAAATGATTTTAATACAGTTACCAGTCAGTTAAGTTCTGTAGGGGTAAAATTTGATGATGAAATTAGAGCTCTGTTATTTTTGTGCTCATTTCCAGAAAGCTGGAATGGTTTAGTTATGGCCATTAGTAACTCTGTCTCTGTATCTAGTACTTTAAAGTTTGATGATGTTGTCGGTGCTATCCTTAGCGATGAAATGCGACGGAAAAGCTCCGGTGAGACATCAGGTAATGCTTTGAGTGCAAAGTCTAGGGGAAGAAGAATGGAAAGAGGAAAGAGCTCGAGATATCGCAGTAAATTAAGGAAAGGTAGATCCAAGTCTAGATCGGGGATAGTGTGCTGGAAATGTGTAAAGAAAGGACACCTAAATAAATACTATAGTTCTCGGATGGGAAAAGAAGGAGACACACAGCAAGAAAACAATCATGAAAAAAATGTGACAAGTGATGTGTTACAAGATGCTTTGATTCTTTCTTTCAAAAATGTTACTAACTCTTGGATTGTAGATTCAGGGGCCTCATTCCATGCCACCTGATAAGAAATATTTTCATGACTATGTTCAAGGATATTTTGGACAAGTTCATTTGGGTGATGATAAACCCTATAAAATTGTTGGAATGGGTAAGGTTCTTGTAAAACAACAGAATGGAAACCAATGGCTATTAAAGGAGGTAAGGCATGTTCCAGGTCTGAAGAAAAATTTGATTTCAACAAGGTAGTTAGTCGGTGAAGGTTGTGCAACAACTTTCACAGATAAAACTTGGAAGGTCACCAAAGGAGTGCTGGTAATTGTTGCAATGGTATTTCTAACTTTGTTAAGGCTCGGACACATGAGTGAGAAGGGGATGAAGATTATTCACTCAAGAAATTTGTTGCCGGGTTTGAATAATGTTGATTTGGATTTCTGTGAGAATTGCATTTATGGAAAACAGAAGAGAGTAAGATTTCCCAGAGTTGGGAAAGAAAAGAAGAGCGGAAAATTAGAGCTTGTGCATACAGATGTATGGGGACCTGCTTAGCTATCAGCTCTTGGTGGCTCTTGTTATTATGTTACTTTCATTGATGATGCAACTAGAAAAAATTGGATTTATTGTATTCAGAATAAATCTAATGTATTTGATACTTTCAAGAAATGGAAAGCTTTGGTTGAGATTGAGACAGGAAAGAAGTTGAAGTGTCTCAAATCAGAAAATGGAGGTGAATATTGCAGCAAAGAGTTTGATAGGTACTGTTCAGAGCATGGAATTCATAGAGAGAAGACAGTTCCAAGAACACCACAAGAAAATGGTGTGTCAGAAAGAATGAACAGAACAATCATGGAGTGTGCAAGGTGCATGAGATTGCATGCAGGATTGCCTTTACAATTTTGGGCAGATGTTGTAGATACTGCTGTTTATCTAATAAACAGAGGGCCTTCAAGTTCCTTGGATGGTGGTATTCCAGAGGAAGCATGGACAGGTAAAAAGGTAAACTAATCTTTTTTAAAGCCTTTTGGTTGTGAGGCCTTTGTCCATATTAATAAATAAAATAGAACAAAGCTTGAGGCAAAATCAAAGAAATGTACCTTTATTGGATATGGTGTTAATGATTTTGGTTATCTCTTATATGATTATGAAAATCACAAAATCATTAGGAGCGGAGATGTAATATTCAATGAAAAGGTCTTGTATAAGAATCAGTTGCAGGAAAAGAAACAGGAAAAAGAAAGCAAGGAATACACGGTTCTTGATGAGATAACTGAAAAAGTAAAGGTGCCTGAAAATAATAATAATCAACAACCACAGCAGCAGCAACCACCACAACAGCAACAGGCACCTCAAACACTTGAAAGTGGTGTTAGAAGATCTACTAGGATAAGTAGACCCCCTGAACGATACTCTCCTTCATTATATTATTTATTGTTGACTGATTCTGGTGAACCTGAATGTTATGAAGAAGCAATGCAAGTTGAAATCAGGAAGAAGTGGGAGCTAGCCATGGAAGAAGAGATGGACTCCTTAATGCATAACCAGACTTGGGACTTAGTCAGGTTGCCTGCAGGTAAAACTACATTGCAGAATAAATGGGTTTACAGGTTGAAGGAAGAATATGGAGGAAAACAGAGGTACAAAGCTAGACTTGTGGTGAAGGGTTTTGCACAGAAGAAAGGTATTGATTTTGATGAAATATTTTTTCCTGTTGTTAAGATGACTTCAATCAGAACTATTTTAAGTCTTGTAGCAGCAGAATATTTACATCTTGAACAGTTAGATGTAAAGACAACATTTCTTCATGGAGATTTGGAGGAAGAGATCGTATGCAGCAACCAGAAGGATATGAGGTCAAAGGGAAAGAAAAATTAGTGTGCAGGTTAAAGAAGAGCTTGTATGGCTTAAAACAGGATCCAAGGCAGTGGTATCTAAAATTTTACAAGTTTATGTCTGAACAAGGCTATACTAGATGTCACTCTAATCATTGTGTTTATCTGAAAAGGCAAAATGATGGCAGCTATATTATATTGTTATTGTATGTAGATGACATGCTTGTTGCAGGGTCTAACATGCAGGAAATAAATGTGCTCAAAAGATGATTGGCAAAATCATTTTCAATGAAGTATTTGGGAGCTGCAAAACAAATCCTTGGTATGAGAATAACTAGAGAAAGGAAAAATCGCAAATTAACACTGTCTCAGAACGATTACATACAAAAGGTGTTGAAAATTTTTAATATGCAGAATGCAAAACCAGTTTGTACACCTTTTGCTAGCCATTTCAAACTTAGCAAGGAGATGTGCTCCAAGACCCAAGAAGAAATGGACTATATGTCTAAAGTTCCATATGCATTAGCAGTTGGAAGCTTAATGTATGCAATGGTGTATACAAGGCCTGATATTGCACATGCAGTGGGAGTTGTAAGAAGGTACATGAACAATCCAGGAAAAGAACATTGGATGGTAGTAAAATGGATTCTCAGATATTTGAGAGGTACCACAAATCAAGCATTATGCTTTGGTGGTTCAAACATTGCTCTACAGGGATATGTTGATGCAGATATGGCAGGTGATAGAGATAACAGGAGGAGAAATACAGGATATGTATTTACTATAGGTGGAACAGTTGTCATTTAGGTTTCAAAAATCTGAATTGTTGTTTCACTTTCAACAACAGAAGCAGAGTATGTTGCTGCTACAGAGGCTAGTAAAGAAATTATTTGGTTACAAAGGTTTATGGATGAATTGGGTAATAAGCATGATATGGGCACGTTATACAGTGATAGCCAAAGTGACATTCATATTGCAAAGAAATCAGAATTTCATTCCAGGACTAAACACATACAACTCAAGTACCATTTCATATGATCAGTATTGGAAGATGGACAGTTGAAGCTAGAAAATATACACACTAGCCAGAATCCTGCAGATATGCTAACAAAAGTTGTAACCAGGGAAAAACTGAGATTATGCTCAGTTTCAATTGGTCTTCAAGGATGACGATGAAGATGAGAAACATCCAGGTCCAAAGAGGAGTCATTGTCCAGCAAATGAATCAGCGGTGCAATCGCTATAATCAGTCTCCAAGTGGGAGATTGTTGGGTATGGAGTCGGATTATCTTGTTTATTTTGTATCATAGCATTGGACCCCTGTACCTTAATGGGGTAGCAACGCCGCCCGAAATTAAATGTTGTCGGGGGGGTACAGGGGGGGTGACTGTGACTTTATGGAGCCCCCCCCCTGGTGGGGGGGTTTCGGGGGCAGCGCCCACAAAGCTAAAAACAAATGTAAAATTTCCTTGTAAAAGTATAGTAATTTCTAGTCAATCTGGGCCATTCATTAGGCGAATGATTTGATAGTAGAAGTTATGTTTAGTTTAGGGTTTTTTTCCCTAGAGCGCAACCCCTCACTTGTATGAGGGTATTGTATTGTGGTTGTGCATTGTATGTGTATTCTCGAAGCGAGAAACAGATAGGGAAACTATGAGAGAGAATAGAGTATATTACAGCAGATCTGTTGTAGGTTGTGTCTCTTCATTTTGCTAGATAATAGAAAGGAAGGACTGGTTGTTCGGGTGGACGTAGCCCAAACTGGGTGAACCACGTATATTTGTGTCTCTCTGGTTTTATGTGTTTTGTGTGCATGTGTTTTCCGCATATTTTATGTGTTTCATTGCTCTGTAATATTAAATTTTCTAACAACATTTTGAACTACTATCTCCCTTTAGTGCAACATAGTTTAATTAGTAGAAGTGTAAGCGGCCCCTAACCCGTAAATCATTTTAAGTTTTTCGCAAGGAACAATCACACATAATGTAATTATAAGAGTATTGTAAAGGATCACCGCATATCCAAATCTCATCACACTCTTGATTGTTCACTCGAAAAACACACATGAAGCATCAGTAAGCTTTGAAACAAAAGGAACCCAGTGTTTTGGGACCTTTTTTCTTATATTAAGTTTGCTTCAAAAAATCACACCCTAAAGAAAAGAAAGACTTCTAAAAACAATCATAACGTGAACCCATTAAATTTATCCCCACAGGGGCCACAAAAGAAATTATAGTTTAGGTTAGGACCATTTGGGGTAGGCATCCAATAATCTGCCATGGTCATAATACATTTTTAAACATAGATGTTGATTTTTTAGGGAGATTCAAATCCATCTATTTTCCCATGAAACAAATACCCAAGCACTACAGAGACCCATTTTAGAGGGGGTTAGGCCAAGGCCCTGTGTGTGTGGTACTATTTGGGGCTGCCTGAACCATCTATTGCTTGGTACTGGTAACCGATGTAAAATGAAAAAAACCCTCTTTTTTTCTTGATTTATCACATAGTTTAAAAGTTAAAGAAAAAAAATACCCTTGCATTTTTTGTTTTTTTTTATGTATGTGATTACGTTATTGCTTTGATAATTTTTACTCTCCCTCCAAAGTAAAAAAACAACAATATTACACTTACCGACACCATAGGGGACCCAACGGGACCCCGTCGATTAGAGCGATCCTTGAACCTCCCCCCATTAGATGGAGGAGTACTGGGCCTCCAGCCATTCGGGCACAGAAGACATCACACTACCTATGTTATAGCAATTTCCTTTATTGGAGCATCTTTTGTGGTAACCCCCTTAAGGTCACCAATCATCACACCAATGGAGACCCATATAGGGTCACCACATACAACTCCACCTACGACCCCTCGAGGTAGAGGGATCGCTACCCTCCAGGAAATCAATAAAATATCCCTCATGTAATGCCACAAGGCAATATTTCTTAGGCACCTCCCCAAGTCCACCACATACACATACCGGTGCACCATCATCATACGATTGAAATCAATAATCTATTACTTTTCTTAGTTATTAAAGGTTAAATTCATGGGTCGTAGATGATGTAAGTTCCCTCTCAGGCCTTCCCGGGACCCAAGGTAGACAGTCATAATAGCTGCAACATTCACAAAAACAACATATTCATTTTCATACAGGTATTTGATTAACAAGATTAAGTAGAGAAGGATTACCTCAAGGTGTGGTGCAGACCTGTTAGAGAGCTCAAGGTAGTGTGGTGGAAGTCCGCCTCACTAGCTCCAAGATTAGATCCTGCAATCAAACAATGAAACTAGTAATATTCTTAGTATTATCAAGCTAAAAAAAAAGACAAGCATATAATTGAACATGAAAAAATATGAGTTTAGGCCACATATTACATGTATCTTAAACAAATAATTAAATAAATACAATCATAAGACACCAAGTGGACAAAATAGAGGCAGTTCTATATAATAAATGAAGGAGGATTACAATTATCAGCTTGATCAAGCCTCCCTCAGTCCTTTAACTCCAAACTCTCTCTCTTCAATCTCCGAGTGTGACAATGCTTGAGCTACTAGTTCTCAATGAACTATGCAAACAATAAGACCTCACACTAACATAAGTTCATTCCTCACACCTTCAACCTTTCTACCTTTGAAAATGAGCCCTTGCCTCCAATTTATAAGAATTTGTGAAGACAAACCTTTCCATTCTTCTCCAATAATTTGAATAGGGAAAAATCCATGATGTTTCCATGCTTTTGTTTCTTTTTCCCTCTTTGGATGCCTTAGTTGGGTTTAGCAATTTCCAATCATGGGACTGAACTGTAGGTTGCCACATTTTTAGACAGACTCTTTGAGAAAAATCCAGAAATGTCAGTCAGTTAAGTCGGAATCCGCCTCTCAAACTTCATGGATCACAGGTAACACTACCCTTTAGGTGAAACAATGTGTTAACCTAGGCATGAGTGCTCCTTGCAAGAATCTAGGAGGCATTATAACTCAACCTGGAAGTTTCTGGGGTGTGTTACCATGGAAAAATAAGTCTCTATCTTAAGATATTTCTTCCATAAATGTTTCCTTCTCCTTTAAGATGATGAGGATGTCATTTTGTTGTATAACAGATGCCCCCTAAAGTGTGAGGTTAGAACGAAGACAATGGCCTAAATAATTTTTTATTTAGAGAGGGAGATAGGAGTTGCAGGACTATGGGAAACCTGAAACAAGCAACATATGTCAAATATGTAAACTTTCCTAAGTCGGGCATTCCCATGCTCAATATTTTTATCAGAGTGATTTCTCTAGGAAGAGATATGACCATTATGTCCACGGATAAGCACAATGTGGAAGTTTGTGTCATGATAGGATCAATATTACATGTTGTCTCTGAAAACAATATACACAGCTTGGGAGAGGAAATAAAGTTGAGTGATGTAAGACTCTACCCAAGGTATTGGTCACCGCTTCTCTAAAGTGCATATTTATACACATGTGAATAAAGGAGTTGTAGTTGAACATGTGAGAAATTGTCTGATTACCAATCAATAATGAAAACTGTTAATAGACATGAGTATGGCCACCGGTAAGGATGATGATATACAAGATGCCTAGTACAATCTAGCGAGTGTTAAAAAATGGTGTTGATGTCGAAAATTCGTAGAATCATTCAACTGGGAGCCAATGATGAGAACCCCCAATCAAACACAAGGTAACCTGCCACTGAATTCTGCAACTTCCATGGTACTGATATGTTTATGGATCACCTTCCTAGATAATATTTTGAAGTCGATAGGAAGTGTTTGGTCAAAATGTAGTCAGTAAGGTGCCCTACATCAGTTGACACGAAACAAGACAAAGATGACTTTGTTTTGAAGATAGTATAGAGCAATGGCTCAAACAAGCAGCGGGAAGTTTCTTGACATATGACAGCTGGGTTGATACAGGAAGCAAGAGATAGCTTGATCTCTTGAACAATAGAAGGCATGACACACAAGGTACCAGGCAACTTAGACTCAAGAACACCAAAGAGTGTTGGGATAGAGAGATGCATGAACATGGGAGTATGGAGGCTAAACTCATAGAATAGTAGGGTTTGGTGAGAATCTGATAAAGAGGAGCTTGCTAAGGAGTGCCATGTTCAAGGTACTGCTTCCAAAACATCCTTCATAATATAGAGCGTGAGTCTCTACTTTGTCCAAAAAATTTCCCCATATTATTAGGTTTAACGAGTCTAGAAGGGTAAATTTGGTGATCTTTCATGTTTAGGGAGTCTGAAAGAGATCGTAAAAAACACTCCAAGGGGTGCCTTTGTCATGGTTAATGACCGGGTGCGAAAAATGGTCAATAGTATGCTCGACACAATTCATTTTATGTAGGGTAGTCCATTGAGTCTGGATAAAGTGATAAACCTATGTTCAATGGACGTCTGCCTCATTTTGTTATGAGTACGAGGAGACAAAGTAAACTCAGTATTATTCGTGAAATTTTAATGAGTCAGATGAAGAAAAACTCGATCCTCTTCATGAAATTTTAACGAGTCCAATAAATAAAAACTCGGTGTATTTTTAGGTTATTAAAGAGCTAGAAAACAATATAAAAATAATGGTTCATAATCTTCTTCATGGGAGTTTAACGAGCCTGAAGAAGGAAACTCGGGGATTTTTTGATTAAATAGATGGAAAATTTCCCAAAAAGAGTATGCTCATTCCGGGTCAAGTATGGTCAATTATGCAGAAAAACATTGGAAAATCATCAGAGCATCGATAACATTGACAAAATAATGAATGGTTGCATCAAAACATAATGGAAATTTAAATATCACCAATTTCAATAACTAGCTAGAGTGAGTCATACCTCTAGAATGTTTATAAGAAGGATGACAGACCTTCATTTTCATTGTTTGTATTTGGTTGTAATATCCCAAAATGGGAAAGACAGGAATATAGAACATATGCACAATTCCCACTACGGTAAAATAAGAATAAAACATGTAGAACTGGAAAAATGTTAGAATATATCAAAACATCATACATATGAGCAAAAACAGCTGATCCATATTAGTATGTATCAACAACAAATGAATATACATAGTTCTCCAAAAAAATGCACTCAAGCCACAAGATGCCTGAAATACACTACTAAAACCTAGCACTGGAAACGTTGTGTTGTTGTTGTTGTTGGAAGGATTGCCTCTGCGTAGTGCTACTGGAAACTGTTGTTGCTAGGAACAAGAACCATGTGTGATAGGATGTTGGAGTACTCATAGAGATTTGATATTTTAACCACGAATTCTACTTGAAAACCCCAGACAAATGCAGAAATGGTTTGGCCAGATTTTGAGTTTGGAATTTCGCCCATTTTTGGGTTGCACACTGCACCCCTGCTGGCTGAGTTACGCACTCCCCGAATAAAAATTCTGATCTGGGGCTGAAATAATGATCTATCAGTTGAAATATCACCCAATCAGCTCACTAACTGAAGGGTTGGTCCCTTCTCCCTATTCTCAAGCTCAAAACTTGAGATCTAGCTCCTCTGCTGAATGTGCAACTGTTGCATGCACAATTGCTGGGAGATATTGTGTTATCTATGAGGGCTGATGATGTAGCCTGATGATAGATAATACAATGCTAATCCTAGGTTTCTGAAGTGATCCTCGTATCCCTCACAAGATTCCAATATGAGTTGCTTGGAACTTCCTCTTACCCTCAAACCCTCACTGCAAAATTGCGCAATTTGTACAAGAAATGTTGCTACATAGGAGAATAGATGGATGGACTGATTCCGGACATGGCAATGATCTCCCGTAAGACTACAATCGATCCACAGTGTGAAGGGTTGATCCCTCCACTCATTTCTCAATTGAAGTACTTAGAACAACCTTCCAACTCTCAAACCTAAGTTCAGGAATGCGTAATTCCTGTAGATGGAAGTGTAGATGAGAGTGGCTGAAAGTGGCACTGATTGTTGGATGATGAATTATGCCCAAGAAAACCTTCCCAAAGTAGGCACTCTAATTCCCCCGTGCATAAGGGTGGGATTCCCGCTTGGGAACACCTGGTGCTAAATAGCACAACAGACTTAGCTAAACAACTGATGTGTGCAAATAAATGTCTTACGACACTCAATAATAAAAATTCAAACTCCCTTCCTTTCCTGCCCTCATCTTGCTTTTATCATTGTGAGCCTTCCCTAGCCTTGGCCCACCTCATAATTGTGTTGCACATGTGGCCACTAGCCTCCATAAAGACTGTGTTGTCCTCCATGATCTCCATCACTACTGCAATTATTTCTCCACTTCCTCCTGATCATTTGTGCATTTAATGCACCACTTCCTCCATCATCTCTACAATTTCTTCTCCACTATCTCCATCATCTTGCATTTATTCCTCCACTATCTCCATCATCTTCCTCATTAATTCTCTATGACCTCCACTCTTTATTCATTATTATTCTTCTCCACTACTCCATAATGCTACTCCACTACTCAACTAACCCACATTCACACTATAGAAGTGGATTTTATTCATCTACTAGGTTTATGGGTCCCTCCACCCTTTTAATTACTTAAATAAATAAGAAAATTAAGAACTCTAATATTCCAATTAGTTGATGGAAAATTTGTAATATTACAGTCTTCCCCGCCAAAATTTTGCTTGTCCTCAAGCAACTGCAAAATTGGATGCTGCGGAAATCCATCTCCCTCCCAAGTGGCATCCTCATATGGAAGGTTTCCCCATCTACTCCAATGTGCTATGATTGCCTAGCTCCACAGATGCCTCTCTACACTACAAGGAAAAGACCGTCTAGAAAAATTTTTTGAGGAACCCCTCATAAAAATAGCCCAGACATCCATTTCTAGCGAAGGTTACTAGAGGAGGTTGGTGAGTGGAGGTTTTTGTGGATGTTTTTTGTCTGGTGTGTTTCTCATCCTAAACCGCACTGGTGCGTTCCACTAGCGAAAGCACCAGTACGTTCCACTAGAGAAATCACTAGTGTGTACTAAAAATTGGCACACCGGGACACCGTGCGCTTGGTACAAAACGGTGCAGTGCATCTAATTATTGTATTGCACCAGTTCTCTTCACAAATTCAGCACCGATGCATCCTAAAAACCTACGCCAAAACTGAAATAGCCCGATGCGCCTCAAAAACATGTGCATCGGAACAAGGTTAAATAAAAATTTTTAAAAAAAATTACGGCCAAAAATCTACATTTTTCACTTTTCAGTGCTCCATAGCTCTCAAGCACCGGTGCAAATTTACCTTGTCTGAGGCACCCTGCCATCGGTGCTCCCATTGGATGCATTGTTGTTTTCCATTGCCCACCATCTCCATTTCGAATTTTGCAAAACGGTGGAAAATTTTAGTTTTAAAATTTATACAACCAATATGCCTCCTCGAAGCCCAAATGTGTAGGTATTTTACTTTTTTTTCCATAATTAAACATTTTAGTGGATTAGTTTTCTAAAATAACTTAAAATTCACCTTATTTAAAAATAAATAAAAAATCCATTACAATGCGCTCGACCCGTTCGGCTCGCACCAGTTCGTGGTGCTTCTTGTAAATTTACAGGTCGCACTGCGACTAGTGCTAACGGTATCCACACCAATTGCGATTCTGAAACGGTGCACCATGCTTTTTTAAATTAAAAAAAATTGTGGTGCGGTTGGTTACCCAGCCGCACCATTGACCATGTCGAAGTGCGAGAATGCAGGGCATTGATAGAAATATTCACCCCGGGGTGGATATTTTTGTCAGCGCACCACCCTCCCGAACTGGACATAGTCAACGGTGTAGTCATGTAAACGACCGCACCATTGACTATGTAGTGATGTCAGGAAGGCAGTGCACTGCCTAAACTATACGCCCCGGGGCGTATATTTTGGTCAGTGTACCGCCCTCCCGATACTAGAACATAGTCAATGGTGTGGTTATTTATACCATCGCACTGTTGACCATGTAACAATTCCAGGAGAGTGGCGCGCTAACGAAACTATCCGCCCCAGGGCAAGTAGTTTCGTCAGCGCATCGCCCTCCCAAATTTGTTCATAGTCAATGGTGCGATCGGTTAAACGACCGCACCATTGACCACTAGCTGATGTTTGGTGGTGCGTTTATTCAACGCACCACTTGAGATAGGACAGGTCATGATTTTCAGTGCGCTGAAAATTTCCAGGTGCACCGTGTTCGGTGCGTGATAAAAACAGATGCACTGTTACCGGTGCATGCCTGTTTTTTTTTTTTAGCACTGTCTGTTTTTTTTTCAAAAAATCATATATATATATATATATATATATATATATATATATATATATATGTCTCATTTAATAAAAATTGTATTTAATATCTGAATCATTCAGCGACATCGAAGGCTAAAGGAGAGAAGAAAGGGAACAACATCAAAAATAGGCAGACCAGTATAACGTGGTTCGCCTGTGGGAGGCACGAGACAGGGAGAGAGATATGTACCCTCGCCCTATTACAGCAACCACCCAAGCACTCCTAAGGGAGATAGGCCTCCTCAATTTCTATGAGGAGGTTACATCCCTGAAGGGTCATCGTGGTTTATAGCGACAACTTATCCACAGGTGGAATGCCCACCAATAGGCTTTCCAGGTTGGTCCTAACGAATGGTACGTGCCCACTGAGGAGGACATCTATTTCATTACTGGCCTATCAAGGAGAGGGGAGGATTTTCCCTCATTCCCAGAGGTCCTCGTTGGCTATGCAACCGGGAGTCAGTTTGTGTACTCCCAGAGATACATTAGCGCAGATATACTATCTCCTGCAGATATTCAGGTCTTTGGGGGTCAGTTACATATTTCTTCATTTGGTGGAGAGGAGGTGCAGTGCCTCTCACTACTGATTTTGACCATTGAAAAACATACTAGTGATAAGAAATGCATTATTTTCCCGCTTCTATTTTATGTTGATTATTTATTATAGGCGCCACGACTTGTGAGGTGGTCTGCCATTTTTTTGTGGCAGTTTTGTACAGCTTTAGATAGATGTCGTGCTTAGGCACAAGGGAGGGTGAACTTGCCTTTTTCTTCAGATCTATTTTGTTTATTTTTTTAGAGGTTTCTAGAGATGAGGCCTACTTTTTTTCGATAGCCTCATAGGCCGATGTTGGATTTACGAATGCAGATATGGGGATAGATGATGCCCAAGAGAAGCGAGTCAGAGTTTTCTGCGAGGATATCGCTTGATGCACTGGAGTTGCTAGCCAGTGTTGATGAGGATGCATTCGTTCTAGTCCCCTATTCGTATGCTAGTTTCGATTGGCGAGGGTGTGCAAACATCCTCTTTACAGATGATGAGTCATCGAATGATAGAGGTAATATTAGTGTTTTCTTTAAATTTATTCTAGCATGTTATTTAACTTGTTTTTATTAAACTTTTTAATGAAATTGTCTAATTATTGTTGTGTACTTATATATATTTTGTATACATTGGGTCATTTGATGGCGATGAGATGTCATTGCCACCAAATGATCCAGGTGTAGATCTCGATGATAATCAGGAGATGGAAAATGCCGAGGATCAGGCTGGTGCAGACAAACTTGATCATCCTCATGTTGCACAGGTACCGGTTGGTGTGAGGCATCGACATGACACTAGATTCAGGATGGAGTTGGGCGACCAACTCTGTTGACTGCTTATGGAGGAGGGAGTAAGGCCAACCACTATCATAGAGATATAGGCCGATGATAGGCTGATAGCGATGTGGAGAGGCATGCCGTGTGATATTTTGACCCTGATGCAGCATGTCATAGGAGCTACCAGCTTAGTGGTGCGGATGAGGAGGGCCCTTCGATGTAGGCATGGTCGAGACGCAGTACATCGACATTCAAGCAGAGACGCATCATCTGATGATCATGATCAAGGGAGTGATCATCGTTCACCTCGCACCGCAGATGAGTATCCTACAGTATCAACCATCAGTCATGATCATGAGCAGGCTAGACCATCTACGTTGAGTCATCCTTCTCCGCCTACAGCATCCAGAAGTCATGATCAGGAGCAGGTTGGACCATCCACGTCCAGTCATCATGATTAGCAGCCTGCAGCATCCAGTAGTACTCATGATCATGAGCGAGTTGGACCATCCACGTCGAATCATCATGAACAAGCAGTTGATCGTGATCATCATGAGGCACTAGTACCAAATCAACAGGCACGTGATGATCGGCATCTATCTGAGCTTGTCGAGGTTGCACCATTGACTTAGCAGGTCTTGATTAGTAACACTATTGTTCATGATGTACCAACAGCTGATATTTGACATTTGTATTACAGTTGTATATTTTTGACATTATATATATATATATATATATATATATATATATATATATATATATATATATATATATGTAATCCATGTATTTTATGTTCATGTTGCAGTTGTACTTAATTTACATGTTGGTGATCATCATGATGTGTATATTGTTAGGTCATGTTAGATATGTTCATTTAATGTGCAGCTTGCAAATAGAAATTTATGTGATAGCAGTTATTTGACATGAGATGTATATTTGATGTTTGTGTTGTGATGATGTAATACAATGCTTCTATTTTGTTAGATGATCATGATCACGATGATTAGATGATGTTAGCGAAATTGAATGTGTTTTTTAGTCGAATATGATGTTTGTACGATGGTTATCGTGATCGTGATGTTTTTTTTAATATTAAATCATGATATTTATTAAATATTATGTTGTGATTGTAATTGAAATTTTAATTTTAATTGTATGTAAAATTTTAATTGTAATTGTATGTAAAAATTTTGTAAAATTTTAATTGTAATTGTAATATTTAATTTATTGTGAAATGATTGTAATTTTAATTTTAATGTATGTAAAATTATAAAATTGTAATTGTAATTGTAATTTTGATTTTAATTGTAATTGTATATGAAATTGTAAAATTCTAATTCTAATTCTAATTTTAATTGTAATTGTATGTAAAATATTTGTAAAATTTTAATTGTATTAATGTGAAAGGATTGTAATTGTAAAATTGAAAACTCTAAAATTATAATTGTAATTGTATGTGAAATTGTAAAATTCTAATTCTAATTCTAATTTTGTAAAATTTTAATTTTATTAATGTGAAATTATTGTAATTGTAATTGTATGTAAAATTCTAAAATTAAAATTTAAATATTGTTATTGTATGTGAAATTGTAAAATTGTAATTCTAATTCTAATTCTAATTCTAATTGTATGTAAAATATTTGTAAAATGTTAATTGTATGAATGTGAAATGATTGTAATTGTAATTTTAATTGTACTTGTATATATGTAAAATTGTAAAATTGTAATTGTAATGGTATATATGTAAAATTATAAAATTGTAATTGTCAATTTTATGTAAAATTCTAAAATTGTAATTGTAACTGTATGTAAAATTGTAAACTTGTAATTGTAATTGTAATTGTAATTTTAATTTTAATTTTAATTTTAATTTTAATTATATGTGAATTGTAAAATTGTAATTCTAATTCTAATTCTAATTCTAATTGTATGTAAAATATTTGTAAAAATTTAATTGTATTAATGTGAAATGATTGTAATTGTAATTGTATGTAAAATATTTGTAAAATTTTAATTATATTAATGTGAAAATTTTAATTGTATTAATGTGAAATGATTTTATTAAAATTTGTAAATTTGTAAAATTGTAAAATTGAAAATAATTGTAAAATAATAAATCTAGAATAATATGAATTTTTGTAACATAATACAGTTTAGAAAATAATGAAAATAAATTTATGTACTTTAGAATTATCATTATTTTATTATGATCTTACATACCAAAAAAATTAACTTTATGTAGTGCGCCATTGATCCTAGTGGATATTGCTTGCCACCTGCCCATTCCACTTGGGGCCCCACCATTGTCTCTTTCAATTTTTCAGTTTCGGCATGACTTACTATTTTTAGCAGTTTTTTGGGTCATGAACTTCCGGAGCCATTTTGAGGCCCTAAATGATGTTTTTTGGGGGAAAACATAGAGCATGGGTTCATGGACCGATGTTGCTCACATAAAAAGTTGTAGTCCTTAGATATATATTTCTAACGAGGTATGGTGCACGTCAAACGGAGATCGTATGCCAAAGTTACGTCCCCGGGAAGCTAAAACACCAATTTACCCAAACGGGGCCCATAGTTTTGGCGCTTCATCTCCTAGGGTTAGGGTTTTGGATGTTTAGGGTTTACCATTGTTTCTAAATAATAAATAGGCCCTCGAGCCTCACTGTAACACAGTTCAGAGGCTTGCAGCCACCACATCTCTTCTCAGAGATAAGCTACTAGCCCTCTAGCTAGTTTATTTCCATTTTGTATGTAAGCAAAATTCATTTCTTTGATACTAATGAAATGAAGTGTTATTTATACTGCATCTTTGTATTTATGGTTATATGTGTATTTTGTTGCATTCCTACATAAATCTGGATCATCCATTGTTTTTTAGATCAATATAACTGCAAATTATCAAAAATATTGATTTTAACATTAACACAATGCAAATTATTAATTAATTCAAAATACATATTATAATGTAAAAAAAAAAAAGAGTCTTATTTATAAGGTAATTAAGTCCTCTTCTTTATAAAAACCCATCTTAAAAAGTATAAATTATGAAATAATGCATGTAACATATCACTCTCGGTTCTCATGATCACCCTCATTATCTTCCAGATCGTTTGGCATGATAACACTATTGTTCTCAAAAATATGTTTTGATCTAAGGTCATGTCTCAATACGAACCACCAATCCCTATCCAACACATCTAGTTAAAAAAAACACTTGGTTGCAGTGTTTGAGGAAAACATAGGGCTCCTTAGCTTCATCCCACATCTTTCTAGATTTGATACATATCATCCTACTATCGTGATCTTCCTTTACAATATTCCGATCAAAGGTGTCCCACCACTTGCACCTAAAAATAACACATTGGAAAGAAGAGAAATCCACTTCAGTGATCTCTTGTATCTTTCCGAGGTAACCTAACGTCCCTCATACTAGGTATTGATCACGGTGGCTAGATCAATTAGTTTGATCGAAACCAACTTCCAATCCACAGTCTTGTGTCATGTGTCCATCATCGGCATTTTCTGTGCGAAAATGTTGTCCATATGCCTACATAAATGGAAACAAATGCACCTATAAAAAAGTTTTAAAATCATAGTTTCATGTGTCTTATAATAACCCAAAAATTACAATATGAAATATATATGTAATCACATTTGAAAGGTGCATTATTAAGTTTAAAATGTACATATAAATTAAATATATTATTACCAAGTCGGTGCACCCAATCCCTATGTTTAGCGCATCATCTTCAGCACATGGGTAACGGCTAGTTGCACCGTATTTATGTCTGACTTGGTCAGCAACCCAACTGTTGGGGCATATTTTTGGCATATTTTCTTTTAAATGATCGAGATAAGGCACACTTCTACCATTCAACCGTTTGAATTATTTCCTGTCACTATCCCATTTCATCCTCTTTTATTCATATAATGCAACCCACAGTTGTGTCGCTTCAGAATTTTAAAGAACAAATTTATTGATTTGATTAGAACTGGATCAAGGACCTAAGGATTAGCTCAAAATTCAAAGTTACAGGATTGGATTTAAACTATATGGTTGCATAGGTCTCGTCTTCCTGATTCCAGCACCACAAACAATTCGAAAAACAGACATCGTATGAAGAAGTTATTGCACTTTGAATGCCGAGTGGGTCTGGCAGAACACGGAGGGGCCAACCCTCCTCCCATGGAACCTCATCATATGACCAGTGTGGGAACTCAATGTTAAGAGCGCTTAAGGAGCCTAATCTTAGGTTTAAAATTTAATTAAGCTTCAGTTAAGTGGATTTTAATATGGTGGAGATTTTGGAGGCACTCTCAAATTTAGGTGGACTTCCACTTTTAGTGGAGTTCACTGGCAGTTGCCCCAAATTTAGTGGAGGAAATTGGGGCAAAGTTGTTTTGGTCATAACTCTCTCATTTTTGAACTAAATTGGACACAATTTTAGTCAATTTTGGGTCTCTTCAACCTCCTGAACACTTTGGGATAGGTTTCAGGTCGAATGGAGGTGATATTCAACATCTTTTTCTTCAGGGAAGATGAAGGACCCATTAGGGCCACCATGAGACAAAATCAGTTTGAGGCCTAGACAGGGGAGCTAGAGTCCTTTTCCAAAGTTCTAATAGGCTAAATTGGATATTTCAGATGTTATGAATCTGATTAAATGGTTTTCAGATCCTGTAGAGAATTCTTGAAGACAGAAAAGCTTCAGTAAAGTTTCAGGGACCATTAGTGCCATATTTTTCTAGCAGTAGTGCAGGGCTTAGAAACAGTTGTTTGAGACCATTTGCAGTGAACAGTGGTCATTATTGAATGAAAAAATCATTTTGAATCTATTTAAAGAATTTTTAGAAATTTTTAAATACTTTTAGAGGTCGAAAACTCAGCAGAGAATTTTTCCTTGACCCTAGTGCCAGGGGGTGCCGATAGGTGATTGAGGCGAAACCGGAGAGCCGGAAGCTATTTTTAATGAACCAAAACTCTATCTTGACTATTTCAGTCATTTTGGAACCAATGGAAGTGCTTTCAGAACATTCTGAGAAATTTTAGAGCTCTAAAATCTGATTTCAAGTTCTGCGCAGCCCTGGGCAAACCGTAGAGGATAGCCTAGTTTGGGGATGCAGTGCTCGATTTGAGAAATTTATCAGTTGATATTTGGTGTATGCTATGTGTTGGATACATAAAGAGTGGTTTCAATGATAGAAATAGAATTCTGACGGATTTTTTTCCATTTCAGAGTAGCTTAGTGCACCGACAGAAGGAATCGTGTCAACAAGAGCCAAAAGTTGTTTACAAATTTTGGACAGCCATTAGAGGGATTTAAATGCTATTTTCAGTCCATTGTGTCACTATTGTATTCATTGTAATTAATTATTTACTTTGTAAAAAAAACTTACCATAATCCCAAAGAGCTGAGTCAAGATGACCAAGCTCAAAGGAGACGTAGCCCACGAGATTTCGAGAGATGTCAAGTTCAAGCTAGATCATTTTATTTAAACTAATTGGTAGGTTCTTGAAATACATACAAGTTATCTAGAACATTTACAGATCAGGTTGGTATCAGAGCATAGTTTCTTTCTTGACAGAGCATTTGGTTGCTTGATTGTATAGCTTGAAAGGTGTTAAACAATGTAAAATATTGACTGTTTTACTGTTTGCAAACTAATTGTTGTTTGAGTTTTCTTGAGTTTTGGGGATAGCTACTGATTAGCTAATTCTTGGAGAGAACTAAAAAGGAAGAAAGATTTGAAGGCATCTTCCTTACCCCAAAGGACCTTAAAGTCACCCTTGGAACACAAACCCTCTTGACGATTGTTTGTTAAGAAGCTTTTGGAATTTTTTGTTGTTTGGTTGCTTGAATAAGAGTTTGTCTTTACAGCCATTTGGTTAAAATAAAAAAAGCTTCTCATTTTTTTTGAAAAGCTTTGAGGACTTTGTTGAAGTTAATTTATTCATTAACATCATAATGACAACTTCTACAAGTGAAGTTTCCTCCTTCACAAGATTCTTCGATGATGATATGAAGCGTGACTTTTTTATATTGAAGAATATGGTACAGATTTTGTTTTAGGATAAATGGAAAAGTACTAAACTTCATGAACAGTTATTTTCCATGAAGAAAGAGAAGGAAGAAACTCTTCAAAGATTGCATGATATGGAGAGGCAACTCCATCAAGCCCAAGAGGCTTTGACCAAGAAAATGCATGAGGAAAAGGTAATCCATTCTATCTTGTCTTCAGTTTCCTCATTAGAAAGATGTGTTGGTTCTTTCAAAAAACATACAAGGGGAATAGGGTCCAAATTAATGATTAAAATGGGCTATGAAGGCAAGGTATTAGGCAAGCATGCACAAGGCATGGTTGATCCCATTTTGGTTGAGGAACGACCCAAGAATCTTGGTCTTGGTTATGTGCAGTTTAATGGTGAAGACTCCAAAAACATGAGAGCATGTGAGGCTATTTCAAAGAGAACTTTTATTCCAAGTTCTAAGATGCAAATATGTCAAATTTGTTTCAAAGATGATTTCCATTCCTTTAAGTCTTTTTTGCAGCAAGAAGATGGTAGACATGCAGCTTATGGCGAGCATGCAAGTTTAGACAGTTTTCAAGACAAGAATGACAATGTTAGTCTGCAAATGAAAGTTGTAGCCTCTACTAGTTCATCTCCTCAAGAAGGAAAAAGGATGAACATTCAAAGCAGTACAAGAGGTATAAATCTTCTCATGATCAATTTGATTGTGTTTCTGCAAAGCATGATAATTTTACATGCTTAAATGGAATAAATATTTATTGTACATATTGTGGTGGATTTAACCATGTTGTTTCGAGATGCTGGATGAGGAAGAAAGCATATAGGAAGCATATGAGGCAAAGGAAAATTTCGAAGAAGGTGCATAATATTTGCACATTTTTCCAAAAGAAGGGACATGATGTCTCTCATCGTTGGACTTTGCATCCAACTAGTCGTCCAAAGCACATGCAGAAAGAGGACAGAAAGATTGGCACAAGTAGAACTATGGATTCCATTATCGATGTGAAAATGGAAGATTCACATGAAGAAGTGTTGCAGCAGCAAAAGTCGACATGGAGGCGGCTTGGAAAGAAATGGATGGACCTCTTAACACAGTAAGAAATACTCCTTTATACATATGCACATTTTTGTTGTATCCATGTATTTATGTAGAAAAGTTTGATGCAAGATTGTGTATAAATGCGATTCGGTTGAAGGAATTTCCTTCTTGTTGAAAAATTTCGCCGTGAAGATGTAAAAGATGAGTATGATACTGACATATATTGCAGAAATATCTTTTATTTTAGCTCTTTAGTCACCCACATGTTTTCGGAATTATGTACTTGTTGGTACTTGAAAGGAAGAGTTGAAGGTGTACATGTGCATGGAAGATGTATGTGTAAATAGTGAACTGTAAATAGGTTCATTGTACATTTATACATGCACATGTGTTTTTCAAGATGTATCATGTTGTTTATCGACTTGTGTCAATTATGTCGCACATATTTGTCAACTTGTGTCAATTGTGTTGCACACTTTTTACATTGATTTTGTGTCAATCGTATAGCACATTTTATGACGACTTGTTTTTGATGTCGCATGTTGCACGAATTATGTTTGAGCCACCTTGTATCATTGATCAAGGCAGCGATGTTCAGCTACCTTCTGCAAATTTCTCGCCATAAATTTCTGAGTGAGTGAAGTAAAACAGCTCTTGACAGGATGACAAGCGCATCGAGGAAGGGAAGTGTGAATTGCTTTCTAGTTGTGGTTAAAAGTCACTAGCCATGCAAGGCAAGTGTTTGGAGGCTGAAGAGAAAAGGGTGCAGTATTCTTGTTTGTTGTACAGATCAGTTTCAGTATTCCAGAGAGCTTTTTGGGTCCAAAAGCTTCTCATTTGGGAGGTGTGATCAGAACTAGATCAATGACCTAAGGATTAGCTCAAAATTCAAATTCACAAGATTGGGTTAAAACCACCATGGTTGCATAGGTCTCATATTCCTAATTCTGGCGCCACAAAAGGTTCGAAAAATGGACACCGTATGAAGAATTTATGCACTTTGAATGCCGAGTGGGTCCGGCGGAGCACGGAGGGGCCAGCCCTCCTCCCATGGAACCTCATCATATGACCAATGTGGGATCTTAATGTTAAGAGCGCTTAAGGAGCCTAATCTCAGGTTTTATATTTAATTAAGCTTTAGTTAAATGGAGTTTAATATGGTGGAGATTCTGGAGGCACTCCCAAATTTAGGCGGACTTCTACTTTTAGTGGGGTTAACTTGCAGTTGCCCACATTTAGTGAAGGAAATTGGGGTAAAGTTTTTTTGGTCATAAATATCTCATTATTGAACTAAATTGGACAAAATTTTAGTCAATTTTGTGTCTCCTCAGCCTCGTAAACACTTTGGGATAGGTTTGAGGTCGAATGGAGGTGATCTTCAATAGCTTTTGCTTCAGGGAAGATGAAGAAGCCATCAGGGCCACCATGAGACAAAATCATTTTGAGGCCTAGCCAGGGGAGCTGGAGTCCTTTTCCAGAGCTCCAATAGGATAAATTGGATAATTTAGATGTTATGAATCTGATGAAATGGTTTTCAGAGCCTGTAGATAAATTTTTAAGGCCTAAAAACTTCAGTAAAGTTCCAGGGGCCATTAGTACCAGCTTTTTCCAGTAGCAGTGCAGGGCTTAGAAAGAGTTGTTTGAGACCATTTGCAGTGAACCAGTGGTAATTATTGAATTAAAACATCATTTTTAATATATTTATATATTTTTCAGCAAGTGTTAAATAATTTTAGAAGTTGAAAACGTAGCAGAGAAGTTTTCCTTGACCCTAGTGGCAGGGGGTGAATATAGGTGATTGAGGCGAAACCGGAGCAGCCGGAGGCTATTTTTGATGAACCAAAAATATATCTTGACTATTTAAGTCATTTTGGAACCAATGGAAGTGGTTTCAGAAAAATTTTAGAACTTCTAGAGCTCGAAAAGCTGATTTGAAGTTCTGGGCAGCCCTGGGAAAACCGTGGAGGATAGACTAGTTTGGGGATGCAGTGCCCGATTTGAGAAATTTATCAGTTTATATTTGGTGTCTGATGTGTGCTGGATACATCAGGAGTGTTTTTAGTGACATAAACTGAATTCTAAGGGATTTTGTGCCATTTGGAAGCTCAGAGTAGCTTAGTGCACCGACAGAAGGAATCGTGTCAACAAGATCCAAAAACTGTTTACAAAGTTTGGACAGCCATTAGAGGGATTTAAATGGTATTTTCACTCCTTTGGATCATTTTTGTATTCATTTGAATTAAGTATTTACTTTGTAAAAAAAACTTACCATAATCCCAAAGAGCTGAGTCAAGATGACCCACCTCAAAGGCGATGTAGCCCACGAGATTTCGGGTGAACTCCTAGATTAAAATTGATGTTGTGTTTGAATGATTATTTGGTGCATTATGTTGTTGTCATACATGTTAAATTACAGCAAGAACAAATGAAGTTAAGACACATAAACATTAAAAATTCATACGCCACTTTCAAGTAAATAATTCTGCATAATTGTCAAGTTCAAGCTAGATCATTTTATTTAAACTGAGTGGTAGGTTCTTGAAATACATATAAGTTATCCAAAATATTTACAAATCAGGTTGGTATCAGAGCATAGTTGCTTTCTTGACAGAGCATTTGGTTTCTTGATTGTATAGCTTGAAAGGTGTTAAACAATGTAAAATATTGATTGTTTTACTGTTTGCAAACTGATTGTTGTTTGATTTTGCTTGCGTTTTAGGGATAGCTACTGATTAGCTACGTATTGGAGAGAACAAAAAAGGAAGAAATATTTGAATGCATCTTCCTTACCCCAAAGGACCTCAAAGTCGCCCTTGGAACACAAACCCTCTTGACAATTGTTTATTAAGAAGCTTTTGGAGTTTGTTGTTGATTAGCTGCTTGAATAAGAGTTTGTCTTTACAGCCATTTGGTTAAAAGAAAAAAAACTTGTCATTTGTTTTGAAAAGCTTTGAGAACTTTGTTGAAGTTAATTTTTTCATTTACATCATAATGACAACTTCTACAAGTGAAGTTTCCTCCTTCACAATATTTTTAGATGATGATATGAAGCGTGACTTTTTTATATTGAAGGATATGGTACAGATTTTGTTTTAGGAAAAAAGAGAAAGTACTGAACTTCGTGGACAGTTTTTTGCCATGAAGGAAGAGAAGGAAGAAATTCTTCAAATATTGCATGATATGGAGAGCCAACTCCATCAAGCCCAAGAGGCGTTGACCAAGAAAATGCATGAGGAAAATGTAATCCACTCTAACTTGTCTTCAGTTTCCTCATTAGAAAGATGTGTTGGTTCTTTCGAAAAACATACAAGGGGAATAGGGTCCAAATTAATGATTAAAATGGGCTATGAAGGCAAGGGATTAGGCAAGCATGCACAAGGCATGGTTGATCCCATTTCGGTTGAGGAACGACCCAAGAATCTTGGTCTTGGTTATGTGCAATTCAATGGCGAAGACTCTAAAAACATGAGAGCATGTGAGGCTATTTCAAAGATAACTTTTACTCCAAGCTCTAAGATGCAAATATGTCAAATTTGTTTCAAAGATGATTGCCATTTCTTTAACCCTTTGTTGCAGCAAGAAGATGGTAGACATACAGCTTATGGTGAGCATGCAAGTTTAGATAGTTTTCAAGACAAGAACGATGATGTTAGTCTACAAATCAAAGTTGTAGCCTCTACTAGTTCATCTCCTCAAGAAGGAAAAAGGATGAACATTCAAAGCAGTACAAGAGGTATAAATCTTCTCATGATCAATTTGATTGTGTTTCTGCAAAGCATGATAATTCTACATGCTTAAATGGAAGAAATATTTGTTGTACATATTGTGGTGGATTTAACCATGTTGTTTCGAGATGCTGGATGAGGAAGAAATCATACAGGAAGCAAATGAGGCAAAGGCAAATTTCAAAGAAGGTGCATAAGATTTGTACATTTTTCCAAAAGAAGGGAGATGATGTCTCTCATTGTTGGACTTTTCATCCAACTAGTCGTCCAAAGCACATGCAACAAGAGGACAGAAAGATTGGCACAAGTGGAACTATGGATTCCATTATCGATGTGAAAATGGAAGATTCACATGAAGAAGTGTTGCAGCAGCAAAATTCGCCATGGAAGTGGCTTGGAAAGAAGTGAATGGACTTCTTAACACAGTAATAAATACTCCTTTGTACATATGCACATTTTGGTTGTATGCATGTATTTATGTTGAAAATTTTGATGCAGGATTTCATATAAATGCGGTTCAGTTGAAGGAATTTCCTTGTTGTTGAAAATTTTCGCCGTGAAGGTGTAAAAGATGAGTATAATACTCACATATATTGCAGCAATATCTATTATTTCAGCTCTTTAGTCACCCACATTTTTTTGGGATTATGTACTTGTTGGTACTTGAAAGGAAGAGTTGAAGGTGTACATGTGCATAGAAGTTGTATGTGTAAATAGCGAACTGTAAATAGGTTCATTTTACATTGATACATGCACATGTGTTTGTCAAGATGTATCATGTTGTTTACCGACTTGTGTCGATTGTGTCGGACATGTTTGTCGACTTGTGTCGATTGTATTGCACACTTTTTACATTGATTTTGTGTCAATTATATAGCACATTTTATGATGACTTGTTGTTGATGTCGCATGTTGCATGAATTATGCTTGAGCCACCTTGGATCATTGATCAAGGCAGCGATGTTCATCTATCTTCTACAAATTTCTCGCCATAATTTTCTGAGTGAGTGAAGTAAAATAGCTCTTGACAGGAGGACAAGCGCATCGAGGAAGGGAAGTGTGAATTGCTTTCTAGTTGTAGTTCAAAGTCACTAGCCATGCAAGGCAAGTGTTTGGAGGCTGAAGAGAAAAGGGTGTAGTATTCTTATTTTTTGTACAGATCAGTTTTAGTATTCAAAATAGCTTTTGGGGTCCAAAAGCTTCTCATTTGGGAGGTGTGATTAGAACTGGATCAAGGACCTGAGGATTAGCTCAAAATTAAAAGTTATAGGATTGGGTTGAAACCAATATGGTTACATAGGTCTTGTCTTACTGATTCTGGCACCACAAACAGTTTGAAAAACGGACACCGTATGAAGAATTTATTGCACTTTGAATGCTGAGTGGGTCCGGCGGAGCACGGAGGGGCCAACCCTCCTCCCATGGAACCTCATCATATGACCAGTGTGGGAGCTTAATGTTAAGAGCGCTTAAGAAGCCTAATCTCAAGTTTAATATTTACTTAAGCTTCATTCAAGTGGAGTTTAATATGGCGGATATTCTAGAGGTGCTCCCAAATTTAGACGGACTTCCACTTTTAGTGGAGTTAACTGGCAGTTGCCCCACATTTAGTGGAGGAAATTGGGGAAAAGTTGTTTTGGTCATAACTCTATCATTATTGAACCAAATTGGACAAAATTGTAGTCAATTTTCGGTCTCTTCGACCTCTTGAACACTTTGGGATAGGTTTCAGGCCGAATGGAGGTGATATTCAGTATATTTTGCTTCAGGGAAGATGAAGGAGCCATTCGGGCCACCATGAGAGAAAATCAATTTGAGGCCTAGCCAGGGGAGCTAGAGTCCTTTTCCAGAGTTCCAATAGGCTAAATTGGATAATTCAGATATTCTAAATGTGATGAAATTTTTTTCAGAGCTTGTAGAGAAATTTTGAAGGCCGAAAAGCTTCAGTAAATTTCTAGGGACCATTAATGCCAGCTTTTGCCAGCAGCAGTGCAGGGCTTAGAAAGAGTTGTTTGAGACCATTTATAGTGAACCAGTGGTCATTATTCAATGAAAACATAATTTTTAATCTATTTACAGAGGTTTCAGCAAATTTTAAATACTTTTAGAGGTCGAAAACTCAGCAGAGAAGTTTTCCTTGACCCTAGTGCCAAGGGTGCTGATAGGTGATTGAGGCGAAACTGGAGCAAGCGGAGGCTATTTTTGATGAAAAAAAACTATATATTGACTATTTCAGTCATTTTGGAACCAATGAAAGTAGTTTCATAACATTTTTAGAACTTATAGAGCTCGAAAAGCTGATGTGAAATTCTGGGCACCCTGGGCAAACCGTGGAGGATAGCCTAGTTTGGGGATGCAGTGCTAGATTTAAGAAATTTATCAGTTGATATTTGGTTTCTGATGTGTGTTGGATACATAAGGAGTGGTTTCAATGAAATAAATAGAATTATGAGGGATTTTGTGCCATTTGGAAGCTCAGATTAGCTTAGTGCACCGACAGAAGGAATCGTGTCAACAAGAGCCAAAAGTTGTTTACAAAGTTTGGAAAGCCATTAGAGGGATTTAAATGGTATTTTCAATCCTTTGGATCATTTTTGTATTCATTGGATTTAAGTATTTACTTTGTAAAAAAAAACTTACCCTAATCCCAAAGAGTTGATTCAAGATGACCAAGCTCAAAGGAGACATAGCCCACGAGATTTCGGGTGAACTCCTAGATTAAAATTGATGTTGTGTTTGAATGATTATTTGGTGCATTATTTTGTTGTCATAAATGTTAAATTACAGCAATAAAAAATGAATTTAAGACACATAAACAGTAAAAATTCATACACCACTTTCAAGTAAATAATTCTGCATAATTGTCAAGTTCAAGCTAGATAATTTTATTTAAACTGAGTGGTAGGTTCTTGAAATACATACAAGTTGTCCAGACCATTTACAGATTAGGTTGGTATCAGAGCATAGTTTCTTTCTTGACAGAGCATTTGGTTGCTTGATTGTATAGCTTGAAAGGTGTTAAACAGTGTAAAATATTGATTGTTTTACTGTTTGCAAACTGATTGTTGTTTTAGTTTGCTTGAGTTTTGGGGATAGCTACTGATTAGCTAAGTCTTGGAGAGAACAAAAAGGGAAGAAAGATCTGAAGGCATATTCCTTACCCCAAAGGACCTTAAATTCACCCTTGGAACACAAACCATCTTGACGATTGTTTGTTAATAAGCTTTTGGAGTTTGTTTTTGTTTGGTTGCTTGAATAACAGTTTGTCTTTACAGCCATTTGGTTAAAAGAAAAAAAACTTGTCATTTGTTTTGAAAAGCTTTGAGAACTTTGTTGAAGTTAATTTTTTCGTTTACATCATAATGACAACTTCTACAAGTGAAGTTTCCTCCTTCACAAGATTCTTCAATGATGATATGAAGTGTGACTTTTTTATATTGAAGGATATGGTACAGATTTTGTTTGAGGACAAAAGAGAAAGTACTGAACTTCGTGGACAGTTGTTTTCCATGAAGGAAGAGAAGGAAGAAATTCTTCAAAGATTTCATGATATGGAGAGCCAACTCCATCAAGCCCAAGAGCCTTTGACCAATAAAATGCATGAGGAAAAGGTAATCCATTCTAACTTGTCTTCAGTTTCCTCATTAGAAAGATGTGTTGGTTCTTAGAAAAAAATACAAGGGGAATAGGGTCAAAATTAATGATTAAAATGGGTTACGAAGGCAAGGGATTAGGCAAGCATGCACAAGGCATGGTTGATCCCATTTCGGTTGAGGAACGACCCAAGAATCTTGGTCTTGGTTATGTGCAATTTAATGGCGAAGACTCCAAAAACATGAGCATGTGAGGTTATTTCAAAGGGAACTTTTATTCCAAGTTCTAAGATGCAAATATGTCAAATTTGTTTCAAAGATGATTTCCATTTCTTTAAGCCTTTGTTGCAGCAAGAAGATGTAGACATGCAGCTTATGGCGAGCATGCAAGTTTAGACAGTTTTCAAGACAAGAACGATGATGTTAGTCTGCAAATGAAAGTTGTAGCCTCTACTAGTTCATCTCCTCAAGAAGGCAAAAGAATGAGCATTAAAAGCAGAACAAGAGGTACAAATCTTCTCATGATAAATTTGATTGTGTTTCTGCAAAGCATGATAATTTTACATGCTTAAATGGAAGAAATATTTGTTGTGCATATTGTGGTGGATTTAGCCATGTTGTTTCGAGTTGCTGGATGAGAAAGAAAGCATACAAGAAGCAGATGAGGCAAAGGAAACTTTCAAAGTAGGTGCATAATATTTTCACATTTTTCCAAAAGAAGGGACATGATGTCTCTCATTGTTGGACTATGCATCCAACTAGTCGTCCAAAGCACATGCAGCAAGAGGACAGAAAGATTGGCACAAGTGGAACTATGGATTCCATTATTGATGTGAAAATGGAAGATTCACATGAAGAAGTGTTGCAGCAGCAAAATTTGCCATGGAGGTGGCTTGGAAATAAGTGAATGGACTTCTTAACACAGTAAGAAATGCTCCTTTGTACATATGCACATTTTGGTTGTATGCATGTATTTATGTTGAGAATTTTGATGCAAGATTTCATATAAATGCGGTTCAGTTGAAGGAATTTCCTTGTTGTTGAAAATTTTCGCCGTGAAGGTGTAAAAGATGAGTATAATACTCACATATATTGCAGCAATATCTATTAGTTCCACTCTTTAGTCACCCACATGTTTTTGGGATTATGTACTTGTTGGTACTTGAAATGAAGAGTTGAAGGTGTACATGTGCATAGAAGTTGTATGTGTAAATAGCGAACTGTAAATAGGTTCATTGTACATTGATACATGCACATGTGTTTGTCAAGATGTATCATGTTGTTTATCGACTTGTGTCGATTGTGTCGCACATGTTTGTCGACTTGTGTCGATTGTATTGCACACTTTTTACATTGATTTTGTGTCAATTATATAGCACATTTTATGACGACTTGTTGTTGATGTCGCATGTTGCATGAATTATGCTTGAGTCACCTTGGATCATTGATCAAGGTAGAAATGTTCAGCTATATTCTACAAATTTCGCGCCATAAATTTCTGAGTGAGTGAAGTAAAATAGCTCTTGACAGGAGGACAAGCGCATCGAGGAAGGGAAGTGTGAATTGCTTTCTAGTTGTAGTTCAAAGTCACTAGCCATGCAAGGAAAGTGTTTGGAGGCTGAAGAGAAAAGGGTGTAGTATTCTTATTTTTTTTACAGATCAGTTTCAGTATTCCAAAGAGCTTTTGGGGTCCAAAATCTTCTCATTTGGGAGGTGTGATTAGAATTGGATCAAGGACCTGAGGATTGGCTCAAAATTCAAAGTTATAAGATTGGGTTGAAACCAATATGGTTACATAGGTCTTGTCTTATTGATTCTGGCACCACAAACAGTTTGAAAAACGGACACCGTATGAAGAATTTATTGCACTTTGAATGCTGAGTGGGTCCGGCGAAGCACGGAGGGGCCAACCCTCCTCCCATGGAACCTCATCATATGACCAATGTGGGAGCTTAATGTTAAGAGTGCTTAAGAAGCCTAATCTCAAGTTTAATATTTAATTAAGCTTCAGTTAAGTGGAGTTTAATATGGCAGAGATTCTGGAGGCGCTCCCAAATTTAGACAAACTTCCACTTTTAGTGGAGTTAACTGGCAGTTGCCCCACATTTAGAGGAGGAAATTGGGGAAAAGTTTTTTTGGTCATAACTCTATCATTATTGAACCAAATTGGACAAAATTGTAGTCAATTTTTGGTCTCTTCGACCTCTTGAACACTTTGGGATAGGTTTCAGGTCGAATGGAGGTGATCTTCAGTAGATTTTGCTTCAGGGAAGATGAAGGAGCCATCCGGGCCACCATGAGAGAAAATCAATTTGAGGCCTAGCCAGGGGAGCTAGAGTCATTTTCCAGAGTTCCAATAGGCTAAATTGGATAATTCAGATATTCTGAATCTGATGAAAAAAAATTTAGAACTTGTAGAGAAATTTTGAAGGCCGAAAAGCTTCAGTAAATTTCCAGGGACCATTAATGCCAACTTTTTCCAGCAGCAGTGCAGGGCTTAGAAAGAGTTGTTTGAGACCATTTACAGTGAAATAGTGGTCATTATTCAATGAAAACATAATTTTTAATCTATTTACAGAGGTTTCAGCAAATTTTAAATACTTTTAGAGGTCGAAAACTCATCAGAGAAGTTTTCCTTGACCCTAGTGCCAAGGGTGCTGATAGGTGATTGAGGCGAAACTAGAGCAGACGGAGGCTATTTTTGATGAAAAAAAACTATATATTGACTATTTCAGTCATTTTGGAACCAATGGAAGTAGTTTCATAACATTTTTAGAACTTATAGAGCTCGAAAAGCTGATGTGAAATTCTGGGCAGCCCTGGGCAAACTGTGGAGGATAGCCTAGTTTGGGGATGCAGTGCTCGATTTAATAAATTTATCAGTTGATATTTGGTTTTTGATGTGTGTTGGATACACAAGGAGTGGTTTCAATGAAAGAAATATAATTATGAGGGATTTTGTGCCATTTGGAAGCTCAGAGTAGCTTAGTGCACCGATAGAAGGAATCGTGTCAACAAGAGCCAAAAGTTGTTTACAAAGTTTGGAAAGCCATTAGAGGGTTTTAAATGGTATTTTCAGTCCTTTGGATCATTTTTTTATTCATTGGAATTAATTATTTACTTTTTAAAAAAAACTTACCCTAATCCCAAAGAGTTGAGTCAAGATGACCAAGCTCAAAGGAGACATAGCCCACGAGATTTCGGGTGAACTCCTAGATTAAAATTGATGTTGCGTTTGAATTATTATTTGGTGCATTATGTTGTTGTCATAAATGTTAAATTACAGCAATAACAAACGAAGTTAAGACACATAAACAGTAAAAATTCATACACCACTTTCAAGTAAATAATTTTGCATAATTGTCAAGTTCAAGCTAGATCATTTTATTTAAACTAAGTGGTAGGTTCTTGAAATACATACAAGTTGTCCAGACCATTTACAAATTAGGTTGGTATCAGAGCATAGTTGCTTTCTTGACAGAGCATTTGGTTTCTTGATTGTATAGCTTGAAAGGTGTTAAAAAATGTAAAATATTGACTGTTTTATTGTTTGCAAACTGATTGTTGTTTTAGTTTGCTTGAGTTTTGGGGATAGCTAATGATTAGCTAAGTCTTGGAGAGAACAAAAAAGGAAGAAATATCTGAAGGCATCTTCCTTACCCCAAAGGACCCTAAATTCACCCTTGGAACAAAAACCATCTTGACAGTTGTTTGTTAATAAGCTTTTGGAGTTTGTTGTTGTTTGGTTGCTTGAATAACAGTTTGTCTTTACAGCCATTTGGTTAAAAGAAAAAAAACTTGTCATTTGTTTTGAAAATCTTTGAGAACTTTGTTGAAGTTAATTTTTTCATTTACATCATAATGACAACTTCTATAAGTGAAGTTTCCTCCTTCACAATATTCTTCAATGATGATATGAAGTGTGACTTTTTTATATTGAAGGATATGGTACAGATTTTGTTTGAGGACAAAAGAGAAAGTACTGAACTTCGTGAACAGTTGTTTTCCATGAAGGAAGAGAAGGAAGAAATTCTTCAAATATTGCATGATATGGAGAGCCAACTCCATCAAGCCCAAGAGCCTTTGACCAAGAAAATGCATGAGGAAAAGGTAATCCATTCTAACTTGTCTTCAGTTTCCTCATTAGAAAGATGTGTTGGTTCTTTCGAAAAAAATACAAGGGGAATAGGGTCAAAATTAATGATTAAAATGGGTTACGAAGGCAAGGGATTAGGCAAGCATGCACAAGGCATGGTTGATCCCATTTCGTTTGAGGAACGACCCAAGAATCTTGGTCTTGGTTATGTGCAATTTAATGGCGAAGACTCCAAAAACATGAGCATGTGAGGTTATTTCAAAGGGAACTTTTATTCCAAGTTCTAAGATGCATATATTTCAAATTTGTTTCAAAGAAGATTTCCATTACTTTAAGCCTTTGTTGCAGCAAGAAGATGGTAGACATACAGCTTATGGTGAGCATGCAAGTTTAGACAGTTTTCAAGACAAGAACGATGATGTTAGTCTGCAAATGAAAGTTGTAGCCTCTACTAGTTCATCTCCTCAAGAAGGCAAAAGGATGAACATTCAAAGCAGTACAAGAGGTAAAAATATTCTCATGATCAATTTGATTGTGTTTCTGCAAAGCATGATAAGTTTACATGCTTAAATGGAAGAAATATTTGTTGTGCATATTGTGGTGGATTTAACCATGTTGTTTCGAGTTGCTGGATGAGAAAGAAAGCATACAAGAAGCAGATGAGGCAAAGGAAACTTTCAAAGAAGGTGCATAATATTTTCACATTTTTCAAAAAGAAGGTACATGATGTCTCTCATTGTTGGACTATGCATCCAACTAGTCGTCCAAAGCACATGCAGCAAGAGGACAGAAAGATTGGCACAAGTGGAACTATGGATTCCATTATCGATGTGAAAATGGAAGATTCACATGAAGAAGTGTTGCAGCAACAAAAGTCACCATGGAGGTGGCTTGGAAAGAAGTGGATGGACTTCTTAACACATTAAGAAATACTCCTTTGTACATATGCACATTTTGGTTGTATGCATGTATTTATGTTGAAAAGTTTGATGCAAGATTGCATATAAATGTGGCTCAGTTGAAGGAATTTCCTTGTTGTCACAAAATTTCACCGTGAAGGTGTAAAAGATGAGTATGATACTCACATATATTGCAGCAATATATTTTAGTTCAGCTCTTTAGTCACCCACATGTTTTGGGGATTATGTACTTGTTGGTACTTGAAAGGAAGAGTTGAAGGTGTACATGTGCATGGAAGTTGTATGCATCACATAGCGAACTGTAAATAGGTTCATTGTACATTGATACATGCACATGTGTTTGTCAAGATGTATCAAGTTGTTTATTAACTTGTGTCGATTGGGTCGCACATGTTTTTCGACTTGTGTCGATTGTGTTGCACACTTTTTACATTGATTTTGTGTCAATTATATAGCACATTTTATGACGACTTGTTGTTGATGTCGCATGTTGCACGAATTATGCTTGAGCCACCTTGGATCATTGATCAAGGCAGCGATGTTCAGCTATCTTCTGAAAATTTCTCGCCATAAATTTCTGAGTGAGTGAAGTAAAATATCTCTTGACAGGAGGACAAGCACATCGAGGAAGGAAAGTGTGAATTTCTTTCTAGTTGTAGTTCAAAGTCACTAGCCATGCAAGGCAAGTGTTTGGAGGCTGAAGAGAAAAGGGTGCAGTATTCTTATTTTTTGTACAGATCAGTTTCAGTTTTCCAGAGAGCTTTTGGGGTCCAAAAGCTTCTCATTCGGGAGGTGTGATCAGAACTAGATCAAGGACCTAAGGATTAGCTCAAAATTTAAAGTTACAGGATTGGGTTGAAACTAAGATGGTTGCATAGGTCTTGTATTCCTAATTCGGGAACCACAAACGGTTCAAAAAATGAACACCGTATGAAGAAGTTATTGCACTTTGAATGCCGAGTGGGTCCGGCAAAGCACGGAGGGGCCATCCCTCCTCCCATGGAACCTCATCATATGACCAGTGTGGGAGCTTAATGTTAAGAGTGCTTAAGGAGCCTAATATCAGGTTTAATATTTAATTAAGCTTCAGTTAAGTGGATTTTACTATGGTGGAGATTTTGGACGCGCTCCCAAATTTAGGTGGACTTCCACTTTTAGTAGAGTTAACTGGCAGTTGCCCCACATTTAGTGGAGGAAATTGGGGCAAAGTTGTTTTGGTCATAACTCTCTCATTATTGAACCAAATTGGAAAAAAAATTAGTCAATTTTGTGTCTCTTTGACCTTATGAACACTTTGGGATAGGTTTTAGGTCGAATGGAGGTGATCTGTAGTATATTTTTCTTCAGGGAATATGAAGGAGCCATTAGGGCCACCATGAGACAAAATCAGTTTGAGGCCTAGCCAGGGAAGCTAGAGTCCTTTTACAGAGTTCCAATAGGCTAAATTGGATAATTGAGATTTTATGAATCTAATTAAATGGTTTTTAGAGCCTGTAGAGAATTTTTGAAGGCCGAAAATCTTTAGTAAAGTTCCAGGGGCCATTAGTGCCAGCTTTTGCCAGAAGTAGTGCAGGGCTTAGAAAGAGTTGTTTGAGACCATTTGTAGTGAAAAAGTGGTAATTATTGACTTAAAACATAATTTTGAATCTATTTATAGAGTTTTTAGCAAGTTTTAAAAACTCTTAGAGGTCGAAAACTCAGCATAGGAGTTTTCCTTGACCCTAGTGCCAGGGGGTGCCGATCGGTGATTGAGGCGAAACTGGAGCAGTCGGAGGCTATTTTTGATGAACCAAAACTCTAAATTGACTATTTCAGTCATTTTGGAACCAATGTAAGTATTTTTAGAATATTTTGTGAACTTCTAGCGCTCGAAAATCTGATGTGAATTTCTGGGCAGCCTTGGGCAAACCGTGGAGGATAGCCTAGTTTGGGGATGTAGTGCTCGATTTGAGAAATTTATCAGTTGATATTTGGTGTATGATGTGTATTGTATATAGAGGAGTGGTTTCAATGATATAAACATAATTCTAAGGGATTCCGTGCCATTTGGAAGCTCATAGTAGCTTAGTGCACCGACCGAAGGAATTGTGTCAACAAGAGCCAAAAGCTATTTACAAAGTTTGGATAGCCATTAGAGGGATTTAAATGGTATTTTCAGTCCTTTGGATAATTTTTGTATTCATTGGAATTAAGTATTTACTTTGTAAAAAAACTTACCATAATCCCAAAGAGCTGAGTCAAGATGACCAAGCTCAAAGGAGACGTAACCCACGAGATTTCGGGTGAACTCCTAGATTAAAATTGATGTTGTGTTTGAATGATTATTTTCTGCATTATGTTGTTGTCATACATGTTAGATTACAGCAAGAACAAATGAAGTTAAGACACATAAACAGTAAAAATTCATACACCGCTTTCAAATAAATAATTCCGCATAATTGTCAAGTTCAAGCTAGATCATTTTATTTAAATTGAGTGGTAGGTTCTTGAAATATATACAAGTTATACAAACCATTTTCAGATCATGATTGCTTCAATTTTTTCATTTTCTGATGAAATCAAACCGACATATAGTACATATTAGATCAAAATATACATTATATCAAAGATCAATACTTTGTGTAAATTTTAAAAATTATAAGTCACTTACTCTTTATCAAGCACATTTTTCCATTCATTTGAAGTAGCTCCCCTTCTCTTTTTTATTCATCCCTTTCATCGTCCCAAATCACCGCACATGGCATGTTTTCGATCTGCTTGATGTACTCACTGGCATAATAGAAAGACTCATATGATATGTACCTCACTACCATAGACCCCTTGGGTTTTTCCCTTTGTTGAACAAAACCTTTCATTTTCTTCATGTAATTCTCTAAGAAGAACATCCAACAACAAGAAACCACCCCAACTAATTCAACCTCATCTACTAGGTGGAATAGAAGATGAACATGCAAGTCCATGAAACTCGTCGGCAGTTCCTTCTTAAACATACAAACAATCTCAACTATCTCTTGACACCACCGTGGAATGCTAGCCACATGAATCTCATTTGACGTGATCCAACGTACAAATGAAGATAATTTAGATATGGTATGTCCTAGGTCTTGGGGGAATTCATGTTTCAGACACCCACGCATGAACAAAGGATAATGACATTGCAAATTTATAAACACGTGCAATAATATACAAAATTAGTTATCTTTTATGATCCCTTCATGGGATACAATTTATTAATATAACAAATAATAAATCATTATTTTGACATTATACGTACTCTTAGAAGATTAAAATGGTCATGCGATTTCAACCCTGACAAACGGTCATCCACGATGAAGTAATGCCGTAGTGAAGACCCGTATGAAGATGGCACCGTCACACCCATTATAAATTCCGTTGCCAAAGAAATATCATCTTTTTTTAAAATCCATGGGACATCACCTTATTTGAAATACTATGAATTAGAGAGACCAACGCCTGCCTTTGATCCTTTACTTTCTAATCGTCTTGGCCAATGTTTCTTTTTAGTTTTTGAGGTAATAAGATATTTCCTAATAGCCAATGTGTCACTTTTTTTCGATGATATGTGCCTCCATAAAGAAGATGAAACATTTTTAAATATATGCATGGGATCTAATAAGTGGATAATATTAAGATGCTCCCAATATGGTAGGTTATAAAATATTGATTTCCTTTTCATCCCAATGGGAAATTTCTCAACATAGGTGTCGAAGAATTATGGATCATCGAACATAGGCTAACCATTTGAATCAAACATTTATATGAACTCCTTCTCCTTCTCTCTCTCATATGCTCTATGCCATTCAGCTGGTGTCATTATTGGAGGCCTTTGGGTTCTCTCTCATTTACCATTGAAAGTGGATGCTGCTCTTCTATAAGGGTGTTCTTCTGGGAGGAATACCCTGGAGCAGTCATACACTTGCTTTCGTAGGTCATTGGACCATCTAGCTTTCAGAGAAGGTCCACAACATTTACATCCAAAATACCCTTTTTTTACAAGAACTGCAAGATTATTGTACACAATTTATATGCATGGCATGTTAAATAATATCATGAAGATCAGAACAATTACACAGAATTAAATAACTAATATGTGAAATAATATTGTTACATATATAAACAAATCAATAAACATGTAATTTACCATAGCAAACTCCTAAGCTTGGATAATCATGTGTCGTGTAAGCACATATTCCATACAATGTAAAACTCCTCTCTGTTGCGATGGGTCTTGATACATCGTATACATTTATCCCATCCCATAATTCCTTCAATTCATCTACCAGTGGTTGTACGTAGATATCCATATTCTTCACTTGTCTTCTACCAGGGACTATGAGAGCCAACATAAGATGTTCATTCTTCACAGACAACCATGGGGGGATATTGTTATGATCACTACTATAGACCAAATAGAATAGTTGGTGTTCTGGATGGAATATGGGTTGACACCATCCATGGCTATGTTGAGTCGTAGAATTCATACTTCAGCCTTGAATTTTTTGGGTCATGTATCCTCTATATGCTTCATGGTTGTTGAATATGTTGGGATTCGCATAACTCCCAACTCACTTCTGTGTGAAGCATGCCATCCCTGCAACATAGCTAATTATTTGCTATGAAAGAGCCTTTGAATCCTTGGGATTATAGGCATGTGCCTTAATATCTTAAAAGGAGGACCACGTGATTTACCCTTCTTTTTTTATTTATCATACTCATCATGCCCACATTTCGGACATATATCTTTGTCTGCATATTCTCCTCTATATAGAATACAATCATTTGGACATGCATGATATGATATGTACTCAACACCCAACATTTTCAACAATTTATTTGCCTCTTCGCAGCTACCGGGCAAGAAATTATCACTCGGAAGAACCTTATCTTTGAATAACATGTAGTTGGTGATCATGGAAAATATTAAATGTAAATTAATGCCGATATAATTATTAACGTTCATAAAATTGACCATTTTTAATGTTCATTGTGTGATTATATTTCTCATAATTATATAAGGGAGGACTTTATGGTAACTTACCTCAAAATTTCTAAGAAAAACGCATTCGACAAGCCAAACTTTGCTTTCAGGTTGTATAGTAACATTGTTGTCCCCAACTGGGTAGAATTTGACTGACCACCAAGTTCAAAGAGAGGGGTGGTGGAAGCAAATTTAAGGCTTTCGAAAAAGGTGTCAGCGATATGAGCATCATCCCCTAGTTGATCATCATTTTGGAATGCATCTAACAAAATTGTCTCCATGGCAGTCGTATCCCTTAAGTAATCATCCATACCAACCTCTATTTGATTGCCTCCATTTCCATCTTGTCAAGAACTACTATTGTTGTAGTCATTCCTAATTGGTGAACTTGGACGTAGTTGGAATTGAATAGCTGGTTGATTCAACCATTCTTGGTATCATTCCTCTTCGGTTTTTTGTCTTGATTCAGTCTTCTCTCGATTTGAAATTTTCGTGGGGTGCAACGGAAGATGGTAGGTAGGTCACTCATCATCACTAGAATCCTAATAATTTCAAAAAAAATATTTGAACATGATTAGTACAAAATATATGATATCAATTAGTAAGCATGTTGACAATATTGCATGATTAATTGCTTTGAAGTTGAAATAAATACATTAAATATACCAAACAATTATTATTACCATCATTTTCCCAGGATTGTGGCTAGAACATGCAATATTGTTACAATTTGCAGGTTGAAGCGGATGTCCATTTTCATCTACCAAATGCGCCTTATGGTATGCTGCTCCTGATAAGAGCTTCCAACGTTTTGGAGCTGTTTGAATATTTTGTGCATCTGAACTTGATTCTGAACCTTCATGAACCTGCAAATTTGTATGCATTATAAATTTTATTAAGCTGATAGACATGGATAAAAAACATAATTCAATTAGATAATGAAAATATAAATAAAATTTGAAGTAAATATTACGTCTCGAGATGGATAGGGAGAAATTTGTGATGGACATTGAGAAATATTATGGAACGAGCTGGACTTTGAATAATTTTCCATTCGATATAATTATGATATTTTCTCCTTGCATTTGAGCAAAATCAACAATAAATTTCGGTGTACACACATAAAAGTAATTACAGTGCCTTAAAAATGGACTTATTGTTATCGGTGCTAATGTACATATGACTGCATCGGTGTGTTTTAGTTTCTACGGACTAGTGTTGTGTTATTAACTGACGCACAGGTGCAGTGTTATTAATTGATACATCGATGATGAATAGCCGCAAATAAAAAAAACGCAACTTTGTTTTTGTAAAGTGAAAAATAAACGGTAAATTGAAAAATGGGCGGAAAAATATTTTTGAAAATCTAATTTCATAAAACAATTCTTTAAGTAGTAAACACTTTTCATTATTTCACTATTTTTGCAAAAAAAATCAGCCAGACATTTGCACGAGACATACCTGGAGCAAGAGAGCACGAGATCATTGTGGAGTAGCGAAATACTTTTGAACATAACTATTTAGACAATCAGAATTCCAAACCTCTGGTGATTCAAACCCTGTAGCATAGAATTTCAAACGATATGGTGATTAAATTTTATTATTTTTTTTTCACATTTTCTGCAGTGTTTTTTACACAGTAAGTAAAAAATTTAAATTTACTGTTCATTTTCATTTTCAAAAAAAAAAAAAAAAAAATCCATTTTACCCTACACCCTTGATTATTTTTGTTTCTTCCCTTGCTTCTTCCTATTTATGTGATTTCAGAATTAGAGCTTTTCATTTTAGATTTATAGGGTTTGTATTTATATATATATAGGCCTATGACATACTCCACGGGACGACTTGCATAATCGGATCCCAATCCATGTCGTCCCTTTCATAAATTTAAAAAAAACGGAATTTTTTTAATCGGCGTGCCCTGTGTAAACAAGCGCACCGGTGCGCTCTTTTATCACAGGGCACCGCACAACACGTACTATTTCATAAAAAAACTTTTAAAATATATGTTTTTTTTAAATATGGGTGCCATATGTAAAATAGGGCACCAGTGCGCTATTTCATTATAGCGCACCGCGCACCTACTGTTTGACAAAAACAAGTTTTTGTTTTATCTCTGTGTTAATCGGTGCCCCATTTAAAATATAATGCACCGGGTCGCCTTGTTGACAGAGAGCACCGTACAGTGGTTCCCTGTTTGCGCGGTGCATTTATAATAATATGCCACATTGCGTCCTTCGTTAATCCGTGCACTAGTTAACATATAACGCATTGGTGCTCCTTGTTGATATAGAGCACGGCATGATGTTTCTACTGTTTTGTAGTGCGTTTATAAGAGAAGTTTGCACCGGCGTCAGTGCATACCTAATTAAACGCGAACCGGTTTCTTGATTTTTATTTTTTTTTACCTAAAAATTTTATGATTTATGTATAAAATTATTAATGAATGGTGTGGTACAGGTTTCATATTGATAAATAAATGGATGACAAGAGATTAAGTAACAAAAATACTGATAGCACATCAAGAAAAGCAAAAAAGGCAAGTTCTTTGTAAATTCTTTACAAAAATTATTATTTTTGAACTATATGTAAGTTTAACTAATATGTATTGTTTACTGTGTATCATGCAGAGCTAGAAAAAGACGAAGCTCAATAAGATTATTTATGATCTAGGACCAGAAGAGTGTAAAATCTTCATGGAAAAATTACAAAAGGATGAATCAGGTGAATGAAAAAATACTATCAATCCAATATGGGTTTCTTTTTTTAATTTTAATTAATAATATACTTAAAATTATTAGATAACATGTTTCAAAAAATCTATTAATTCACATATTTTTAATGTTCTACAGGAACCAACAAATCAGAAAAGGAATTTCATTCTAAGAAACGAAAAAAATAGAACATGCAAATGAAAATGAATTTCTCCTTAGCTCATCTGGAGTGGTGATGGAGGTTAACGAAAGGGGGGGAAATTTTACAAAACTTTGAGGGATCTAGGAATTTATAGACGTTATTTCCACTTACAATACAAAAATCAATCCAATGATTCCAACAACCAAATTTTATCCAAACTACAGGATGAGTTTCGAGAGAATTGGTCAATGAGACATGTCAGATTTTTAATAGCAAAAACGTACAACAAAAAAAGAAGGAATGAAAAAGTAATACTCCTTTAAATGTTTTTCTATATATATATATATATATTACTAGAAAGAAATCATTTATAAATATCACTTTTGTTATATTTACTTTACATATATCAATATAAAAATTAAATAGTTTATTGTCATGTTACATTTTCACGAAGATTATGAAAATCTCAAAGGATGAACGAGCTGATATCATAAATATGCCAATAGGAATGTCCAAAAAGGTGTACAAGGAGATGGTCAAAGAAATGGACATAATTGCATCGCACAAGGAGCCATCTCAACAACAAAGTGCTTCAAATGTAATATGTAATCATTTAATTTTACAATTATGAACAATAAATAAACAATTTAACATTAAATATTAATTTTCAATTATTTTCTTGTAGAAAAGCCTAAAGAAAATGGAACCCATTCAGCACATAAAATAGAACGACAAGGAAGAAAAGGGTTGATATCTAAGTTTGTGAGTAATTTTTATTTCTTTACAACAACTTACCTAGATATCATTTTTGTATATTTTAAGTTATTTTACAACAATCATCATTGAACGTATTCAAACAGGTGCTAACATACAAAGAAGAACCATCAGTCAAATTGATTGACATTGGGTTAAATATGGGTTGTGAGTATATGTTGGCATATTAGAAATTAATTGTGGAATTTGTAAGCATCTATCGATCTTGTTTTACTTAGCTCCCTCTATAATTAATAGAATAAAAAAGTCTTTTATATTAAATATATGATTTGTTATGGGGTATAAAACTTGCAGGAAACAAAGTATGGAACTGCGCCAACAAATGAAATGTTGAAATATGGCATGAGATTTGGTTTTGAAAGAATGTGTATATTTCATGAGTCAATTGTTGCTATGGTACGTCATTTCTTTTCGATTTACAATGATGTATGTTATTTAATATTGCAATTTTCATTATTCTCACCAATGTATACACTCATTACAGTTTATTTTTATGTTTGTATATGAAAGGTGAATAAGAAGAAAACAATCAACACCATGAACAAAGCATTCCTCAAAATAACCCAAGTAATGGAAGTAGCTCGAGCAGTGACAGCAATTCAAGCGAAGAATGATGATCATTATGTTTTGGATATCAAAGCAAGGCATTGTTTTTTTTGAAATATTTTTCTGTGAAATCAAACATTTTTTTTAATGTAAGGGACATAGTGTCCCAATTCAAAGACAAAGGGATACCAGTAACTGTCCCATTTTGCATGACAAAGAGTATCTTATTCATATATATATATATATATATATATATATATACGTTTTAATTTATTCTATTGCGTTCTCCATTGTCGCTGTGAAATGTAACACCACTGATTAAATATATGGATGATTAAATATTATAATGAAGAGATGTGAAATCTGATGATATGATATAACAAATTAATCTAAACATCACATTCAAATGCACTAATAAAAATTTAATTGATATGAATACTGTTATAAGATACGTGTCGACTTTTGATGAATAATGAATTTTAAAAAAACACAATAATTGCACTGTCACAGGTCGATGTTTCTATGACCTATGGGCACCGCACAAATACCAATACCAATACCAATTATAACTCTCAGTGCGTCTGTGAGATATTGTGCACTGGTGTGTTTCTACGACCTATGGGCACCACACAAATACCTATACCAATACAATTATAACTCTTGGTGTGTTTGTGAGATACTGCGCACTGGTGCATTCGTACGACCTATGGGCACTGCACAAATACCAATACCAATACCACTTATAACTCTCGGTGCGTTTGTGATATACAGCGCACCGATGTGTTTCTACGACCTATGGGCACCGCACAAATACCAATACCAATACCAATTATAATTCTCAGTGTGTTTGTGAGATTCTGCACACTGGTGAATTTCTACGACCTATGGGCACTACACAAATACCAATACCAATTAGAACAATCAGTGTATTTGTGTGATAGTGCATGTCGGTGCATTTGTATAATACTCTGCACCGGTGCGTTGATTCGACCTATGGGCACCACACAAATCCCAATACCAATTAGAACATCTCGGTGTGTTGTATCCACTAGAGTGCGCCCGGTGCAGTGCTAGACCTTAACAACTTAGTGCATAAACCTTTGACTGCCTTGGGGCGATTGTCTAGATGACACACACCGGGATGGTTCTAAATTCCCTGAGGAGTCCTATATTTGTTTTTCGTCCCGGTGCTTGGTAGGTTTGCAGGACCAGTGCATTCACTATAAAACGCACCGGTGTGTTGACACCTGAGTACCACACCGATGAGAAAACCTCCGTAATAACTTCCGGCCACCTAGTTTTTTTAATTGTGTTGAAATTTTGTTAGAAGCTCCGCCAAAACCTCTGTGACCGCAAACGGATATTGTAGAATTTTTTTTTTTGACAATTTTGGCCAATTTTATAACACTAAAAACCTATGTTATAACCTCCACTACAGGGCCTTTTCCTTGTAGTGCTAGAATGTCTAGAATGGCCTCCAGCTATGTAGCTAGATGCCTCTCCTCATTAATGAGTCCCCAAGTGACAACCATCTGATGTCCAAGAGCATCTTCTCTACATGAGATATGTGAAATTTCAGTGGTTCCTTCCCCAAGTGGAAACTCCCAACTCATAAACTGTCTCTCCAACCCATGCTCCATGGATTAGGTTGTGTCTCTCCATGCTCCAATACTTGGCCCTGGTGGCCTTGCTTGCTCTAAGCATCATATCAACACTGTGCAAAGTAGGAAATAGAGACATATGGATTGACATGTGAAATGTCAAACCATACTCTCCCAATAGAAGCCACCGCAGAAATGCCTCTTGCCACATCACACCATCATCATACCAAGTATGGTAATGATACTCTCTCAAGATAAGCCACCGAAACAATGCCTCTTGCTAACACACCACATCATCATCATACCAAGTATTGTGGTCATACTCTCCTAACAGAAACCAACATAGTCAGGCTTCCTACTGCCACATCATGTGAGTATCATGCAAATTCCCAAACAATAACATACCCATTGACATGTGATATGTCATGTGATGGCCAAACTCTCTCAAAAGTAACCAGCGCAACCATGCCTCCTGCTACTGTATCACACCAGTACTATGCAAGGCATGGAACATACAAATTTGAAACTTCGGGTGGTAACCATACTAACCCAAGAGCAGTTAGTGCAACCATGCTTCTTGTTGCCCTGTGTCATAGATTTGCAAGTAGCTTTCCAGCCACTTTCTCATCATCTCCATCCATCCATTCAACTGTGGGTGATGACTCATGTCATGCACCAGCTCAGGATCCACCCAATGGAGAAGATCCCACCAAAAACTACTCATACAATAACTTCCCCCGTCACTATCTATGGCTTTGGGAAGACCATGAAGCATGAATACATCCCGAAAAGATAATCCGATCACGAGTGAAGAGATGTACTGTGTGAAAATGTCAAAGCAATGTGGATACCTTGGCAGTAGATTAATGTCAAAAATACCATCCTCCACAATCTTATAAAATATTTTCACTCCATGATATGTCGAAGTGCATCCTCCTTGAGGTCTCTCCATGAGAACCTCTCACCGATGGCCTGGTAGAACCTATGAGGTTCTGAATATGTTGTATGCAAAAAATTATCTTTGAGCTATGAGGTGCTCATCAAGAAGGCTATGTCCTGATAATGGAAAATGTTATCCATACATGATGTCTACCATCTACCATCTTCCCATCCAATGCTTCATAAGTGAATTTGTCATCAGAATGATCAAATAATAACTGGGCCCTCAAATCATCACTGCTCCTCAGTGACAGCGCTTCTGATCTCCATGATAGTGCATCTTCTGTCTCATGGTCGTCTCCATACACGATTCTAAACTCATAGTCCTGCATTTTATTGATCCACCATTAATGCCTCTTCTGTAGCTGCTGCTCCCCCTCAGAAAGATGTCAGAGATTATGGTGGTTAGTCTTCACCCAAAATCTACTTCCAATAAAAAGCTTGTTCTTAGTGTACGCCAGAGATTTCGGTTCTTGAAATCTATTATATATCTTCCCTGCATTAGGAATATGCTAATCCCATCCTAAGAAAATCCACACTCCAACACAAACGGTTATGTGCTACTCAACAATGTCAAACTGGGATAGTTATACATCTTCTCCTTGAAGCAGTCAACGGTCCTCTGCACAGTGATAGTCCTCTGCTCCACATCAATAATGTGCTCCAACCCATGTTCATGCAATTTCCCTGATAGAATGTCCCCACAAATCTCAATATGATGTGATGAAACAATCTGGGGTGGAATTGTATGCATACCTTAGATCAACTGAATCTTGGAAACATCTTGCAAAGATACAAGAGTTCCTCCAACTGGTGCAAATGCTTCTCGTACTACTGGTGGTGGTGATGGTTGATCTACTCCTGATACACCAGTGTTGGCATCTGCTTCCTCCTCCTCATGCACCTCCTGAATGGTTCCTTTGTTGTGTGACCAACTCCAAAGAGAAAAGAATGTTACTTGCCAAGTGAGCACTTCGAGAGGGCAACCTCCAATACATTACATGAATGAACAATTCTTGGATGATACAAATTACAAAACCTCCTTTCTATATATAGGAGTCCATGGGGCCACAATGTAATCCTAGCCGACCTAACAATAATAATTTAATGGCACAATAACAACAATATGGGGGTTACAGGGGGTACAATAATAACGATAAGGGGGTTACACTAACAACAATAAGGGACTATACTAGTAATATAGGGACCTAACATGCCCCTCTCCTTCAAAAAAGTGTTGTCCTCAATGCTTGAGTAGCTCTGGGTGCTTTTGTATAAAATTCTCATCCTCCCATGTAGAATCTTCGGTGGGTAAGTTCTTCCACTTGATGAGATACTCTGAAATTGATCGATTTCGTAGCTGTTGAGTTCTTGTTTCCATGACCGCTTCAGGTTCCAATATGATTTTTCCTTCCTCCTCAAGTTCTGGCAATATTGTTTGAACTGGAAGATTTTCACCTATAACCTTCTTTAAGCATGAAACATGGAAAACTGGATGTACTCGCGAAGAAGCAGGAAGCTCCAATTTGTATGCCATAGTACCAATCTTTTGCAACGCCTTGTAAGGACCATAGTACTTTGGCGATAATTTATTATCCTTCTTAGCTTGCTTGAGGGACATTTGTTTGTATGGTTGTAGCCGTAAAAATACCCAATCTCCTACATCAAAACTTCTCTCGCTGCGATGTTGATCTGCCTGTTGTTTCATTCGATTTTGTGCCAAATTCGGGTTATCCTTTAAGAGTTGGAGAACTTCTTGTTGATGCTCGATGTGATCTTCCACTGCTTGAACCTTCGAATTTTCTCTTAAAGATGATGTGATGGATGGTGGATGATATCCATAAAGTGCCATAAATGGGGTCATTTTTGTTGCGGTATGGAAGGAAGTGTTATACCACCATTCAACGAGAGGTAACCACTTGACCCATTGTGTTTGTTTATCAGATACAAAACAACGAAGATATCCTTCCAAACATTTATTTACTATCTCGGTTTGACCATCAGATTGAGGATGATAAGATGAGCTATGAGCTAATTGAGTACCCAAACAAGAAAATAACTCCGTCCAAAAATTTCCCGTAAAAATGGGATCTCTGTCGCTCAAAATAACCCTTGGGCTTCCATGTAGCTTTTGAATTATGTCCACAAATGTAGTAGCAACTGTACTTGCTTTAAATGGATGAGATAATGCACAAAAGTGTGCATACTTGGTAAGTCTATCAACTACCACCATGATGACATTCTTTCCTTCAGACTTAGGTAAACCTGTGATAAAATCCATTGAAATCTCCTCCCAACGCTGACTTGGAATGGATAAAGGTTGTAGAAGTCCCGGGGTCTTAAATTGTCTCCACTTTATTCTGCTGGCAAACCAAACATTCCGCCACAAACTTTTGAATATCAGATTTAAGGCCATCCCAAAAAAATTCTTTCTTCACCCTGTGGTAAGTTTTTAAAAATCCTGAGTGTCCTCCTAAAGGAGAAGTGTACAATTCCAGAAGAATCTTTTGTTTTAGTTGGGAATTCTTACAAAGATATAAGCGATCTTTGTACCATAAGGAATCATTTTTCCAACTAAATGTATCAGATGTACTAGGATCTTGCTGCAACTTTTGAATGAGTCTCCATACATCTTTGTCCTTCTTCCATTCATCTCTTGCTTCGGTTATCCAATCTGGTTGGATAATAGAAATGGCACAAAGCAATGCTTCCACCTCTTCATTCTTTCTTGAGAGTGCAACTGCAACAACATTAAGCTTTCCTTTTTTGTAGATTATTTCAAAGTCATAACCCAACATCTTTGTGACCCATTTTTGCTGCTCTTCCGAAGATAGTCTTTGTTCCAAAAAGTGTTTAAGACTATCATGATCAGTTTTTACCTTGAAGTGTCTTCCCATTAGGTAAGTTCGCCATTTCTTTAGTGCATGCGGTATTGCTAACATTTCCTTCTCATAAATAGGTTTCTGTAAATACTTTCCTTTGATTGGACGACTTTCAAAAGCAATGGGTCTTCCTTCCTGCATTAAAGCTGCACCAATTCCATTTCCTGAGGCATCACATTCCACAATAAAGGTTTTTGTGAAGTCTGGCGTAGCTAAGACCGGTGCTAGGCACATTGCCTCTTTAAGATGTTCAAAGGCCTTAGTTTCTTCAGGAGTCCATTAAAATGCATCTTTCTTCAATAATGTTGTTAGAGGTGCTGCTATTCTCCCATAATTCTTAACAAACTTGCGATAATACCCTGTTAACCCGAGAAATCCTCGCAACTGCTTTATGGTTGTGGGGACTTTCCATTCCTTAATGGATTTAATTTTGTTAGGGTCTTCTTTAACACCTTCGCGAGATACAATATGACCCAGATATTCCACCTCTTGTACTCCAAAGAAACATTTGGATTTTTTTGCATATAATTGTTTCTCTTGCGATAGTTTGAGCACCCTGTCAACATGTTCAACATGATCCTTCCAAGACCTGTTGTAGATTAGTATATCATCAAAAAATACTAGCACAAATTTTCTAAGGAAGGGTTTGAAAATGGAATTCATCAGCCCTTGAAATGTAGAAGGTGCATTGGTAAGGCCAAAAGGCATGACCAAAAATTCATAATGACCCTCATGAGTTCGAAATGCTGTTTTTGGAATCATCCTTCTTGTGTACCAATACTACAGGAGCAGAGAAAGAACTTTGACTAGGTTGAATTATACCCGCCTCTAACATTTCTGCAATCATACGTTCAATTTCGCTCTTTTTGAAGTAAGGATATATATAAGGCGTGATGTTTGGAGGAACACTTCTTGGAATCAAATGAATAGCATGATCATGATCACGAATCGGTGGGAGTCCTTTGGGAGTTTCAAACACCTTGGAATGATTGTCCAAGACTTGTTGGAGATCTCCAGAAATAGATGATTTTGATGTTGGAACTTCTAGTGAGCATAATTGTGCAATTACGCCTCGTTGTTCTTTCTTTAGAAGCTTTGTCATGACATTAGAGCTTATTATCCTTCCTGGCTTCCCCTCAATACCCCGTAATTCGACTTCCTTTCCTTCTGAAAAAAATTTCAAGAAAAGTTCTTGAAAATTAAAAGCTACCGTCCCCAAAGATTGTAACCATTGTACCCCTAGTACAACATCAGCACCTCCCATAGGAATGGAAAGCATTGGACTAGTCAATACATATTCCCCCATGGTTAGCTTGATATTATGGTATTTTCCAGAGCAATTTATAGTTCCTCCATTTGCAACCATCACTTGACATTCTGGTGTTGGGTATAGGAAACAATTTAATTCCTTGGCTACCTTACAATGAATAAAATTATGGGTGCTACCTGAATCAATCAACACTATTACCTTTCTCTTCTTGATTTGCCCTTTTATCTTGAGAGTTTGAGGAGTGGTAATTCCTGCCAGTGCATTACACGATATGGCCGGATTCATTTCTTCCTCTTCTGGGGCTGGTTCCTGGTGTATATCCTCTTCTTGTTCATTTTCTTCTTCCTCTTCACAATCTATGTAAAATAATTTCTTCTCAGGACACTTATGACCTTTAGTGTATTTGCTATCACAACTGTAGCAAAGCCCTTTTGCTCTTTTTTTCTTCCAATTGTTGTGGTGTCAACCTTGTAGGTTGTGGAAATCTAGGCGTAGCAACACTTCCTTCTTTATAGAATTGAGTGGTAGGCTTCCTTGTCGCCATAATTTTACATTCAACTTTTCTTGCCAACCTGAATGCCTTCTCCAATGAATCAGGTTCCAGAACGCGAAATTCATGTTGAATGTTATCCTTTAAAGTGCCTATGAAGAGATCAATCCTGTGTTCCTCTGGAATATCAGTTACCCTTATATTCAATTTTTGGAAGTCCTCAATGTGCTGCCCCACTAAACCCTTTTGTTTGAGATTTATCAATTGGCTAAAGAAGGTGTTGCTCTTTGTATCCTCATAATGTGCTATCATCTCCTCCGTAAAAATTGACCAAGTGACAATTTTTTTACGGGAGCAAAGCCATCGATACCATACAAATGTATTTTGTTCTAAATGTAAAGTTGCAATGCGTACCTTTTGTGTGTTTTGCACATTATGGAGATCAAAATATTGCTCCATCTGTAGTATCCATGTTACAGGATCCTTTCCATCAAACTTCCCCATATCCATTTTTGGAATATGGTGGTTCTTCCCGCCAACATTAGAGTTTATGAAATCACGATTAACATTTATTTTGTTCTCATCATGAGGTTCTTCTACTATCTTTTCACCATTAGGAAACATTTCATGTATCAACTTTGTCAAATCTTCGATGTTTGATTTTAGATCATTCATCTTAGCTTCCATGCCAGCTTCCATGCCATCCATCTTAGCTTCTACGCCATCCATCTTAGCTTCCACGCCATCCATCTTAGCTTCCACACCTTTCTTCAAACCGTCCATCTTCACTTCCACGCCATCCATCTTAGCTTCCATGCCTTTCTTCAAACCGTCCATCTTCACTTCCACGCCTTTATTCAAAACTTCCATTTCATTTTTTGTTGCTCTTTGCGAGAGTGAAATTTGTTGCACTTGCTCTTGTAATTTTGATAGATCATGTTGCAATTATTCATATTCATGAGTCATGGTAGAGCCTTCTGAAGGATTAATGGGTGTTGAATTCTTTTTAGGTGCCATTTTAGAATCCAATATTGATACCTTTTACTTGCTTTGAGGAGATCGATATTGAAATTAAATTATCTCTGTAATTGAAAATCTTCAATATCTGAAATTCAGCCCTGTAGTAGCCCTCTGAAGCTTCTTTCAAATTCCACAGGTCTGATCTAATTTGGATTCCCCAAGACAAAGTTGTGTCCAATCTCCCACAATGACCTAATTTTGGACTGGTTCAGTAGAGAAAACTTGTAGGACTTGCCACGTGTCATTGTTTCGTCCTTTGTCTCTGAAATTGATAGCCAAGAAACTAAAATCCGTTTACTTGCGACCACTTTTTACGGCACTGAAATCCACTGCCCAGAGAGAGAGTTATTGAACTTTTCCCACGATCACCTCTTTGAGATGAAATTCAGGAGCTTGAAAAAGCACTACCTTCCACAGATCATATCTCCAAAAATATTGCGAACCAAGCTCTGAAATTTTTTGACGAATTTTCTCAGGATTGCAGCTTCGCACCATATGAATTTCAGATTCTGAACCTTCGTATAAAAAATTTATAGCGAAAATGCCACGATGACCCGTTTAGGATCTTGAAAAAAGACCTAACTTCCACAGATGATATCTTCGAAAATATAGCTAACCAAGCTTCTCAAAACTTCGTAGAAAAAAAGTTATAGCGAAAATGCCACGATGACCTGTTTGGAGCAGCGAAACCCTAGAATCCAAAGCTCTGATACCAAATGTTGTGTAACCAGCTCCAAAAATAGAAGAAAATAGATATGAACGCCTTAGAAATAAGCCACTTCGAGGGGGCAACCTCCAATACATTACATAAATGAACAATTCTTGGATGATACAATTTACAAAACCTCCTTTCTATATATAGGACTCCATGGGGCCATAATGTAATCCTAGTGGGCCACAATGTAATCCTAGCCGACCTAACAATAATAATTTAAGGGCACAATAATAACAAAATGGGGGTTACAAGGGTACAATAATAACAATAAGGGGGTTACACTAACAATAATAAGGGACTATACTAGTAATATAGGGACCTAACAACCAAGAACCTGTCCATTCTA
>CM076584.1:1111297282-1111542830 GCA_034641835.2 Pinus albicaulis
TTGTTAAAATTGGACAACTAGGTCCAAACTCCGGGTTGTGCTGCTCAGATGACGATCGCAATATTTTTATTGGATTCCTCTTTCGGAGAGGTTTAAGATTGATCTAAAGATCATCTCGATCGGATGAGCAGAACATGTACTTTGAATTTATTCCACTTATGTGCTGGGTCGGCCTGGAATATAATATTGACTTAAATGTCTTAAAGGACGTGTCACACACCCCCAAAGATTCCTATATATTGGAGAGACTTGGAGTTCATTTGACACATATTGGTGTGGAGGAATTCTCTCTCTCTTGATGGCGTTGGAGCTGTGTATTCTTTGTTTGGATTGTTATGGGGTTATGTGTGACACGCTTGGCTGAATGACCTATTGGAGACTTTGCTGGTAGAAGCATCCTGCTGATCGCCGTAACGCAACCATTTCTTATCTCTGTCTCGGCTTGTCTTCTATCGATCTATTAGTATGTTCTATCTTCTTCAGTATTGTGCCCTAATCTGAAATGGCATAGAACATGACCAGAAATTAACATGGTATCAGAGCGTTGGTTGAAGACATTGCCCTAGGCTGAGCAAGTCTGCCCTAATTAGCGTGAAAAAAAAAAAAAAAAAACTCTGCCCTAATCTGCGTGAAAAAGCTGTAGATTTGAGAAGGGATGTTTTTAAGGGCTAGCTTGTTGAGCTAGCTGGCCGAGGTACATATATACAAAATGCTACCATATGTGGGTAGCTGGAAGGCTGAAATGTTTGCGGCCAAACAGAAGTTCCCGGAAGCATTGACGGCTAAAAGAAAGGCCGAAGCCGAGAACTGGGAAAATTTAATAAAGAAAAGGAAAAAAAAAAAAAAAAGGAGCAAAAAGTTCTTTGATTTCTGCGTAACCTGTTTTCAAACCTGGTTATGGGCCCACGGAAAGAACAAACGACGCCGCTGCGGAATTACAATATGATCGTTCGTAAGAGGTTTCGAGTTCAAGCTTTGTTACCGAATGGCGAAGGAAATTGCGAACACTGGACTTAGATTGGCGGCGGTAGCAGTTATTTGTATGCGGATGAGCATTTATACGGCACTTTCACAGAATGCAGAGCCGTTGGCCATCCGGATCAGCTGCAGTCCATCATGCTAAATCTTTAATCTCCTGGAGATTCAGAAACCCGACAACAAGATTTACATTCGATTTTGGGTCTTCTCATTCCGGCAGCGTTCGATTTCAGAATTGCATCAACGGCCTCGAGCCTTCTCGTGAATATATCTTGATGTCCGATCAGTTTGCCCACGCTGGCTTCAGTCATGTCACTGTCGAGCACTTTCACGATGGTTGTGGTTATATCGTTGTCGTTCACGACACTGCCGGCGATTAATTAGATACGGGGAGATACGCTAATCTCCGAAATGTACCTGGCTCAATTTCCTGACAGTCGGCAAGGTGAAAGATGCTGATTTTTTTTTCTGACTGGCTCAATTGGAACAGAGTCGGTCGAATGTGTTATCAAGTGTACTGTGCGATTAGCAAAAATCGAGTCTTATAGGTGAACAATTTGACTGCTAAAAGAGAGGAATTAAGTGTAGCTTCCTGCGACGGATCAAATTGCTTGTTGAAATGTTGAATGATATGAAGCTCACGTGTTTGTAGCAGGAAGGAAGCACTGTCTTCTGCCAAAATTAGGGATCAACTTTGGTGACATTGATGGTGAATTTTGTTCAAAAGTCAGATAAATTATTATAAGTCAAAAGTCGAGTCAAAGGACGCATAGCCATCGAAGATTGTGTTTGTAATTCCTACCGAATGTGATCGAGCCACCGGTCGGAAATGTAAGGGATTTTACAAATCTTGGTCACATCACAGGACAAATTTCTCACCATAGCCCTCAAAATTATTAGCCCTCGTATTGGACACAATACATTATGCGACGGATCAGAGTCTGGAAAGTGCAATTGTGGGATGGTTGTGCATTGAATTTGTTGTGGGTGAACGACTTGATTGCAATGATATAGATGCAATCTGAAGCAATTGAAGGTGTTGTAGCCAAGTCAAAGGTTGTCTACGGCTAGAACATTGTAATTAAAGTGTGTATATCATATGTGTGCAGAAAGGAAGGGCGTAATTATTGGTGGACTGAGTGCCTTGAGCCTAGACTTCCTGGGCGTAAATACCATCAATTGCAGGTTGATTACCTTAGTGTGGAGGTTGGATCGAAAATCTAGCAAATCTAAAGCAGCCTATATATCTTTGTGGATCAATTTCCCAAACCTACAATGGTGAACCATCTTAGTTGTTTCAATCTGTCCAAGCAATAACTTTATCTGATCATAAGGACAAGTTTTTTCAAGCAGAACGAACCTCTTATTGAAGGCCGAATTAGGTGATCACTCCAGTACGTGGCACTTACTAGTTGGTGGCCATTCTTGAATTTAATTATTAAAGCAGAGGTATGCAGGACAGAGACAGAGAATTTGTCTTGGGTGATCATTAAAATCCGAAAATAAAAATAAAAATAAAAAAATAAAAAAAAGAAGAAGAAGGAGTCCCAAATTTCTAAGGAGGGATCCCCACTGCTGGAAGATCGAATTGTTGCCTTATTATCAATGTACCCAGGCCGAAATTCCTTCAGCAAAGGTCCAAATTTCCTCTCTGCATTTTGACTGGGTCATAAATCTGGAGTTGTTTGTATGTATTCTGAAGACTGGACATTTCCGAGCAAAATTTTTCAGTTGTTGGTTTGAATTGTTGGTCGATAGCAGAAGGCAAATATCTTCACATCAAATCAGCTCTCTTTGCAGGTATAGGAAGAAGAGAACCCTGCCTGGTACATCAAGGACAAGAGTCCAAGAGATGTAAGTGAAGTTCATATTCAGCAAGCCGTGATAAATATGATAGTTTTAAAACTGTGATTCTATGTCACTGTCATTATGACAATGACATAGACAGACACCCATGTTTGAAGCTGGAAATTTTAAAGGGTTGACTGCTGAAGTCCTTGGGGAAATTCTATGTAGTGGTCAAATTGTTGACGAAATGGGCATAGATGTAAGTCATTGAGCTAGGCAAATTTTGACAGCCCTAGGAGCAGTCTGCTGAAATAACCAGAAATGGGCAGATCTGGAATCAAATCAAGGTGCAATGCCTCAGGTGCAGGATAAACCAAGGTAGATTGGATACCTAGTTTTGTAAGCTGCAGTCTTAGAAGGTTGTTTGAAGAAGCTACTCACAGAATAAGAGGTAGTGGCTGAAAGGACTTCTAAAACAAGCTAAGGCTTGTTGATATGTTCCCCCTGTATGACAGTGACATAGATGGACACCTATGTAGCAGCAAGCATGTGACTGTATCAGTCTTACATTGGAGCGTTATGGTAAACCGAGAAATTTCTGCAGCTTTTGGTCACATGGTTGGAATCTTGAATCATGATCAGCAAAGTCTGTTGGATGGTCTTGACTGTGGGAGATCAAGTCCCTTTCCTAGTTGGTGTCTGGGATGCCCTCATTTAAAATAAATGTCTTCTCTCAAGAGAGAAGTTGACATTAAGAGGGAGATATATCTGTATACGGTCCTGAGTGGATACTTTTGTTCAACGAAAGAAGATCCTCATGGCTCAGGGACATATGGCTTCAGAGGGGGAAATTCTGAAGGAAAACCAAGAAGCCATATAAATTCCGGGACATCTAGCAGCCATGAGTACTTTTGTACAATCTGAGCTTAGATCCCTTGAGGAAGTCGTAAAGCATCAAGTCTGGAAGGATACTATGCACGAAGAGTATGAGTCCATTATGAAGAATAATGTCTGGAATGTGTTTCCAAGACCATAGGACAAAGCAGTTGTCACCTCGAAATGGCTCCACAAGATCAAGCATGGATCTGATGGAAGTGCTGAAAAGTTCAAGGCAAGATTCGTTGCCTGTGGCTTCTCTCAAAAGGAAGGCTTAGACTATGATGACATACTTGCACCTGTAGCCTAATATACCACCATTCGATCTATTATAGTCCTTGCTGCTACGCAAGGATGGAGTCTTCATCAGATGATGTGAAGACCGAATTTTTCTGCATGGTGTGATAAAGGAAGAGATATATGTGGAGCAACCTTTAGGGTTGGAAGTCCAGGATCGGGACACCCATGTCTGCAAGTTGAAGAAAGCCCTCTATGGGCTGAAACAAGCACCCTGAGATTGGTGCAAGAGGATAGATAGCTACTTGATGAAGCTGGGCTTCACTCGAAGTAATGCTGATCCGAACCCTTACTTCAAGGTTGTCAAGGGAAAACCTCTCATTCTGGTGTTGTATGTGGATGACCTCTTCCTAACAGGTGCTGACCCTCTCATTCATCAGTGCAAGAGGGAGCTCGCTGCTGAGTTCGAGATGAAGGATCTAGGACTGATGCTTAGGCTTGGAGGTCTGGCAGAGACCTAGCAAGATTTTCAAGGAAAATACATTACGAAGCTTCTGGTATGATGGACTGTAAGTCTGTGACGACACTGATGGAACTCAACTTTAAGAAGTTGAGTAGTAGCGTTGTTGGGCGTGTCCTACTGAGTATCGTAAACTCATAGGGACCTTAATGTTCTTAATGAACACCTATTCGATCATATGTTGTGCAGTGAACACTTTGAGTCAACACATGGTTGATCATAACATTCACTGGGTTGGTGCCAAGAAACTCTTGAGATATGTCTGAGGCACGATAGACCATGGGCTGAGATACACTGTCGGGAGTATGACACTCCATGGATATACTGATACCGATTGGGCTGGCAGTGTGGTGGATCGCAAGAGCACATCTGGATACCGATTAGATCCGTTTCTGGCAGAAGAATCTGTTTGTAGCCTTGAGCACCGCTGAGGTCAAATACATTGCATCATGTATGGCCTGTTGTGAAGCCACATAGGTGCGAAAGATCTTTAGTGAGTTGTTCGAGCATGTTCTAGATGCCACCGTTATCCATTTTGATAACCATAGGGGGATTCGTTTGTCATAGAATCCCAGGTTCCACGATTTATCCAAGCATGTTGATGGCTGGTACCACTTTATCTGGGATATGGTACAGCGAGGCGCCGTAAGGCTCGATCATATAGGAACTGATGAGCAGGTCGCGGATATTCTCACCATGCCCTTGGGGAAGGTCATGTTCCTAACCTTCCGTGAGAATCTTGGAATCATGGAACGACCCTATGGTGTGGGTCCCGTTGGACGATGAGCTCTGGGAGCTCTGGGGGGCTTTGGGGATAGCTTCTCGGAGCTATAAGCACTTATGGTGCTTCTGCCCCATCGTTGTGATTATTGAGTTGGTTCGCCTCTCATTTATCTGTGCCCCGTATGCATCCTACCCATTGAGTTTAGGGCTCATGGGAAGTACCTCTCATTTGGCCAATGAGGTGGGAAAGGCTAGAGACTAGTAGCAAAAGACTGATGGACGCATCAGAATTTGCCGTACTCTCTATCTAGGATGGCACGGTCCAACCACTTGATCTGGGATCAAGTTTAGTGAGGTCTGGGACCTCTGCCTGACTTCGGGTCAGATGAACCAACTTTGGGTTGGTTGAAGACTCTTCGTGAGTCTGATAGAGGTTTCGGACCTCTGGGTTGAATCTGTCAGCCGGGTATGATGTCTTTGTGACTGACCCACTTCTGTTCTGAAATAAAGAAGCCAGCAAAGCAAGTTACGGCGGGATGACGCACGATGTTTGGATTGCACTAGTGTACGGAGTTCTCCCTAGTTGAGAGGGAGTGTTAAAATTGGACAACTAGGTCCAAACTCCGGTTGTGCTGCTCAGATGACGATCGCAATATTTTTATTGGATTCCTCTTTCGGAGAGGTGTAAGATTGATCTAAAGATCATCTCGATCGGATGAGCATAACATGTACTTTGAATTTATTCCACTTATGTGCTGGGTCGGCCTGGAATATAATATTGACTTAAATGTCTTAAAGGACGTGTCACACACCCCCAAAGATTCCTATATATTGGAGAGACTTGGAGTTCATTTGACACACATCGGTGTGGAGGAATTCTCTCTCTTTTGATGGCGTTGGAGCTGCGTATTCTTTGTTTGGACTGTTCTGGGACACGCTTGGCTGAATGACCTATTGGAGACTTTGCTGGTAGAAGCATCCTGCTGATCGTCGTAACGCCACCATTTCTTATCTCTGTCTCGGCTTGTCTTCTATCGATCTATTAGTATGTTCTATCTTCTTCAGTATTGTGCCCTAATCTGAAATGGCATAGAACATGACCAGAAATTAACAAATATCCAATGTCAAACCTTGGATCTAGCCTATGATTGCATAAAGAACCAATATCCACTATCAAATTCAAGTGGACAAGGTCAACAATTCATAAAATGATAAGTGATCACGCCATGTGTTCAACTCTCCAACAAAATAGCTGCATGAAGGCACAATACCTCCATCCAAAAGGGGAACAAGACCGTGCTATACGCCATTGTCTAGGTTCCCAAGACCTCTAAGTGTGTTGCTCCATTAACAAACTCTCAAGATATGCAATGAGGTCATATTCAAGAGGTTGAGATAGATGATCACTTCACCATGAGATCTATGGGTAGTTTTATTTTCTATTAAGAGAGTTGCAAAATTAGTAGCAAAATATATCAAAACATGCATATGTTCTCACTCTCCCTCATCCCTAAAACCCACCTTAGGTCCCACCCTTAAACCAAACTTCAAGAAAAAACAAAAAAGTCGCCCCCATGGAACCGTGCCTATTCCTCTAGAACCATGCGCAAAGCGTTGTGGAACCATGGCGGAGCCATCATGGTTCCACAATAGCAAGAACCATGATTTTTGGGCAAAAGGGCAGTTCTAAAATTTAAGGATACAGTTCCAAGGTTGGTTCGAGCATGGTCCCAAGGATAAAAATAGTGAACGGTTCTGGCCTTCGGGCCGGGGGCAATTCCTGCAAAACTAGGTTGGAGGGTGGGGTGCTTTATTACATGGAAATGAAAGCTAAAACAACCATAGACCTACTATAAACAGGTTATGGAAAGCTACAGCTAACAATAATGAGAAAATTGTGATTGTATCTATGTTGCAGGAAACGCAGGTTTGGGGGTCGTTTCTGGGCAAAAACGATACGGAAACGCCCTGGAAATATGTTTGCGGCCCTGGAAACACGTTTCACAAGGGGAAATGTGGCCCAGTATGGCCGGAAACGAGTTTCTAGGTTGTACGGCCGCATTTCCACCTTCTAAATTTTTTTTTCACTTTTTTTTCTATTCTTTTATTTGGCGAATAAAATAACTTTTGGATGATTCTAAATGGTTCTCGCAAGTTATAAGAAGACTCTCGCCTCATTCCCTCATCACACAAATTGAGAAGCACCATGAATTAAGTTAGGTGGTGGATTTGTCATGGGGTAAATGGTGTACATTTGCAAAACCTTGCCATTCGTATCCTTTCACAAGTGGCAAGCTCTTCATCCGCAGAAATGAATTGGAGCACCTATGGTTTTATTCATTCTGTGAAGCGCAACAGGTTGGGCTCACAGAAGGCAGAGGATCTTGTTTATGTGCACTTCAACCTTCGCCTCACATCTCGTAGGGGTCCAGAATATAGCAGTGGTCCTTCTAAAGAATGGGATGTGGATCCAGAAAATCTTGATTTGGAGCTCTCTCTTGTTGCCATGGATATGGAAGACCAACAGCCTAGAAGTGGAATTGGCCAATCATCTTCTTCGGCTCCACCATCCACTGTTGAGCATGGTTTTGCTTCTATTTTTTATGAGAATTATGATGATGAGTATTAGTCTTGTCTTTATCAGCCTCATAGTCTTTATTGTACTTGCAGCCTCATATATATAAAGGCTGATTTTGAGATTTGGATATATAATAAAGGCTGATTTTGGATATTCTGAAATTGCTATTTTCATTTTCATTTTGTGTCTGTGATCATTCATGAGTACATGTGATGTAAATTTAAAGACTTAAAGTTTATGCATTGGCATTGGACAATTTAATCATAATGTTTAAACTTTAAATGTAATAAATTATAATGTATCATGTACATTGTATGTTTTATGATTGCACATAACATTTCTTAAATGTCCTTAGATATATATATATATATATATATATATATATATATATATATATATATATATCGGGGTTTCAACAAAGCTCTGTACCTAAATGATTGCACTGTACCCATTTCAGAAACTCGTACCCGTTTCCCCGTATCGTGCAACTTAGGATTGTATGGAATGATAATCACTATCATTGAGGAATTTCACTACAGCTGAATTGTTGATAATCCCTGCAAACCGGCAGTGATATTTCTTGGCCATCCTATGTTGGAGCCTCAGAGGGAAGTGGGATAGCTTGAAGGATTTCTAAGCAAAGAAGATCATCCCATTCCTTGGATTGTGCAAGCTGAGGGGGGTAGAAGATGGTGGATTGGGACTGTTGTAGGTGTAAATATCAACTGTGAACCTGGGAATTGGACTGTGTGAAGAGAATTAGATCCAGCCATAGGAAGAATTCACCCTTGTGGAGTCATAGCATCAGCTTAGGGGTGGGCTCTGTTTCAGAGGTAATTGGTGCAGCAGGGAGCCTATGGTTGTGTGGAATGTCCTTCTTCTGCAGCCAGTTGGAAGACAATTTCCAGAAAGATAAGTGTTCATGAATTTACCTGTGAAATGTGTTGAATTAAAGCAGTTTATGTCATGGTTCTCATTCCTTCCTACCTGCTCAGTCCTGTTTGCCTGTGTAACCCTGAATTTATAATTTATGGTGCCACTTTCACTGAATAGTTAACTATTCTTGCATATGCATATGCAAGATATCTGCCTAGAAATAAGAGGCTTGGAAAATAGACAACAGCTTGCAAAGGTTTAACCTGTGTTTTACGGAAAATCTTTGCTTGTATGTCTCTTTACCATTTAAAGGGTTCATCTGGCCTTTAACCTTTGATTTCAATCCATTTCATCTCTATTGCTCTTAAACTCCCTTCAATGTGGGTTTAGTAGTGCCTTAATCGTTTGAGAGGAATTAATATTTCCTGGAATTTCTCTACATATATCAAATCAAAGGGTAGAAATATAATCATTTTAGATTCTTTGATGTTGCTCAAAGAAACATAAATGTCTAAACATTTTGGTGATGTTCATCAAAGCAAATTCCTCTTTTGCTGCTTTTAGAAGGTCCTCACGAGAAGCAGATTGCATTGTGGATGATTTCTAAGAATTATAAATCTGCAAAGCATATTTTGTGATATCCATCAAAGCACATTTCTTTGCTGCTTTTAGCAGATGCTCACAAGAAGCAGATTGCACTGTGGATGATTTCTTAAGAGTTATGGATTGACAAAACATATTTGTGATATCAACTTTAGCATCAACTGCAGAGATCTAAGTATATGAAAAGTATCTATTTCTCTTATACGTTTTTGGATTTTATATTATGTACATATTATATATATTATAGATCTGTACAATCTAACTAAGTTTGATTTTGTTGTGACCCAAGGAATATAACATAATTATGTATGAATTACTGGAGTAGTGAGTGGCTAGCCAAATTAGGATTAGAGCAAACAAATTGCCGAGTGCACCTAAGGTCAATAAAATATTTCAATTTGGCAGACCAGGAAGAAGGGACACTCTGATAAAAGATGTTTGTGCGACAGTTTTAGGTAGACAGATAATCATGCTAGAGCTGTTTCCCATGGTGATTGAAACCACCCATTTATCCCCTCAGAGAAGTCGAGCAATCATGGAAGAATTGATAATCAACATCATTATGCATTCTGGACTATATCTCTATAAATCAATATACTCAACAATACATCAATTTCAAAAATGGTGAAAATAGAGCATTGATAAACTGCTGCAATCACGAGGACAAAAGTGCAGTGATTACATCCTTCCAGTCACACCCATCCTTGTGCAGTAGAATCCCCACAAAATATCAGATAGGTAAACAGATAGTCTAACAGAGCGCCAAGCAATTGGGGAATACGCTGGAAACTTATGGTCAGACAAAATCATAGGCATATCTACTAGATCGAAGTAGCAGTGTTGCAGGATAATGCAACAGTTGACAACCCCACCCCGACAATTTTAAAAGCAAAATACCAAGTCTTAAGACATATCATTTCGCAGGTAACGAAATGGGTATTGGACGCAACATGACGAGCAGAATCCACTTCATTCATGCAACCAGTTCGAGAAGAGAATCCTTCAATCAAGTCGAGATTTGTTTTTCTTCTTTTGCACTCTACTCGATGTGAACTGCACTCGTTGCTATCGTTAACATTAACATCTAGATCAAGTTAATTCATCTAGGGCAACATAAATACAGAGCATCGATATACATATAGAAATATCGATCATGAAGTAATCATTCCCACTTGAAACAATGTTAAGTTAGCCCTAATCTGGACAAAACGTCATTGATTTTTAAAAACGGCCTTTGCAGCTGCAAAGCTTCATCAATTGTAAAATACCTTGTCCCTGGCAACTACTATTATTTCGTATGCAAGAGCTAAAGCTTGCAACCAACCATTGCCACATACCATTCAAACCCTACCTATCAGACAAACCCATCTCGGAATTCAGAAAAGGAGAAATATTCTTACATGGAAACTTGAGCTCGTTGGGCTGAACGTTCAAGAGTTCTGAAGGCATGGTTGCCCCTTTGTTTCTTCCTTGCTTCTGCTACTCTTCCTCCTTTCGTTCTGCTGGCTGGCCAACTCTGGTTTCTTCCCTTGAAAACGGGAAGTTCGTATGGCAACTGCCACCAGAGACTCGGCTAGAGAAAGGGCATCGTAAGATGTTGCATCGATCAGGCGGGTATTAATAGGTCCCGGATTGAAAGCGACCCAATTTAGAAACAATATTCAGCAATTGATGCCCTACCAAAGCGACACTCTTTATGCTGTTGCTATTGGTGGTCGAGACGCTCGCATAACATCAGAATTGGTACACTGGATGGAATTGGTAAAGATCGATCACGTCTGGTTGATGGCAATAATAGCCTTTATACGAAGACAGCAGACGGAGAGTTTATACGAAGACAGCAGACGCAGATGACAGGGATGGTAGGTGATGTCGTCACCACTGGCGACACATGATCTTTTCAAATAAACATTTCATTTCATGTGATCGCAGGGTTTCAAATTTTAAATTATTACTACTTCAAAAATAAGAGGGTTTAGAGCTCATAAATTCGAAAGAATTTTAAATATTTATCTATCTCATATGTAAAATTAGTAATAAAAGAAAATTGCGATGTATGTTTAAAGATTTTTTACATTTAAATAAAGGAAAATGAACGGTCCATATCAGGTATGCAATTGTTTAAGGCGTTGTTTATAGACGTAGCAAATTTGTTTGGATGGTCTAAAATGCGTGGAAAGAAAGAAAAAAAAATCAAAAATACGGTAGTATGAGTGTTTAGATTGTGTTTTGGATGGTGAAAATGGATATATCATTATCAAAACCCATGGCGCATTCAAAATCTTGAAGTTTGACAACTAATCTCGATTTATAAAAAAATTATTAGATTTTATCAAAATCTTGCCACAATTTCCATGATTTTCCCAAAAAATTTAAAAGTTGGTTAGACTAAGACAATGTTTAAAATTAAAAATTAGTGTTTAAAAAGTAAATTCATTATATATATATATATATATATATATATATATATATATATATATATATATATATGATAGATTAAAAAGTATGATTACTACTTAATTATGTTCTTAAACCTTTCGAGCAAGGTCTAAAAAATCTAGGCTTTTTCCTTAAGCCTAATGATTATCGCAAATGAGGATTGGGCATGGGTGGTCACAAAGGTGGATAAGCTTTTAAATTGTTGGTTTCAAAGATGTCTTTCCAAGGTTGGTTGCTTGATCCTTATTAAATCGGTTATGGAGGCTATACTGGTTTATTGGGTTTCACTTGCCTAGATTCCCAAATGTGTTTTAGAGAAAATTATAAGACTTTGTTCTTTTTTTCTTTGGTCTTGAAAGAATGAAAAAGGGTTTTTACCTTGGGTTAGATGGGATGTCATTGTGAGACCAAAGGCCTTGGGGGGTTGGGGTTTAAAGAATTATTTAACTTTTCCAAAGCTCTAGCAGCTAAATGTGGATGGAGGTTAATTTCTACTAACAGTCTTTCGCACTTTGTAGTGTATAAAAAATGCAATGCCCATTTATCTCTTGAGTCTTGGATCCATAGATCAGATAAACCTAGAAAGAATATTTCAATGACATGGGTGCAGTTCTTAATACTTTTGATATTATTAGTAATGGATTTTCTTGGCGAGTGGGCAAAGGTGATAAGGTTAGACTGGGTATTGATCCATGGCCTAGATGTGGCTCTCGTCATTTGTTGTCGCTTACTTTAATTAATTAGCGAAATGTTCGTGGTTTCCGTAAATTGTCTCATATTACAAGCCCAGGTTGATCTTCTCTCTAGCACCAAGTTTGGCTATCTACTAGAGATATTGGTATTGTGGAGGAACATAGATCTCATTTGCATTCAATTATATTCAAGCTTTGGTAAATGGCCATATTCGTTTGTTTGAAAAACCAAATGAGCTTATCTGGTGCGTTGTCCTTTCTACCACTTATTATCCTAAGATGGGTTATGTTTATCTTATTGCTGACACCTTGAATTTAGAGGTCAAGTGGTGGTGGAATGTTATTTGGAAGGCTAAATGCCCTCCAAAATATAAAAAAAAAATATGTGGTACCTTATGATGAAAAGGTTCCTACTTGGGATGTTTTGCAGAGAAAATACATATGTGGTCTGGGTTGGTGTCATTTTTGTCCGAATGATGCGGAATCAGCACATCATGTTTTTATGTTATGTCCCTCTTTTCAAAGTGTTTGGCTACATTGTGGGTCTACATTAGGTCATTCTATTCCTTGGACGGATGTTGGTTTGGAGGAGGCATGGCATTCCTGGTTATAAATCCCTTAAATTGTCATATACAATATCTTCCTCTCATTATATGATGGGGATGTGGTTGGCTTGGAACTAGGCTTTCTTTCAAGATTTGGAGAGGATTCCTTCTCGTATTGTTGTTGAGGTTTTGGTTATTTTAAGCCATTTTCCTCAAGGAAAAAAATTGTTGCTCCTAGAGTGAACTTTCTTGAAAGTTTTGACTCATCTATTCCATGGGGATATTTTAATGGTGTTGCTATTGAAAATGGGCAGAAATGTGGAGGTGGTTTTGTTTTATATCTCAGTTCAAATCACTTTTTCAAAGCAAAAATTGGCCTTGGTCGGGGGACCAATAATAAAGCGGAACTTCTTGCTTGCAAATATCTATTATTGTTTGCAAAAAAAAGGGATGTTCAAAGATTCATATTTTTGGGGATTCAAAGGTTGTTGTGAATTGGATTAATGGTTTATTTTCTTGCAAGAATATCCTACTTGGGCACATTATTAAGGAGATTTCTTATATTATTGGCTCTTTACATCTTTTACATGTTCACATATTTACAGGGAAAGGAACCAAGATGGGGATTGCTCATTAAAAGACGACCTCAATCTAGAGAAAGATAACAAGGTCATAATTGAACAGTATAATGATTTTTATGAGGAGTCAAACCATTTTGTCGTCGAGACCTGATTATGTATCTTTCAAATGTTAGTTTTTTGGCTATAGGATCTTTTATTACAACTATTCTATTCAACATTTTGAGTGTATAATTTAATGATGGATCGAGTTGCTTTTTGGGACCTTTTTGTTTTTTTGGACTAACTATCTATAAATATGGGACTGTGATGTTCTTTTATTTTGCTCATGTTCCCCATATGCGATGTAAAGCTTTTTTATTGTTTTCTCATTAGGCATAAAGAGATGAATTTATGTGTATTCTTGATAGGTAGTTGTTTTAACTGAAATGTAAACTTCGTATGGATCTCTTGAGGATAATTTCTCAAAAACACTTTTGAGTGTATATACAAAATGTAATCTCATTATTTCATATAAATGAAATTATGTTTTTTTTTTTTGAGAAAAAAAAGCAAATCAATCCATTATAAAAATAAAATATATCTTATGTAATTTAATTGTATCTAATTAATATTTAATATTAAGTATCATTTATTGTGTTTTCCTTTAAAAAAAATCAAATTAATTTAACTTGTATTCATATTAGAAATAGGGATGCTCCATCTAATACTAAGGAGTGTTGCATTTAATGGTTGTACTAGTAATAAATGGAATTGATCTATACTTTTAAATATAGTAATAATAAATAAACAAATAAAAAGTGTTCATTATCAACTATAAATAAAATATTTTAATTCTTATTTTAATTTTGTATCAATTTTATATAAAATAAAGTAGTTAGAAGTAAAAAATATATATAATTTAGTTTAGAAATTTTTACTTTTAATATAAGAGGTGTGTAATTCATTTGATACTTAGTATAGAATTGATATATCATATTTAAAAATGACATTAATATTACAAATCAATAGATTTTTAGTAACAACTATAAATAAAATATTTCAATGTACATAATATATAGCATAATTTTATATCAACTTTATACACAAAATCTTGTAATTTTATTTTTTAGTGTGAGAGAGATGTGTAATTTTTAAAAAAAATTCATATATGTATAATATGCATGTTTTTAATATACAGGAATAGATTATTGTAGTGATAGGAACTTTTTAATTCAATGTATAAGAAAGTGACTTGATTCTTTGATTTTTAATATGGAATTGACATTTCATTCATCCATATATAATATATATATTGGATCCTCCCTGCCCAATTTCAATTGCCAAGAGTGATAAATGAGATTTGAGAATGAATAGTTCCTCTACAACCCAAACATGTATATTTTTCGTTCTTTGAGTTTTACATTTTAAAAGAAATATGTATGTTAAAATATTTGATCTCCGTGCTTAATATATCTAAGATTAACATAAATCACTTTAAGGAAAAAAATACATTTTTTTTTTTAATTTCATTTTTTTTTACGGACTTTATTGTATATTATTTCAATTTTAAATTTTATATAAAACTAAAATTCTTGAATTTAATAAACTAAAAAAAATTAAAAATAAAATTAACATTCTTATAAAAGATTTAAGTATTTTAAAATTTTATCGTTTTTCTTAAGAGGTTAATTTTAAATTTTATACAAAAATATAATTTTTAAATTTAAACAAGGGCTACATGGTAGTTAGTACCTCTAGCTTTAGCTTAAGTATAACTTAATTAAACTAAAAAATAATAAAAACAAAGAATTCATTAAAAAATAAAACAACTAATAAAACAATGTATTATTGAAAGCTTTCACCAAAAATTAAGAAATATGATTATCTCACACACACACATATATAAGATTTGTTAAGGTTTTGTTAAATATAAGCTTTGTTAAGGCATTCCTTGATGTGAAGTTACTTGTTCAATCCCCGCCCCTATCTAGATGATATATTGGGCATGGTGAAGATGTAGTCCTCCCAAACTTACAAAAAAAAAAAAAAAAAAAAACATGTTTTTAATATAACAATAAGTCAAAAAAAATTAAATAGAAATGGAAGTTACTAAACAACCCATAATAATACCTCAACCAGTCACCTTACAAATAAATAAATTTAAATAATAATAAAATATATATAACAAAAAATGAATTCTCAATGTTAAATTATGGATAAGCCACATAAATGTTTGGTCAAAGACAAACTAATAGAAAGTCAAAAGGCAAAACTAAATGCATAATACCATGTTGTGACGCAAAACTAAATGCATAATATCATGTTGCGACACTTATAATATGTAATTGTATAATATGTTTTTTAAAATGAAATTTAATATTCTACATTGTTAATTAATATAACCGTTTTTTAACTTATAAATTCAAATATAAAAGTAATTTTAAATAAATAATTTAGTTAAAAGACAATAATTTTTGAGTGGTAGTTAGTTGATTTAATTCCTCTTCTATTAAGATTGTGGTAAAAAATTAACCTAGAGACATTTTAGCTAATATGGAACAAATTTAATCCAAAAACATGTTAATCTATGTGGTAAATTTTGAATATGTTGAAAAGTGTGACAAATAATTGTTATAAGCCTCAAGTAGGAGAATTCTAATATATTGATAATGGCAAAAATTGTGATTAGATGTGAGTCTTACTTAAAACAATCCTTAGATACACCAATTACTATTAAAAAAATTAAAAATTAAAATAAAGCTATATATATATATATATATATATATATATATATATATATATATATATATATATATATATTCAAAATATTTCTTTAATAATATAAATTAAGTGATAGTTAAGTTTTACTAATACAACTGGTTGAGTATGGGCTTTATTAGCAAGGTGATCCATGATCAAACTTCACAGGGGGTGGTTGTGCCTTGTGCTAGGGTGAGGAGACATGTTAAAAAATCTAGTCATCTAAGGGCTGGTGTAGCCCAGGCCGAGTGTGATCCTCAAATAACCTTGACATATTAAATGCCCCTCAATTAAGGCTCCTCAAGCTATAGGTCAAGCATGGAAAATCACACACAACTTGACAAACAAAAAACATAAATTAAGTGATAGAAAATTAGTAATATGAATTTGTTTAATTACACTAAATAAAATGTTTAATGTTATGGAATTTTTATGCAACCAATGCACTTGATGTCATAGGAAATAAATATGGTTGATGTCACAGGAAATAAGAAACATAAATTTCATGTTTAAAAGATTTGGAAAATAAACTAACTATTAATTTTGAGAATTTTAATAAGATAAATAAGATAATTTATTTATTTAAATAAGATATTAAGATTTTTTTAATTGTTATTTAATTTTATTTTCTATATTATAGTATAATAAAAATTGTTTTCTTAATTTTTTAAACTTTTTAAATTTATTATTTAAATATTTTCTTCTTCTTTTATTAAATAGTTTTATTATTAATTAATTATTTTTTATTTTTACTTTTATTTGTTTTAAATTATAGAAAAAATTATCATAACTTAGTTTTCAAATCAGTAGTCAGGACATCCATGATTAGTTGTTATTTGCTAATGCAGGTTGACTCATCATTGTTATTCAAAAAATTCCCAATGGGGGTGTTAGCCACCACATCAACTTACGAGATTGGGAATGCGAATGGTTAAAGCCAAGTGTCCCTCCTATGCTGCAACGTGTAAGCCAAGCATGATAGGAATGGCATCTTATGGTTTGGAAACACTCCCTACTCAATATGCGAAGGTGGTGGGAGACAACATGTGTTACTTTTTGTTTTTGTTTTTTGCATCGACTCTGGCTTACTTAGTCCTCGGTAGGTTTACCTTAATTGCTCTGACAAGATCAAACATGGGAGAGGAGGAAGTATGTCCGCAACTCATTAATGGCTCCTCGCAATGCAAAGAGAATGTTTTTCTTGAGGTGTGTGAAGCATTATACACTTGTCCTACCTTGGTCCTTCCCTGGCAGCATAATGGTCCTCCAACAACATGTGATTTCTCTTCTTCATGTGGTTATAAATGTCATGGGTTGTGCAAGGGGTGGAGATTGTACATGATATTCCGCAATAAGGTCTGCAACATTGTAAGGTCTCTGGTTTCAGTTTGTTATGTCACGCTTGGCACGACCTCCTCAATGCGGTGATAACCACTTCCATACTCGGTGGATGAAAGGTATTGAGAATAAAGAGTTCCTTTATTCGCAAAGATTTCCAAGTCAATGTTTTTTATTCTATTATTTCCAAGTGCAGCCTCAAGGCCAATTTTCGAACTGGTGGTTGTGCTTCAGGGCCTTAATTTCCCAAGTATCTCTTTCAATTGCCCAACTTTTTTGTGTGGTGTATGGTATCAGGGTAATTTTTCCATCTAGTTTTAATGGTGTTTCTTTCTCTAGTTCTTCAAAGTTAAAAGGGGTATTATTATACTTTTTTTGGTGTCATTTGGCAGGGATTCGTCTTTTGTTCATGTTTACATAGGATTTTCCTTCGCTTGGGTATAATATAGGATGCAAAGTAATTGGTCTCAGCATAATTGTTGTTTCTAGTTTCCCCTCCTTGTCACGAACATCGGTCCCTCGTATGAATGTTGCTTCTCTCTTCCCTCTCCTGTTTAAAGCACCTGTCGATCACGAAGGGTCACGACTATTGCAAGAGTGTTTAGTTCTCCCTATGGTGTTGTTTTTAACAACCTTGAAATTGTAGTTAAAAGAGTCTTCGAAAGGTGTGGGTTTTATCCAGGTCGATGCATTGAGGGTTTTGTTGTAGATATAGTCCCTCGTTGAAATGCTTTGCACCAGCTCTCTGTCAATTAGGTTTCATGTTTACTTAAAAGCCCTTAGGGAAATATTGGGGCCAGTTTACATTGTCTTCTTGGTGCACTTCTCCAAGGGACTATGACAACTTGATAAAGAATGGAAAGTCATAGGGGAGGCTCCAGCAATAGGATTATCTCTCGCTCCAGGCGCTTGTTCGGGTGGAACTCTGTGGCAACTTTGTTTGACACAATCCCCCCGGAAGTAAAAAAGGATATTCACCAAATTGAATATCGAGAATATTAATTTTGGAGGCAAAGATTACTTTTCATATTCATAATTCAAATGGATTTCAGATCCTCTCAAATTTTGCAAGAGGAAAATGTATTTTCTACATTTTGTTGCAGGCTACTAGCAGCTAGACTCCCTACTCTATTTGGCCATCTGGGACAAACAAGTGGACCATTACAGGATATTTGCACATCAAGAGGATTTGAAATGCATTCTTAGAAGCATTCACTACTATTTAGATGATATTCTAATACGTCTACAATGGGTGGAAATTTATGTTGTGTCAGAGTCATATTATGACTTGAGGAATACCTTTGACAATCCAACAATGATCAATGCTCTATCAGTCAACATTGCACCACCTCTTACCACTGTTCCTTCAACAAACAAGGATCCTCTGTCTCTGGTAGTTATCCCGATTGGAGGTATCAGTTCTATAGTAGCTAGTGTTTTTGGTCGTTTTTAGGATGTCGTGCACTTTTGGTCTCGTGGTTCACAAGCATCCTCATGGCGAATGCACGATGGTTTCTACTTTCCTCCATGTTATCTTATCGGTTATTTTGTGTAGAAATTTGAATAATAGCTGAATTATTCACCGAGATTATCCTGATTACACACTATTTAATCTTCATGCATAATACATAACCTCTTCTACAATTGATCATCAATTTTGCGGAAATAGAAGCAGTCGCATGCGCACATTAAAACATAATCAAGCACACATATAACACAGTATGTAATGGGGAAAGCTTACAGCTGAAAACCCCCAACTATCTGTATATTATAATGATAGAGAACATGTAACAATATATACAAAAGTTTTCCCCATGTTTCCTCAAAGATTTGATTCTGTTACGCACACAAACTATCTCAGATATGAACAAGTCACAAGTTCAAATCTCTTCCACCTGTCTGCCTGCCTCTACTGCGCAATCCAATATGGAAAAGAATGAGATCCAAGTTCGAATCCCACCAACTTGTACTGCCCAATCCTCATTAGCAATCTCAATCAATGTGTGTGCAAATCTCATGCACAGCTATAGTCACAACTGATAGTAGACTCACCCTTTCACCCACCTCTAACACTGGTCTCCATTGAACTGTCCATGCACTGAGTTAACTGATGTATTCTTTAGTTGATTTATGAGTTAATAATTAGTGAATTAATTAATAATTAATTCATACCACTCATCACTAGTGTATTTATCAGTTAGACTAAATACAACTAGTTTAACTAAGTTAAACCGAACACAACTCCATCAACTGTCTCATCAACTCCACCAAACTCTGCCACATGAGTTCTAACTGAAGTCAACCATGCAATAGCTCAACTAAATCCTAGGAATAGCGTAATTCCTTCTGTCAACTGCATGTGCCACATCCATAGCTCGAACTGAAGTGCTCCAAGAGGATAAGATAATGTTTATAGTCCCAATATTATTAAGAGCTAATAATATTCGACTGATCTATTTTTAGACTGGCAGTCTAAAAATAGATTCCGCCCAGTATGTCTAAAAATAGAGGTCCATTCATTACCAACTTGACGAACCATCCACAAATAGCATCCTGCAACTCATAGACCATGATCCATATGTCTAAAAATAGACTTTGCGACAAAAATCACTTGTGTGGCCTCCACCTAGTTTAGGTGATCACTTTCCAACTAGGATCAGGAAAGATGTTTCAGGATGCCTCCTTCACTGTTTCTTGTTGCAATCTTCAACATTTTGTGCTTTTTATGTGGTTTTATTTTTGTCTCTTTTTGTACTTTGTGGTTCGCTCCTAGGTTTGCATATGCTTTATGGAATTGTCTAAAGAATGTTTATTTTGATAATGTTAAAGGAGAGTATAGATAAGTTTTATGAGCATAAATGTGCTCAAGTAGGTTTGATATGGCTCAAGTTAAGAGCTTTTGCACTTTCAAATGATGCGATCCTATCCATGTGCTCTTTGTAAATATTTTATAATTAATAAAATATTTTGTATCGATTAAAAAAACAAAAAACAAAAAAAAACCAAAAAACAAAAAACAACATTGCTATTCAAAAAAACCTCTCCAAATATAATTTTTATTTTTATAATTTTAAATTCTCTATTTATTTAAAACTTTTAATTATTTATTATTTAAACCTCTTATATTTATTTATCATATTTATCTCTTTTATGTTTATTTATAAATTCATATCAATTTTTTTCTTTCAAATATATTATATTTATTTATTTTCCATTATATATAAAATATTAAAAACATTCAAAAAAATTAAATATTTATTTTTCAAATTTGTTATATTTATTCTATATTTATTTATTTATTTATTTTCCATTATTCCTATCCTATGAAATAAATAATTTAAAATATTTGTTTATTCGAAACTTCAAATTATTTCTTTTCTTAACTTATTATAAATATTTAGTATATATTTATTTTCTTTTATATCTTTATCAAGAAATGACTAAATTATAAATATTTAGTATATATTTCTTTTCTTTTATATCTTTATCAAGAAATGAATAAATTACAAACTTTAACGTACATTTTTTCAAACTTATTATATTATATTTATTTATCTCCCTTGGTATGTTTATGTATGAATTTTTATTTTCCTTTATACATTTCTTAAAAAATAAATATTTAGTATTTTAGGCTATTAATTAATATTATATACATTTTAAAATTTATAAATGTAATTAAATAATTTAAAATATTTGTTTATTCGAAACTTCAAATTATTTATTTTCTTAACTTATTATAAATATTTAGTATATATTTCTTTTCTTCTATCAAGAAATGAATAAATTACAAACTTTAACATACAATTTTTCAAACTTATTATATTATATTTATTTATCTCCGTTAGTATGTTTATGTATGAATTTTTATTTTCCTTTATGCATTTATTAATAAATAAATATTTAGTATTTTACGTTATTAATTAATATTATATATTTTTTAAAATTTATAAATGTAAATATAAAATTAATTTTAAATTAATTAATTTAAAAAAAAAAACTAATAATATTAATTAATATTATATTTTTTTAGAAATTTATAAATGTAAATATAAAATTAATTAATTAAAAGAAAGATAATAGTTTTAATAATAGTTAGCCGACTTAATTTTATTTCTATCAATTTAAACTAGTTGAAAATTTGATAAATAATTCTTATTAAAAAAAATAATTACAAATAATTCTTATAAACCCAAACAAGCAAGTAAATTTAAATATCTCAATATCAAGATAATTAATGACAACCAATTACCCCACATATATAGTTGTCATTAACCCCCACAACATATTCAAAAATGTAAATTGAGTGATAAGGAATTAGGGCAATCACTTTGTTCTAATTACAAAAATAAGATACTTAATGTTGTGGGATTCTTATGTACCTAATGTGTTTGAAGTTATAAGAACACCATGCAATTGACTTTTTCAAAGTAGGTATGAAAGGAATCAATCACGTCATGTGATCAATTATGTGTTTATTGAAATTTTGAAAAAAAACAAAAAATCTCTGAAAAGGTTATTTTATTTTTGATATTTATAAATAATTTTAATATTTTATAAATTTTATAAGAAGTTGTTTACTCATGATACAGAATAGTTCGAATGGTAGTTTTTTTGTCGGAATCCAATAAAATAAAATTCAAAAATTTGGCCATTTTGTTACTTTTTTAGACTACAACATTTTAAAATAATTTTGATTTTTTAATTAAAGATTTTGGACATTTAATTATTCATATAAAAAAGCAAAAATAAAAATAAAAATTCCACAATAAAGGCAAAATATATATATATATATATATATATATATATATATATATATATATATATATATATATATATATATATTATTATTAATTTGGAAAATAGATTAACTATTAATTTATCTTTTTGTAAATTAGGTAGGACTGCATCTTCATCGTGTCCAATATATCATCCTGATCGGGGCGGGGAATTGAACCAGTGACTTCACATCAAGGAGTGTCTTAAGGAGTGTCTTAAGAGAGTACTCAGATCATCGTCTATCGAAAACCGCATAGATGACTAACTATTAAATTAGAAAAAATTAATAAAATAAATTATTTATTTTATAAAATATCAAGAAATTTTTTTTTTTCAAAACTTACTATTGAATAATAATTTAGTTTATTCATTTCCCTAACCTTTTAAACCAATTAATTTTTGTTTGGAATTTGGCTTCTGTGATCCGTAAATTGTGTATAAAATCTTTCGGTGAAAATCACATTCAAGCATATTTTGACTACGTCATTTCCAATTTTTCCCTTACTCTTTTAAATACTTTTATTATTAATTAATTTATCTTTTTATTTTAAATTATCTTCCTTTACCTCGTTTTTATTTTTCAATGTTTTAATTTATTTATTTATTTATAAATTTAAATTATTTATTATTTAAACCTATTATATTTATTTATCATATTTAATATCTCCTTTATATGTATTTATAAATCTTTAGTTCCCTTTATTTTATTTATTAATAAATAAATAATTGAAAACAAATGTTGGCATTGATGTCAATAGGGTGGTGTTGTTCATCATATGCATTATGTCTACTTGATGATTAGTCCTCCTCGTGATGTTTGAAGAGTGATTGGCTTGATGGTCTTGTCGTTTGGCATTGATGTCAACTTGGTTGTGGCATGACTTAGTGGAGGGGATTTGGAGGCTGAGTAAGATGTTGTTGTTGCAAGTGGTTGGATTGTTGCTACAAGTGTTACATATGCTTCTACATGTGATGGAAGCATTGGAGTTGCTACTACATGTGTTGAAAATGTTGCTACAAGTGTTGGAGGTGATTTGGCTCGGTTTATGTCAGATGTTTGGAGCTAAGTTGTTTTCAGTTCTGTTTGAGAATTTTCTCTGGTTTCCTTGCACATCTTGCATGTTTCATGAGTAGAGTATTACCATGGTGGAGGTATTCTTGGTATTAGCATTACCATGGTATTGGTAAAATGCTAGGTTGGCATATGATATTACCTTGGTGCAAATAGTCTTGGTATTGACATAACCATGGTATTTTCCCATGGTATTGTTTTGAATATTACCATGGTATAGGAGTCTGTGGTATTAACTTATAGATTTCCATAGTAAAGGGGTTCATGGTATTGACATAACCATGGTATTTACCTATGGTATTGAGTTGGAGATTACCATGTTATAGGGGTTTGTGGTATTGGCATAACCATAGTATTTACCTATGGTATTGACTTGGATATTACCATGGTATAAGGGTCCATGGTATTGACAGAACCATGGTATTTACCCGTGGTATTGACTTGGAGATTACCATGGTACAATCGTTCATGGTATTGGCATAACCATGGTATTTACCTGTGGTACTAATTTGGAGATTACCATGGTACATGTGTCCTAGGTATTAACATAACCATGGTATTTGGTTGTGGTATTGGTTTGGAGATAATTGAAGATAATTTGTCTTATACTAAAAGAAAGAAAGAAAAGTATTAAGTTGAGCAATTTTGTTCATCTTTATATTGGAGAAAGCTCAATGATAGTTTGGTTGGATGAGTTATGTGTTGAGTGAGTGTGAGTTTGGAGAAGAGTATGAGAGTTGTGTATTACAGAATTTATGAAGCATTTTGCAGTCATAACAGCCGATGGTTGAATTATGTTTCAGCCATCATATTTGTGTAGTGTGTGAGAAGATGAAGTGTGTATTGGAGTAGTGCTTGATGAGATTGTGCAACATCTAGTGGAGTATTTTGGAGATTGTTTTCTCCTATTCTATTCTTTAGATTTTGTTGTAGCTTTGATTCAAAACGATGGTGTTGTTGTGATGTTCATGTTGAGTGAATTGGGAGTCCAATGTAAAATATTATGAAACGAGGCTCACATGGAGGAAGTGAAGGCATGGAGGCTTCAGAGTAGACAGTGATTTGGCGGATTTAGTAGAAGGAACAAATTTCTCCATCCAATAGGAGTTGGATAGTCCAATGACAATTGGGCAAGGATCGTTGATTGTGGTGGCCTTTAGCGGATGGTAGTCCATAGATCCATGAGAGAAACAGTTTCCTGTTTGATAGGTTCCAACATACTGTGAAATAATTCAAGTCTTCCGAATTATGGGAGTAAGTTGATCCATGTTGAATTTGTTCAACAAATTAATAAAATACATTGAGTAGAGCAACATCAACAAGAGTGGTTTTTTTCCCGGAGAAGGGTTTTCCACGAGACATACTTGTGTCCATTGTGTTGATTGTGTTTTAGGGTTGCATGTTTTTATTTTTATTTGTTATGCTATAATCTATGGTTGTGTGTTTCAATTCATGCATGGTTAAATATTAATTAATTGGAGAAAAATTCAATAAGAGCCTTCACTACTAATTCACCCCCCCCCCTCTCAATAGTGATCTAGTTTCCAGCAATCGGTATCAAAGTGGGGCTCTTGGGTGAAACTTGATCACCAAAGAGTGGATCTTGGAGATTTTGGCAGAATTTTTACAAATTTTCCGAAATGGATCAACAAGATATTCCAATACTTCATGAAGGTAAATTTGCAACTTGGAGAGTGAATTTTGATTCATATTTTTTTATCTGTTGATGAATATATTTTGTTATCAATTGCGTATGGAATTAAAGATGAATCTAATGATTTGGATAAAAATGTTATTTTGAATAGTATTTCAAAATATGATAGCATGTATGTGAAGCATTGTGATACTGCAAAGAAATCTTGGATAGGTTGCAGAATATGTATCTTGGAGGAAAATTACATTTTTCATAAATGGTAAAAATGTAAAGGATTTTACTTTTATTGCAGTAACTAATCAATCCTCCTCACAAGAAGATGAAAGCTCTAATGATAGCAAAAATGGAGAGAAATTAAAGATTATGGCACTTGAAGCAAAAATTCAAAGACATAAGGCTGGAAATAAAAATCAATGAACGTTGCTGCAATTTTTTGTTGAAAAGGAGAAGCAATACAATGAGTTGGAGAATGAATGTGTGAAATTGAAAGGTGAAGCAATTTTTGCAAGAACATAATTAGAGTAGCTCATATCTAATGCTCAAGCATTGACGAGCAAACATGAAAATGATGGAGCAGCAAGTAGCAATGAGAAAAATGAAAATCTCCAACCATGCATGAAGCAGAAAAAGAAGAGGAGGCTCAAGAAGAAGAATAGAATTGGGAAGTGTTATAATTGTGGAGTTCGTGGACACATAGGAGCAATTTGCAGAAATGAAGAGATTAATATCTCTCATCAAAAGGAGTAGCCAAAGGAGAAGCAACATCAAGCATGCATGCAAAGGAAACCTCCATGTGTCAGGTATAATAGTCCTATTTATGGTTATTGTTTCTAATGTGATGATTTTGGCCATAGGGCTATTGATTACAGGGCACATGCAAGGAATGAAAATTATACTAATAGAAGACATCAACCTATTCCTCTATTCCTTGGTTACATTAGATGTTTTGTGTGTGACAATATTGGTCATAAGGCCAAGCATTGGAAGTTTCCCATGTGTTTTAGGAGATCCAACCAGAGAAAGAAGAATATGCAAGGCTAATTGCATAAGAAGAAGAAGGATCAATAGATGAAAGTTTGGAGGAGAAAAGAGCAATAAGGAACTTCCACCAAAAACAGAGGCCAACTTGGTCTAAGGGGAATCATATGGTTGCATTATGAATTACATGCAAATCCTTAATTATACAACCACATTGGAAAGTGTTAATGTAGAGATGCATGACTTCAGGGGGAGTTCATGACGTTTGAAGTATTGATTTTCATTTCTGATCTATTATTAATTTCAACTTGTCATCATTCAGATCAACCTCGTATATGTTGTAGTTGGCTTGGAGCAGTTGCATATCATTTTCCTATTGATATTTTTTTATTATGGAGCAACTATATGTTTTGGTTTCTATTGATGCTAATAATGATATGGAATCCATGTAGTATCATATATGCATTGTCTAGGTGTGATGGAGGATCACACATTTAGGGGGAGAATTTGTGCTTCCAAATGGATTATGAGAGTTTCGGCATTGTTTTCATTGTGGAGGAGCATGTTGTGCATATTTTTTACATTGATTTGATGCAATGAAGAAGTTATTGTTGTTGTTGCTGGTGAGCCCTGGTATTGCACCAAGAGTGCTGCAACTTCCAGGGGCTGCCCTACTTTACTTTATCAACCCAGGGTTCGTACAAATTTGGAGGTGGCAGTGCCATATACACAGCAGATGCATTCTACTCATGTCATCCTCTTCCGCTCTACGAAAGGGTGCTACTTCTAGGGGTTCTCAGTGAAGTCTATCACACTTCAATGAAACTAAAATAAATTACAAAAAAGAAATGACAAAGAGGAAACTAAACTAAATTATTGAAAAGAAATGACAGGAAAGGAAATTAATTTAACTTGTTGCAAAGAAATGGTAGAAAATAAACTAATTTAAACCACACTTAACTTGGCCAATCAGATAAACACACCCTACTTATCTTATGCTCTATATACCATGCTTCTATCCTTGAAGCTAAGTTATCCATGACTTCATTCTGATTGAAAAAAGTGTTGATTTCAGTCGGAGGGAAAGGGCTAAAGATGCTAATGGAAGGCTTAACACATGAAACAAGGCTCAAAGGAGTGAAAAAGGTGTTTGGAATTTATTAAATCTTATAATATCGCAAAAATCCTTTGGAGTGGGAGGCTTTTAAAAGTGCGATGGCGGTCTTGCGACGGGAGGACGAAAGTGCGATATGCGATATCGCTAAGTTGGAGGATTAGCGGAAGTGACGTTTGGGAGCGGGAGAGAAATGCGAAATGCGATGGGATAGAAGTTACGAAATGTGAAATGCGACGGGATGACATGGCAGTAGGGCCGATGGCAGAGTACGACAACGATATCGCAATCGGCATTTGGAGAGGTAAATGTTAACGTGAACCAAATAAAAATGTGATTTGCGATGGGATCAAAAATGCGAGATGTGATGTCGCAATTCGTAATATCACAAAGCTGGAGGGGTAGCGGAAGTGTTGTTCAGGAAAAGGTTTAAAAAAAAAGAAAAAAAGAAAGAAGAAGAAGAAGTTGCGAAGTGCGATACAGGGAGGTGCAACAATGGGATTGTGATAAGGCCGAATTTTGTGAAGTGAAAAATGTGATGGGTGATGTGGAAGAGTGCTGCAGTAATATCGCAATCGGGGTTCGGAGGCGGAAGTATTAACGGGAACCAATAGAAAATTCAATTGTGATGAGTGAAGTACCGCAGCGGGAGATTCGAGGAGTAAAGGCAAAGGTCTAACTTTGATGGTTTTTCAAGAGTTTTGTGAAAAAAGGGCAACAACTGAAATAAAAGAAGGAGGGAAATGGAGGCGCAACAACAACGATGGAGGTGTAAAACAGAGATGGAGAATGAAGCGGGGAGGTGCAAATGGACTTCCCTGGTACTTTGATTCTTATTTCTGCAAACAAATCTGCTGATCCATGCACGAAGAAAAGACAAATGCGTGAAAATACAATACAAAAGGAAGGCTGACAATGGTAATGCAACTCTATTTTATTCTCAGAAACAGTGAACATAAATCAAATTTTGGGTCTGTGGGAAGGTTCACCCTCCTCGAACTCTATTGATAGAGATGAGAAGGGAGGTCTTGATCCATAGCTTTTAGAGTTTTCTCCTATATTCTATTACTCATAAGAAAATGCAACCTACAGAAGCACATTGAAAGAAAAATTGAACAACAATGGAACTATCAGAAGCAGATCTACTGACAGCAAGCAGAGAACAAGTACAATTAGAGAGGTTGAGGCACATGGATTGGGCCATAACCCACACACCTAGCTCTCTGAAACTTAAATCAGTAAAATGAAATCAGTCTGCTCATTTCATGAAATAATAGTCTCGTACATTTATCAAAGTTTAATCGCTGAGTACAATAATCAAAAGCTCAATAGCTTGCAGCAAAGTTCCCAATAGAATTGAACCCTTCCTAGTTCTAGCTCTGCTCCATTTATTCTACAGGGCAGCTGCCAACAACTCCCTTGAAAATGGTTATTGAGTCCACTTGAATCCAAGTAAACATAGATTGAGTGCACTTTTTTCTTTGAGTTGCTTGGTTGCCTCTGGAATTCAAATTGTTGGAGGGAATCCTTGGGGATCCTTTGGTTGCCTTCGAGAGTTAAGGAGGGTGGAAAATCCTCCTATAATTTCTCCTTGTTGTCTCGTTCAATTCTTTATGATAAAATCTTCAAAAACAATGCCAATTACTCATGATTTTCTACACTCAACCTCATATTAGGCACTCAGAGTATGTTAGCCTTAATCAACACCTATACTAACATCATAAAACTGAATAACAAAAAAAATGCAATAAAAAGAGATTTAAGAGGGAAAAAAGGTGACCATTAACTCCTCCAAATATGTCTAATGATGGAGCTCATCATCACCCCCATATTGAATGGTTGCTCATCCTCTGGGCAACTATTCCTCCTCCTGTAGCTTTGACACCCCCCCTGACTTCCTTAGGAAGAAGCGTGGGAGCCCCCTCAGGGGGGTGAAACCCATTACTCTTTTTTTCATTCCCCCATTCTCTATCTTGTGCATCTGTGTCCCTTTCATCATTCAGCCCCAACAACAAAGGTGGACTGAGCTTGAGACCAAGCCATTGGATCTTCTTGGCCTACATGGCCCTCTTGTATAATGGTGCTCTTTCCAAGGCACCCCTCAGTCTTTCTGGAGCATGGTACTCCTTGTTCTTGAGGCTATGAGGGAGGTTGTTCCATATCCTCTAGCTGGCCATAATTCACTCATCTTCTATCTTCCTATAAAAACATCATCAAAGTGGCCTATTACGTGTGTGTGAGTCTGGAGGTAGCTTTCAACTAGTGCAGGGTCCTTTTCAATCTCTCGACGGTTAAGGATGACTCCTCTTGGGATGAACAATTATGGCGTGATATGTAAGGGTTCTCTATTTCTTCTTCTCATGACCCTCCATATCTCTTTTGCTCTAGTGTCCTCATTCATCATCTAATATACTAGAGCCATCAACTGCATATCCCTCATTGTAATATTGGGGTCCCAAGTATCCAGATTTGTTAGCACAAGGTTATGCACACAAAACTCTGCCATCTTTTCCTGATCAACCATGTTAGCTTGCTTGTAGAAATCCATGAATTGCCTACAATATTGGAAAGGTAGGGATCCATGGGAGGCTAGAGTTTTGATTTGAAATAGGAGCCACTGCTCCTTGAGGCACACAACATATGAGTCAGCAGGGAATCTATGGTGAAGGGATTCTATGTGGTTACTTGTTGACCTTTTTGCTGCAATTTCTCCTTTAGTGCTATATTCTTTTATTGTGCCATCTGCAGATGCTCCTTCAATACTGTATCTCTGATTCTTTCCTCCTCCCTTGGTGATTCTTTAATGATGATGGGGCTCTTGGGAGGAGTTTTTGGCTCTTTCTGACTTACCCTATGACACTTTTTAGTTCTCAAATACATAGAGGTATGCATTTTTCTCTTTGTGCTCAAAGAAGCTAAGGTGGCAACTTCCTCTTGGTTTTGAGGGGATATTGGGCGGTGTTGTGAGTCTTCTTCTTGCTCACTTTCTGCTACCTTTATGACTTCTGTCTCCATTTCCATTTCTTTCATTTCCCCTTGGCCCTCTGTCTCTTACTCTTCTTCTTTTTGTTCCTCTTCTGGTTCTTCTTATGGCTCTTATTCTCCTTCCTCTCTAAGTCTAGGAGTAGAATTCTGCCTTGTTTGGGTTTCTATAAAAGCTTCCCTTGGTCCCTTGCTACTGTGTCTGATATGCAGTATACTTCGAAAGCTAGCTCGATTACTAGTGATGTTGTTCTGCTGCTGCTGTTGCATGTTGTTCAAATACGCAACCCAAACTCTGTACTATTGTGTTGTGGGCTCCCTTCGATTTCTTTCCCTAAAAAATTATCGATTCACTGGTTTGGATGAAATGGGATCTCTTTTTATTAGAGTGCAACTAATTCTGGAGCGCTTATGTAACTCGGCCTCAGCTCCAGTTTCTATTGGAGATAACTGTTTCCTTCTCTCTGTTAATTCAGGATGGACTGTGTGTTTCCTCCCCTTGTTCTCCTTTACTCCACTTGATTAAATTTTTTTCTTTTGCATGCCCAGGTGGCATGACTTTGCAGTTCTCCCTAGTCATACTTCACGATGGTGGCCAAGCTAACTAGCCACCTTTCTCCCCCTTACACTCTAAGTCTACAAATTTAATTATTTCTAGCTATTATGGATGCTTAGCGAGGGGTGAGAAGCTATACCTGATTTTATCTGTTGTTGTCAAGGCATTTGCAGGAGCTGGATGGAGGAGACAAGCCTTTTAGATGTTGTGTTCTTCACTATATTTTTGTTGTTTGAGTGAGCAGCTTCCTGAGTGAGCTGCTAATAATTTCTTGTTGTTTATTTCTGTTTTAAATGTTGTGTGGGGTGCTCGAGATGCCATGGGTGGCATTCTCATTCTCCTGGAGTTTTTCATGCAACTTCCCTTCTTGTTTTTATTTGCAGTCCATGAAAAACTTTGTTTTTGAAGGAAATTCCTGATGTTTGTAGCAGTTTGTGGCTTGCTTTATTTTACTATATTGTGCTAAGGAACGGAGGAATATGGTGTATGGAGGTGATGGAAGGAGTTATGGAAATGAATGGAGTGAATGATGGGATGGATAGTAAAATAGAAGGGGAGAGAAGAAGATGTCTGCTTCCCTGTGTTTCCAGAAACCATTAATAACCTGCAAAACAACAAACACATTAATGCAGATGTTTGTTTGTTTTTGTTTTTTTTTAAGAAAATGGGCTGCCTCCGTCGAGGTTTTCAACCCACAATCTTGCCTGGAGTGCCTCAGAGAGGTTTTCACCCATGGAACTTGATTATTATTTTTATTTTTATTTTTTTAGGAGGTATTGGAAACTATGGAGTTTCCCATTACATACACCTCTCTGCTTATTTAATTATGAACTCTTCCCTAAATAAGGGCTTCTTGTAAATTTTAAGTCTGTTACCATTGACAAGCAAGGGGATTCCTTCATCATCTATGGTCCTGATTTGAACTGCGGCCTTATCAAAACATTTTTCCACTGTGAAAGGTCCCAACCATCTTGTCATCAATTTGCCCTTAAAGTATTTAAACCTTAAATCATACAACAATGCCCAATCTCCTTCTTGGAAGGCCTTCTCCTTAATGTTCTTGACATGTCATACCTTCGTTTGCAGTTGCACCACCTCTGTGTGAAGAAGCGCTTGCATTCTGAACTCATCCAATCCATTTAGTTGCAACAATCTCTCTTTTTAGGCATTTGATAGATCTAGATATAACTTAGCTGCCATCCTTAAAGTATTGAATTCAAACTCAACTGAGAGTAGAGCTTTCTTACTATAGACTAATTCATAAGGAGTGAATCTTGTTGTTTTCTTCCAAGTAGTGTTGTAGGCCCAAGTAGCTTCTATTAATCTGTCTACCCAATATTTTCTACTGTTGCTCACAAAATTGGCGAGGATGCTCTCTAAAGCTCTGTTAGTTACTTCTACTTAGCCATTCGCCTGAGGGTGATAGGCATTAGAAGTTTTATGTTGAATCTTGTGCTTCCTCAAAATATTTTCAATGAGGTGAGAAGTGAATTGTGCTCCCTGATCAATGACTATTTCTTTGGGGTATCCAAACTTGTAAAACACATTCTCCTTCAGAAATTATGCTACTTTCTCGTATGTTGCTACCTTCACTTCTTTTGTTTCAACCCACTTTGTCAGGTAATCAGTGCAGACTATGATATACTTCTTTTGCCCGTATGGTGGATCGATGGGTCCAACAAAGTCCATGCCCCACTTGTCAAATGGCTCAAGAGCCACCTGAGGGTGCAAAGGCATCTCATCCCTTTGCGTGGGTTTTCCCATCCTTTGGCACTGGTCACACCTGCTGGTGTATCTTATGGAATCTTGGTGAAGGGTAGGCCAATAGTATCTTGCCTGCAAAAATTTGTAAGTAGTTCTCTTTGCAACAAAGTGGCCTCCACATGGGCTGTCATGACATGCAGAGAGGATATAAAAAAGTTCTTCCTCTATCACACATCTCCTTAGGATTTGATCAGGGCCTAGCTTGAAAAGGTTCTCCCCAATCCATGTGAAAGGGGCGCTTTTTCTAATGATTCTTCTCCTCCTCCTAAATGAAATATTATGAGGGATTCTCCCAGCAACCAAGTAGTTGGCTACATCAGTAAACCACGGTGAGAGTGCTGATATAGCAAAGAGATGCTCATCTGGTAGTTGGTCATCCCCCATTCCTTCTTCACCTGCAGGGAGAGCTAACTTGGACAAAAAATCTGCAACAACATTATCCTTTCCAGGTTTATCAACAATAGTCAAATCAAATTGCTGCAAAAGTAAAAACCATCTAATTATCCTAGCATTAAGATATGGTTTGTTCATTAAAGACTTGATGGTTGCATGGTCAGTGTGAACAAAGGTCTGATATCCAGTTACATAATGCTTGAATTTTTTCAAAGCATGGACAATGGCTAACATCTCCTTCTCAGTAACAATATAATTCAGCTCGGCCTTGGACAAGTTCTTGCTGATGAAATAAATGGCATAAGGGATTTTGTCCTCTAATTTTTCTTATGCTTCCCCTACAGCTTTGTCGGATGCATCAGTGTGGGTATGGAAAGGCAAAGTCCAATTTGGATCTCGAAGGATGGCGGCAGTAATCAACTTTCCCTTAATGAGCTCGAAAGTCTCTTGACAAGGACCAGACCAAATAAACTCAGAATATTTGGTCAATAACCCAAATAATGGCGAAGCCATCTTGCTGAAATATTTGATGAACCTTCTATAGTAACTAGCTAAGCCTAAGAAACTCCTGACATTTTTTTGCTTTTGAGGAGGAGGTACCTTTTGATGATAGTGATTTTGTTCAGGTCTACCTGTATTCCTACTTGGGATATGGAGTGTCCTAATACAACCCCTGCTTTCTTCAGGAATTCACACTTTTTATGGGCTCAAGGAGAGATGCATCTCAATGCACCTTCTTAGTACTTTACCCAAATTGGAGAGAGCTTCCTGGAAGTCATCCCCATATGGTGTGAAATCATCCATGTATATTTCGGCAGAGTCATGGACTAACTCATAAAAGATGCTCAAGACAGCTCTTTGGAAGGTAGCTAGGGCATTGCACAACCCAAAGGGTAGGAATCTATAAGCGAAGGTACCCCCAAGGGCAGGTGAAAGTAGTCTCATCCTGGTCTTCATAGCTGATTTGAATCTGATTGTACCCACTAAACCCATATAAGAAAGAAAAGAACTTCTTCCCCACAAGGCCATCCAGGACTTGGTCTATAAAGGGCAAAGGGAAATGATCTTTCTTGGTGGCTTTGTTATGTTCTCGATAGTCAACACATATTCGCCTCTTCCCATTCTTGTTTGGACTAGGACAAGAGGGGATACCCACTCACTGTCAGATATAGGATATATGAACCCTGCATCCAATAGTTTCTGCAACTATTCTTTGACTATGTACTTCAGAGCTGGGTTCATCCTTCTTTGGGGTTGTGTCACAGGCTTGCATCCTTCTTTTATGTAAATTTGATGTCTGCATATTGAAGTATGCACCTCTTTCATGTCCTTGTAATCCAAATCAAATGCTTCAAGATTTTATTTCAAAAGCTGGCATAACTGTTTCTCTTCTTCATTCAAGAGGTTTGGGTTGATTTTCAGAGATCTAGATGGGCCAAACTCAATAGCCTTGGTGGTTTCAGAGGTTGACTCAACTGAGTGCACTTCCATCCAAGGTTGGCTTTCAGACTCTTGGACTAAGGTTTTGAGAGGAATGTTAGTGGAGGACTGGTTTTGAATTGCATGGTCGATGATTTCATCTTCATCAAGTTGCCCCCCTCTAAGAATACCATCTATGGTACACATAGGGGCAATGTTATATAACTCATCTTATTCATCCTCCAACCATATAGGGAGATCATGATCAATGGAAGGCTGGGCTCGAGGATATAACACTAGCTGTTTAGAGAAAGGCCTATTTTTTATAGTCATGTTTCCGGCCTGACAACTAATATAAGCATCTGCAGTGGCTAACCAAGGTCTCCCTAAGATGAGAGGATAACCATTAAACTTGGATTTTGATTGTAGGACCAGGAAATATGTAGGATACTCCCAAGAGTCAATGGTAACCATAACATCCTCAACAATTCCTTCTAGAGTTAGTACTGTGGACCGATTTGCAAGTTGCAGAACTGTTGTGGTTTTCCTCAAAGTCCCTTGGAGATTAAGTTTCAACATAGTTTCCTTGGTCATGATATTGATGGCAACCCCTAGATCAATTAAAGTGTTGGGGACTATGACACCATCTACATGCACATCAAAAACTGGACTACTAAGGTCCAGGTACTTTGGAAATATCACCCTTCCTAGCATTAGGTCATACAGTTGTCCTACCACATTGATGGTGGGGGTATCTCTCTTCCTTCTCCCAGGTTTCTCGAAGCACGTTTCTTTGATGGGTATATTGTAGATAGGGACATCCTTAATGCCCTAAAGAAGTGGTATCTTTACACACAAATTTTCCAATTCTCCCAGGAGTTCAGTCTCCTATGGGGTGTGCTGACTAGGGTGGATCAAGCGCTCAGGAAAAGGAGGTTGTTGGATCTGAGTGTTACCTTATTCCTTTTCCTCCTCAAACTCTATAGGTGTAAATGGAGGATGGTTGTCTGGGAGTACTCCTCCAGACCTGAGATTAACCTCCTTTATCTCCACAACATAAGATGGATAGGATGTTTCTCTATTGGGATCCTGTTGTGTCTGTCTGTTGTTCGGGTTCGGATTGGGTTGTGCAGGTATTTGAGGTAGCCTAGGTGGAGAAACATGAGTAAGCTAAGGTTGAGGTTGGGGTGGAGGCATTAGAGAAGGTGGTTGATTGTGTTGAGGCCTCCACCCTTGGGATGGTTTTTTCCACTGAGGTTGTTGTGGAAAATACTGCTGAAACAGTTGATTCCCTCGCTGAGGATGATATGGAGGGTTGTAAGGACAAGTAGGAGGTGTAGAGAAGGATGGAGGAGTGGGGGTGTACGAAGGTTGCATGGGTGCACTCTAATTGTTGTGATAGTAAGAGTAAGGTGCACCTTGCATACCTTGTTGATATGGTCGAGGGCCTTGAGGCCTTCTCTGGTTGATGAAACATAGTTGCTCTGGCATTGCTTCCCCACCTTGATATACAGTCTTAAGTCCAGGTAAGGAGGGACACTTTTCTGTGGCATGATTCTCCTCACAGACTAAGCAAACCTCTATGACATTCAGTGGACATTCTTTTGTTGGGTGCTTCTGGGTACATATAGGAGAAAATATGGGTAGGGCTCTCTCTGCTTCCTCTTGCTTCCTTTTGACCTGCATTGTGTCCATTTTCAAATCAAGGGTGTGCAATATGTCACTCTTGAAGTCCTCTAGCATGTTTCCAATCTCATGTTTTATGGAGGTGGAAGAGGAAGGGGTATTGGATGTGTTTCGGCCAGCTCTGCCCATCTTCCTAAATGCCCTAGAATGGTTCCGGAAGATAGTTTTGATTGTTTCATGAGGAAGTTGGTAGATATATCCTCCTAATAGCATATTCAAGGTTTCTATAATCTCTTCTCTGATCCCCTCAAGAAGTACAAGTTTAAGTGGTGTAGGATCAAGAGTACAGTTGGCTCTTGTATAGTTTAATTGAAAGCTCTCTTCATAGTCCTCCAGGGATTCATCAGGCCCTAGAGTCATCTTAAATATCTCATCCTTAGTTTCCTTGGACCTATAATAGTCTTTGTACTTTTCGTTGAAGGTATCTTGCATTTATGCCCAGGTGGTGATGTTGTCCCCAGGCAGACCCATGAACCAGCACAAGGCTGCATCCTTAAGGGTGGATGGAAATAGCTTCAACTTCTGATCATCATAAGTGTAGTCATAATTCCTACAAACAACAACAAATTCAAACATGAATGTGTCAGGATCCTTAGAGGTAAGTCCATGGAAGTGTGGAAGAGCTGAGGGGCTAATGTTTTTCATTTTAGTTTCCCCATCTGCCTCTCTTATGGGAAAGGCTCTCTAGATCCCAGCCATGGTTAAGATAGGTGAAGCAGGTCCCTCAGTTGGACCAAGGTCTTCTTATTCTTCCACAATAGGTTCCTAAGAGTATTCATAAGGCTCTCATATAGGAAGTTCAATCTCACTGCCACCGAAGAAGAGTGAAGGGTGGCTAGGAGGTGATGTGAGGGTTTTAGGTAAGATTTGTCTTTGAGTATTCCTATTCCTATGAGGCATGAAAAATAGATCTTTTTTTTTTCAATTTTTCTGAAATAACATGAAAATAAAGGAAAGCATAAAAGAATGATAAAAAAAAATCAAAGCATATACTAGACACCTCCCCGACAACGACACCAAAAAGTGGTGAGTCCTGGTATTGCATCAAGAGTGCTGCAACTCCCAGGGGCTACTCTACTTTACTTTATCAACCCGGGGTTCGTAAAAAATTGGAGGTGACAATGCTATATACACAGTATATGCATTCTACTCATGTCATCCTCTTCCGCTCTATGAAAGGGTGCTATTTATAGGGGTTCTCAGTGAATTCTGTCAAACTTCAATGAAACTAAAATAAATTGCAGAAAGGAAATGACAGAAAGGAAACTAAACTAAATTTCTGAAAAGAAATGACAGGAAAGGAAACTAATTTAACTTGCCAAAAATAAATGGCAGAAAATAAACTAATTTAAATTGCAGAAAGGAAATGACGGGAAGGAAACTAATTTAACTTGCCGAAAAGAAATGACATAAAAAAAAAAAACTAATTTAAGCCACACTTAACTTGGTCAATCGGTTAAACACACCCTACTTATCTTATGCTCTATCTAGCATGCTTTTATCCATGTAGCTTAGTTATCCATGACTTATTTCTAATTTAAAAAGTGTTGATTGCAGTCCAGAGGGAAAGGGCTAAAGATGTTAATGGAAGGCTTAACACATGAAACAAGGCTCAAAGGAGTGAAAAAGGTGTTTGGAATTTATTAAAGCTTATAATATCGCAAAAATCCTTTGAAGTGGGAGGCTTTTAAAAGTGCGATGGCGGATTGTGATGGGAGTACGGAAGTGCGATATGTGATATCGCTAAGTTGGAGGAGTAGCGGAAGTGATGTTCGGGAGCAGGAGCTAAATGTGAAATGCGATGGGATAGAAGTTGCGAAATGCGATATGCGATGGGGATAAAAACTGTGAAATGCGAAATGCGACAGGATGACGTGGTGGTATGTCCTGTCGCATAGTACGACAACGATATCGCAATCGGCGTTTGGAGGGGTAAATGTTAACGGGAACCAAATAAAAAATACAATTTGCAATTTGTGATGGGATAAAAACTGCGAGATGCGAAATGCGATATCACAATTCGAATTATCGCAAAGCTAGAGGGGTAGCAGAAGTGTTGTTCAGGAAAAGGTTGCGAAGTGCGAAATGCGATATGAATGAATTGCGGTAAGTCTTTTAAAGGAAAAAAAGGGAAAGGTTACGAAGTACGATGCGAGAAGGTGCAGCGATGCGATTGTGATAAGGCCGAAATTTGTGAAGTGTGAAATGTGATGGGTGACGTTGCAGAGTGCTACAGTAATATCACAATTAGGGTTCGGTGGTAGAAGTATTAACGAGAGCCAATAGAAAATGCAAGTTTTTATGAGCAAAGTACAGTAGTGGGAGATTCGAGGAGCAAAGGCGGAGGTCCAACTTTGATGGTTTTTCAAGCGTTTTGTGAAAAAAGGGTGACAACTGCAATAAAAGAAGGAGGAGGGAAGTGGAGGCGCAACAACAATGATGGAGGCATAAAAATGAGATGGAGAATGAAGCGGGGAGGTGCAAATGAACTTCCCTGGTACTTTGATTTTTATTCCTGCAAACAACTCTCCTGATCCATGCACGAAGAACATACAAATGCATGAAAATACAGTACAAAAGGAAGGCTGACAATGGTAATGCAACTCTAATCTATTCTCAGAAACAATGGACAGAAATCAATTTTTTGTTCTGTGGGAAGGTTCACCCTCCTCGAGCTCTATTGACAGAGATGAAAAGGGAGGTCTAGATCCACAAATTTTAGGTTTTTCTCCTCTATTCTATTAATCATAAGTAAACAAAACCTACAGCAGCACACTGAAAGAAAAACTGAACCACAATGAAACTATCGGAAGTAGATCTACTGGTAGCAAGCAAAGAACAAGTACAATCAGAGAGGTTGAGGCACATGGATTGGGCCCTAACCCACACACCTATCCCTCTGAAACTTGAATTGGTAAAATGAAATGAGTTTTCTCATTTAATGAAATAATAGTCTCATACATTTCTCAAAGTTTAATCGCCGAGTACAATAATAAAAAGCTCAATAGCTTGCAGCGAAGTTCCCAATAGAATCGAATCCTTCCTAGATTTAGCTCTAATTTATTTATTCTACAGGGTAGCTACCAACAACTCCCTTGAAAATAGTGATTGAGTCCATTTGACTCCAAGTAAACATAGATTGAGTGCACTTTGGTCTTTGAGTTGCTTGGCTGCCTCTGGAATTCGAATTGTTGGAGAGAATCCTTGGGGATCCTTTGGCTACCTTCGAGATTTAAGGAGGGTGGAAAATCCTCCTATAATTTATCCTTGTTGTCTCCTTCAATTCTTTATGATAAAATCTTCAAAAATAATGCCAATTACTCATGATTTTCTGCACTCAATCTCATATTAGGCACTTAGAGTGTGTCAGCCTTAATCACCACCTATACTAGCATCATACAACCAAATAACAATAAAAATGAAAGAAAAAGAGATTTAAGAGGACAAAAAGGTGACCATTAACCCCTCCAAATATGTCTAATGATGGAGCTCATTAGCTGCCAATACACTACAAGGAAAAGACCCTATAGCGGAGGTTATAATGGAGGTTTTTGGTGTTATAAAATTGGCCAAAATTGTCAAAAAAATCATTTTCTACAACTTATGTTTTCGGTAATGGAGGTTTTGGTGGAGCTTCTAACAGAATTTCAACGCAACTAAAAAAAACTGGGTGGCCAGAGGTTGTTACAGATGTTTTTCTCATCGGTGCGCTAATAAGGTGTCAATGCACCGGTGCGTTTTACAGTGAACGCACAGGTACTGTAAACCTACCAAGCACCGGGATGGAAGAAAAATTTAGGACACCCCGGGGCATTTAGCAACATCCTGGTGCGTGTCAGCCAGACAGTTGCCCCCGTGCAGTCGAAGGTGCATGCAGCGGGTCGTTGAGGTATAAAACCGCATCGGGCGCACTGTAGGTGATACAACGCACCGGGTCGTTCTAATTGGTATTGGTATTTGTGCGGTGCCCATAGGTCATATAAACGCACCGATACGTAGTATTATACAAATGCACCGACACTTAATATCACACAAACGCACCGAACGTTCTAATTGGTATTGGTATTTATGTGGTTCCCATAGGTCGTAGAAACGCACCGGTGAGCAATATCACATAAACACATTGGTGCACAATATCACTCAAACGCACCGAGGGTTCTAATTGGTATTGGTATTTTTGCAGTGCCCATAGGCTGTAGAAACACACTGATGCACATTAGCATACAAATGCACAGGTGCACAGTAACTAACACGCACCGATGTTCATTTAGTATCTTTTAGAAACATCGACCTGTGACAATGAAATTATTGTGATTTTTAAAAATTCATTATTCATCAAAAGTCGACACATATCTTATAACAGTGTTCATATCATTTGAGAGTGTAAGCTTCTGTGATCCATATCACATTAAAATAAAACTTCCAGGAAATCACATGAGAAATTTTATAACCGACGCATTTCGAACTACTGACTGTAGTTCATCATCAGGATACTAAATTTTAGTATTCATATCAATTACATTTTTGTTAGTGCATTTGAATGTGATGTTTGGATTAATTTGTTATATCATATAATCAGATTTCACATCTTTTCATTATAATATTTAATCAGTGGTGTTACATTTCACATCGACAATGGAAAACGTAATAGAATAAATTAAAACATATTTTATTATATATATGAATAAGATTCTCTTTGTCACACAAAATGGGAAAGTTATTGGTATCCCTCTGTCTTTCAATTGGGACACTATGTCCATTACATTAAATAAAATGTCTGATTTCACAGACAAATATTTCAAAAAATACAACGCCTTTCTTTGGTATCCAAAAATATTGATCATCATTCTTCGCTTTAACTGATGTCAATGCTCGAGCTACTTCCATGACTTGGGTTATTTTGAAGAATGTTTTGTTCACGATGTTAATTGTTTTCTTCTTCTTCAACTTTCAACTACAAACATAAAAATAAACTGTAGTGAGTGCATATACATTGGTGAGAATAATGAAAATTGCAATATTAAATAATACATCAATGTAAATCGAAAAGAAATGACGTACCATAACAAGAATTTACTCGTGAACTATACACATTCTTTCAAAACCAAATTTCATGCCATTTTTCAACATTTCATTTGTTGGCGCAGTTCCAGACTTTGTTTCCTGCAAGTTTTATACCCCATAACAAATAATATATTTAATATAAAATATATTTATGTTCTATTAATTATAAACGGAGCTAAGTAAAACAAGATCGATAAATTCTTACAAATTCCACAATTAGTTTCTGATATGCCAACATATACTAACAACCCATATTTAACCCAATGTCAATCAATTCGTCTGATGGTTCTTCTTTGTATGTTAGCACCTTTTGAAGACATTCAATGATGATTATTGTAAAACAATTTAAAATATACAAAAATGAAATCTAATTAAGTTGTTATAAGGAAGTAAAAATTACTCACAAACTTATATATCAACCATTTTATTCCTTTTCGTCTTGTTTCATGTGTTGAATGGGTTCCATTTTCTTTTCTTTTCTGCAAGAAAATACTTGAAAATTAATATTTAATGCTAAATTGTTTATTTATTGTACCTAATCGAAAAATTCAATGATTACATATTACATTTGAAGCACGTTGTTGTTGAGATGGCTCCTTGTGCGATGCAATTATGTCCATTTCTTTGACCATCTGCTTGTACACATTCTTGGACATTCCTACTGGCATATTTCTAATATCAGCTCGTTCATCCTTTGAAATTTTCATAATCTTCCTGAAAATGTAACATGACAATAAATTATTTAATTTTTATATTGATATATGAAAATTAAATATAACAAAAGCGATATTTATAAATGATTGTTTTCTAGTAATATATACATATAATTCTAGAAAAACATATAAAGGAATATTACTTATTCATTCCTTCTTTTTTGTTGTTGTATGTTTTTTCTATTAAAAGTCTGACATGTCTCATTGACCAATACTCTGGAAACTCATTCTGTAGTTTACATAAAATTTGGTTCTTGGAATCATTGGATTGATTTTTTTATTGTAAGCGGAAAGAACGTCTATACATTCGTTCCACTAGATCCCTCAAAGTTTTGTAAAAGTTTTCCCCTCTTTGGTTAACCTCCAACACCACTGCAGATGAGCTAAAGAGCAATTCATTTTCATTTGCATGTTCTATTTCTTTTCTTTTCTTAGAACAACATTCATTTTCTGAGTTGTTGGTCCATGTAGAATATTAAACATATGTGAATTAACAGATTGCTTGAAACATGTTATATAATATTTTTTAATATTTTTAAGTATATTATTAATGAAAATTAAAAAAATAAACTCATATTGGATCGATAGTATTTTTTCATTCACCTGATTCATCCTTCTATAATTTTTCCATCAAGATTTTACGCTCTTCTGGTCCTAGATCATAAATAACCTTATCGAGCTTCTTCATTTTGTGGCTCTGCATGATACGCAGTAAACAATACATATTAGTTAAACTTACATATAGTTCAAAAATAATAATATTTGTAAAGAATTTACAAAGAACTTGTCTTTTTTGCTTTTCTCGATGTGCTATTAGTATTTTTGTTACTTGATCTCTCGTCAACCATTTCTTTATCAATATGAAACCTGTACTATACCATTCATTAATATATTTTATAAATAAATCACAAAATTTTCAGGTAAAATAAATAAATCAAGACGGTGCGCCTTTCAAGAAGTACACACCGATGTCGGTGCGATGTGTTCTTATAAACGCACCGCCAAAAAAGTAGAAACACCATACCGTGCTCTCTGTCAAAAGGAGAACCGGTGTGTTATATGTTAACCAACACACCGATTAACATAGACAAAATAATAAAAATCCTCTAGTGTTAGTGTTTGTAGCATATGATGTCATGGAGGGGGCGGTGCGGCATGTTCTTATAAACGCACCAAGAAAACAGGGGACCACCGTACAGTTCTCGCTGTCAACAAGGAGACCCGGTGCGTTATATGTTAACTGGTGCATCGATTAACATAGACATAAAATAAAAAAATTGTTTTTATCAAACAGTACGTGTGCGGTGCATTGTAATAAAATAACGCATTGGTGCACTATTTTACACAGGGTGCACCGATTAAAAAATTATGTTTTTTAAAGATTCACGCAAGGGCCGACATGGATTGAGATCCGACTCTGCAAGTCGTCCCACGTGTTAGATGTCATAGGCCTATATATATAGCAATACAAACCCTATAAATCTAAAATGAAAAGCCCTAATTTTGAAGTCACAGAAACAGGAAGAAACAAGGTCATAAACAAAAATAATAAAGGGTTTAGCGTAAGAATGGATTTTTGTTTTGTTTTGTGTGTGTGTTTTTTTTAAATGAACAAGAAAATTTAAATTTTTTACTTACCATGTATTAAATCAAACATAAATTGTAAAAATACAATTATTATAGTAAAATTTAATCACCAGATGGTTTGAAATTCTATGCTACAGGGTTTGAATCACCAGATGTTTGGAATTTTGATTCTCTGAATAGTTCTGTTCGAAAGTATTTCATTGCTCCACAATGCTCTTGTGCTCTCTTGCTCCATGTATGTCTCTCATGCAAATCTCTCCCTGAATTTTTTTGCAAAAATAATGAAATAATGAATTTTTTTTACTATTTAAAGAATTTTTTATGAAATTATATTTTCGAAAATAATTTGTCGCCCATTTTTCAATCTACCGTTTTTTTTTTTCACTTTAAAAAATGAAGTTGCGTTTTTTTTTAGCGGCTATTTAGCACCGGTTCGCAGTAATTCACCGATAACAATAAGTCCATTTTTAAGGCACCGGAATTACTTTTATGTGTGTACACCAAAAATTATTGTTGATTTTGCTCAAATGCAGGGATAAAATATCATAATTATATCGAATGGATAATTCTTCAAAATCCAGCTCATTCCATAATATTTCTCAAAGTCTATCGCGAAGTTCTCCCTATCCATCTCGAGACGTAATATTTACTTCAGATTATATTTATATTTTCATTATCTAATTGATTTTAATTTTTATTTATTTTTAATTATTTAATTATTATTATTTATTTATTTAATTTTTATTTTTATTTTTATTTATTTATTTATTTATTTTTGTTTTTATTTATTTATTTATTTTTATCCATGTCAATCAGGTGAATAAAATTAATGTATACAAATTTTCAAGTTCATATAGATTCATAATCGAGTTCAGATGCACAAAATATTCAAACAGCTCCAAAACGTTGGGAGCTCTTATCAGGAGCAGCATACCGCAAGGCGCAATTGGTAGATGAAAATGGACAACCACCTCACCCTGCCAATTGTAACATTGCATCTTCTAGCCACAATATCCAGGGACAATGATGGTAATAATAATTGTTTGGTATATTAATGTAATTATTTCAACGTCAAACCATCAAACCAATTAATCATGCATTTTTGACGTGCTTACTAATTGATATCATCGATTTTGTACTAATCATGTTCAAATATATTTTTTGAAATTATTAGGATTCTAGTAATGATGAACGACCTACCTACCATCTTTCGTTGCACCCCACAACAACGTCAAATCGAGAGAAGGCTGAATTAAGAGAAAAAATTGAAGAGGAATGATACCAAGAATGGTTGAATCAACCACCTATTCAATTCCCACTACATCAAGATTCACCAATTAGGAATGACTACAACATTATTAGTTCTTCACAAGCTAGAAATGGAGGCAATAAAATAGAGGTTGGTATGGATGATTACTTAAGGGATACGACTGTCATGGAGACAATGTTGTTAGATGCATTCCAGAACGATGATTAGCTAGGGGATGATGCTTATATTGCTGATAAATTTTTTGAAAGCCTTAAATTTGCTTCCACCACCCCTCTCTTTGGACCTGGCGGTCAGTCAAAGTCTACCCAATTGGGGACAACGATGTTACTGTACAACTTGAAAGCAAAGTTTGACTTGTCAAATGCATGTTTCTCGGAAATTTTGAGGTAATTGACCATCAAGTCCTCCCTTTTTAAGAAATATAATCACACAATGAACATTACAAATGGTCAATTTTATGAACGTTAATAATTATATTGGCATTAATTAACATTTAATATTTTTCATGATCATCAACTACATGTTATTCAAAGATAAGGTTCTTCCGAGTGATAATGTCTTGCCTGGTAGCTGCGAAGAGGCAAATAAATTTTTGAAAATGTTGGGTGTTGAGTACATATCTTATCATGCAAGTCCAAATGATTGTATTCTATATAGAGGAGAATATGCAGACAAAGAGATATGTCTGAAATATGGGCATGACATGTATGATAAATAAAAAATGAAGGGAAAATCATGTGGTCCTCCTTTTAAGATATTGAGGCACATGCATATAATCCTAAGGATTTAAAGGCTCTTTCGTTGCAAAGAATTAGCTATGTTGCAGGGATGGCATGCCTCAAACAGAAGTGAGTTGTGAGTTATGCAAATCCCAACAGATTCAATAGCCACGAAGCATATAGAGGATACATGGCCCAAAAAATTCAAGGATGAAGTGCGATGTCTACGACTCAACATAGCCATGGATGGCGTCAACCCATATTCCCCCTAGAACACCAACTATTCTGTTTGGCCTGTAGTAGTGATTAATAACAATATTCCCCCATGGTTGTCTGTGAAAAATGAACATGTTATGTTGGCTCTCATAGTCTCTGGTAGAAAATGGCTTGGTGGTATGTTAACTAATTGGTCTACTACAGAGACGAGACTTCAAAAGTTCAAGGATTTAAAAAAAGAACAAGATACAAGACGATTCAATCAACTTCCAAAAAAAGAAGCAGCTATGCTCAAGAGACAATTAGACCAATTGTAGAAATGTCTAGGTGGGATTAGATACATGAGGATTTACATATTCTGAGAAATTAGAAATTGATTCCCAATAAGATCGGGCAATATTTTTATTGGAACAAAGGAGAAAAAAGAAGGAAATAACTTAAATAATAAATAGATCTAAGTCCTCTTGGGGAGGCTTCCTTAAGGAAAAAGGAGATTTATTATGGAGGAATATTTGATCCTATTCATGAGGATTATTATCCATAAAAAAAGGAAAGAAAGGTAATTGATCATGGCGCGTTCACTGAAAAAAATCCTTTTGTGGCTAATCATTTATTGAGGAAAATTAAAAATCTAAACATAAAAGAAGAAAATAAGATAATAGTTACTTGGTCCCGGGCATCTTTCATTATACCCGCAATGATCGGTCATACAATTGCTGTTCATAATGGGAGGGAACATTTATCCATTTATGTAACAGATCGTATGGTAGACCACAAATTGGGGGAATTTGCACCTACTCTAATTTTTCAGGGCCATCCAATAAAACAGAAGAATTAAAAATCTCCAAGATAATAGATAGGAATACTGCAAATAGAGCCATTGTAAAGCCCATAAGAGCAGTAGTTCCCCATTCAGGAGCTACTTTACCATATCCTGAATTAAGTGGTTTTAAGGACGTTCCTACACGGGTTTCTTTTGGCATGGTTTTGAGCCAAAGCTCTGGAAATCAAGGATGCAAGAATAGGTAGGAATGATACTTGATATCAATGAAAATATCCAGCCGTATTATATTCGGGAAATAAGAACATGAATATATTCCTTTGAAATAGATCAAATTATTCTATTTTTCCGTCAAATTCTTCATCATTCTCCCACCCACCATGAGTGGAAGACCAAAGGACATATGGATGTCTACTTACAACCACTGGTAGATGAATTGAAGGAATTATGGGATGGGATAAATGTATACGATGTATCAAGACCCATCGCAGCAAAGAGGAGTTTTACGTTGTATGGAATATGTGTTTACACGACACATGATTATCCAGGCTTAGGATTTTTCTCTGGTAGATTACATATTTATTGATTTTTTTATATACGTAACAATATTCTTTCGCATATTAGTTATTTAATTGATTGTAATTGTTCTGATCTTCATGATATTATTTAACGTTCCATGCATATATATTGTATAAAATAATTTCACAGTTCTTGTAACAAAAGGGTGTTTTGGATGTAAATGTTGCAGACCTTCTCTGAAAGCTAGATGGTCCAACGACCTACGAAAGCCAATGTATGACTACTCCAGGGTATTCCTCCCAGAAGAACACCCTTACAGAAGAGCAACATCTGTTTTCAATGGTAAGCGAGAGAGAACCCAAAGGCCTCGAATAACGACACCAACTGAATGGCTTAGATCATATGAGAGAGAGAAGGAGAAGGAGTTCATAGAAATGTTTGATTCAAATGGGGAGCCTATGTTCGATGATCCATAATTCTTCGACACCTATGTTGAGAAATTGCCCATTGGGATGAAAAGGAAATCTATTTTTTAAAACCTCCCATATTGGGAGCATCTTAATATTACCCACTTATTAGATCCCATGCATATATTTAAAAATGTTTCATCTTCTTTATGGAGGCACATATCATCGAAACAAAGTGACACATGAGCTGTTAGGAAGGATCTTATTACTTAAAAAACTAAAAAGAAACATTGGCCAAGACGATTAGAAAGTACAGGATCAGAGGCAGGCGTTGGTCCCTCTAATTCATGGTATTTCAAATAAGGTGATGTCCCATGGATTTAAAAAAAAGATTATATTTCTTTGGCAAAGGAAGTTATCATAGATGTGAGGGTGCCATATTCATATGAGTCTTCACTACAACGCTGCTTCACCGTGGATGACCATTTGTCGGGGTTAAAATCGCATGACCATTTGAATATTTGAAGAGTACATATAATTTCAAAAGCATGATTTTATTATTTGTTATATTAATAAATTTTACCCCATGCAGGGATCATAAAACATAACTAATTTTGTATATTATTGCATATGTTTATAACTTTGCAGTGTCATTATCCTTTGTTCGTGCATGAGTGTGTGAAACATGAATTCCCCCAAGACCTAGGACGTGGCATATCTAAATTATCTACATTTGTACGTTGGATCACGTCAAAGGAGATTCATGTGGCTAGCATTCCACGGTGGCATCAAGAGATAGTTGAGATTGTTTGTATGTTTGAGAAGGAACTGCCGACGAGTTTCATGGATTTGCAGATTTATGTTCTAATCCACCTAGTAGATGAGGTTGAATTAGTTGGGGTTGTTTCTTGTCGTTGGATGTTCTTCTTAGAGAGGTACATGAAGAAATTGAAAGGTTTTGTTTGACAAAGGGCAAAAACTGAGGGGTCTATGGAATAGGGGTACATTTCGTATGAGTTTTTCTATTATGCTAGTGAGTACATCAAGCAGATCGACAACGGACCAGGTGCAGTGATTTGGGACGATGAAAGGGATGAAGACAAAAGAGAAGGGGAGCTGCTCCAAACGAATGGAAAAAGGTGCTTGATAAGGAGTAAGCGACTTATAATTTTTTAAATTTACACAAAGTAAATATTCATGTTGAAATTCGATATAATGTATATTTTGATCTCATATGTACTATATGTCGGTTTGATTTCATTAGCGAATACAGAAATTGAAGCAATCAATAAATTCGTTCTTTACAATTCTGAAGTGACACAATCATGGGTCACATTGTACGAACAAAAGAAGATGAAATGGGATAGTGATAGAAAATAATTCAGACGGTTGAATGGTAGAAGTGTGCCTTATCTCGATCATTTAAAATAAAATATGCCAAAAATATGCCCCAATAGTTGGGTTGCTGACCAAGTCAGAGAGAAATACGGTGCAACCGGTCGTTACCCGCGTGCTGAAGAGGATGGACTAAACATAGGGATTGGGTGCACCCACTCGGTAATAATTTGTTTATGTACATTTTAAACTTAGTAATGCACCTTTGAAATGTAACTACATCTATATTTAATATTTTAACTGTTGGCTTATTATAAGAGACATGACACTATGATTTTTTTTTTAGGTGCATTTGTTCCCATCTATGTGGGCATATGGACACCATTTTCGCACAGAAAATGTCGATGATGGACACATGACACAAGACTATGGAGTGGAAGTAGAGTTTGATCAATCTAGTCAATCTAGCCACCATGATCAAAACCTAGTGGATGTTAGGTTACATCGGAAAGATACAAGAGATCATTGAAGTGTATTTCTCTTCTTTCCAATGTGTTATTTTTAGGTGCAAGTGGTGGGACACCTTTGATTGGAATATTGCAAAGGAAGATCACGATAGTAGGCTGAAATGTATCAACTCTAGAAATATGTGGGATGAAGCTAAGGAGACCTATGTTTTCCCCAAACACTGCAACAGGGTGTTTTTTTACCCAGATGTGTTGGATAGAGATTGGTGGTTCGTATTGAGACATGACCCTAGATCAAAACATATTTTTGAGAACAATAGTGTTATCATGCCAACCGAGCTGGAAGATAATGAGGGTGATCATGAGAACCGAGCGTGATATGGTATATTTGTTATTTCATCATTTATACTTTTTAAAATGAGTTTTTATAAAGAAGAGCACTTAATTACCTTATAACTAAGACTCCTTTTTTTTTTTTTCTTTTCGAAATATTATAATATGTATTTTGAATTAATTGGTAATTTGCATTATGTTAATGTTAAAATCATTTCACTTGATAATTTGAAATTATGTTGATCTCGAAAACAATGGCGTACTGTATAAAGTTCTCTTTTTTTATTCCTAAAATAATACAACTACTTGATTCCTTTAAATGTGTGTGAATGATATCTTCAAAATGTATACTGTTACTTTTGGTATCTCAGATCATAATAAAATAATGATAATTCTAAAGTACGTGAATTTATTTGCATTATTTTCTAAACTTTATTATGTTACAAAAATTATTTTTATTCTAGATTTATTATTTTACAATTATTTATATTCATACAAATATACAATTTTTTATTTTTTTATTTTATTTTTTTTTATTTTTACAGCAACGGATAGAGGAATATATTAAGAACTGGCCTAAGTGCCTCCAAATTGGTTACAAAATGCTAGGCAGAGCCCAGATTTCTCCCTGACTAGTGCCAAAGGAGTTTTCCATATTCTACATTCAAGGTATTTACAGAATTTTCTTTGATCTAACGTATCAATCTTACCCAATTTAAAGGTGCAGACAAACTGTTTCAAAATTAAGTGATAGAACATGGAAAAACAATCAAGGGATGGGATCCCATCCATTTTCTCCATCTCTTAGAAGGGATCCGAGAGGGAGAAGAGCTGCTTTATTGGCTTCTGCTTTTTTGTTGTGTTCCCTTTTGACGTGATAGAACTTCAAATTCCGGAAATTTTTTGAGAGGGTTCGAATTCTGCTCATAAGCCTGGACAATCTTAAATCTGAAGGGAAGATTTTGTCGATTAAGGACTTGATGATTGACTGCGAGTCTCCTATGATAACAACAGCATTAATACCAAGATCCTTGAGAAGCTTGAGGCCTTGGAAGAGGGCCAGAGCTTCCGCTTGAATACTGGTGTTAAAGCCAACTCCCCAGGCGTAGCTATGGTCAATACAGTCAGCAGCGTACTTGACCACACCTCCTGCCCCTGATCTGCCCGGGTTCCCTTTTGCTGCACCGTCGAAGAACAGGATGGGCTGCGCCTGCTTTATGCAAAAGGCCAAGAAATCTGGAGTACTAAGGCGAATTTGCCAATCTTGAAGAGCCACGCAAGGTCTGGAAAAATCAGAGAAGGTGAGATCAAGTGAAGTGCACCATGCGGCCTCTTGCTCACTAAGCTCCGCTCTATCTAGCTAGTTACCAACACAGTCCTTTAAGAGGCTTTTAACTTTGACCCAGGCGATCTTATAATCACTCTTCCTGTCTCTGAATATTCTTTGATTTCGTTCTAACCATGTCTGCCAGCAGATAAGCTTGGGGAGAGTGCACCATATAGCTTTTATGTGGACATTTCGTGAATTGCCACCAGGAAATGAGCGCATCCAGTTCGAGAACAGATCCGGAATGCGACTAGGGAGGATGAAGTCGGGGTGCCATTGTCCAATCGCCTCTCTCCAAATACCTGCTAAGTAGTTACAACTGAGCATAATGTGGGCAGCAGTTTCAGAATTTTCTCCACACAGCGTGCACCGGGAGGGGCCATAAAAGCCTCTTTTATGCAATCTATCTTCAGTCAGAATGCGCTGATGGCAGAGAAGCCAACAGAAGGCATCAATTTTGGGGATTGTGGGCTGGAGCCATTCCCCTTTCCAAGGTTTCGGATCCGGTGGGACGTGAGGGTGGGCAGAGAGTTGTCGATACCCCTGTGAGACAGAGTAGTGCCCTGGAGAGGTACCCCAGCCACGGGAATCCGGTTTCCTGTTGTTCAGAGGAGCCTTGCCTCCTAATAATGTCAAAAGGTCTGCATAATCCTTGGCCAGGATTTGAGGAACCTCAATCGATTTCCAGCTGTGCCAGACTCCTTCCTCCCAGTTAGAGATGTCCCATAAAGTATTGAATCCCATTCTGGCCATCCAATCTTTCAGCTGAACCAGAGATCGATCATCAACCAAGGAGTCAGTGCCCATAATGTGATCCTCCCAAATCCTGATGCGCTTGCCATTTCCAGGTATCCAGTGAGCAAACTGATTGATTAAGGAGATGGAATTTGCACAGAGCCTATGAATCATTGAACCAGGGATAGGTTTAGGATGGTTAAGACACCTTTTCCTCTGCCCCCGGTAATATTTTTTCCAAAGAGCAAGTTGGGTCCAGCCCGGATTAGGAGCGATTATCCTCCATATCATCTTTGCGCCCAACGCAATGTTTTGCTTATTCAAATTCTTGAAGCTCAAACCACCTTCAAGCCTGGGCAAGGATATTGTGTCCCAGCTGATTAAAGGGAATTTCTTATCATTGGCTTTCCATCCTTTCCAGAAGAAATTTTTTATATGGGTCTCCATTTTCTTCATTATGCCCACGGGAGCCAGCATTACGGAAAATTGATATATGGGGAGACTGCATAAGACTGCTTTTATAAGCACAGTCTTGCCAGCCAGATTTAGCCATCTGAACCCCCAAGAATTTATCTTGGATTTTAACTTATCGAGCATGGGTAACCAATCTCTGCTAACTGCACATTTTTGAAAGATAGGGAGGCCCAAATACTTGAAGGAAGACCAAGACGAAGAGGCAGCAAAATCCAGACAACTGGAAATGGCCTGAAGAGTGTTGGCAGGTATATTCCAACAATAAATATTACATTTTCTTTTATTAAGGCTGCTTCTAGAGGCTTCACAATAATCTTCAATCACAGCTTTGAATTTTTTGGCAGAAGAAACAGTAGCAGCACCCAACAGAAGAGAATCATCTGCGAACAATGCATGATTGATATTCTTGACTCCCCTCGCAATGTTCAGCCCCATAATCTCTTGATCCTGTTGTTTTTTATTCAAGAGGAAGCTAAGGACTGAGGCTTGTAGGACAAAAAGCAGAGGGGAGAGAGGGCATCCCTGTCTCAGCCCCCGAGAAGCTTTGAAGAAATCTGTGGCTCTCCCATTCACCAATGGGGCAATCCAAGGCTCGCTAATACAAGCCTTTATCCAGTTGATAAATTTAGTGCCAAACCCAAATTTATGCAGCACATTTATCAGGAAACTATGCCTCACTCTGTCGAAGGCATTTTCCAGATCTAGTTTGACGACCATGCCTTTCTCTTTGTGCCCCATGCTTGAGTGGACAGCTTCTTGAACCAGAATGAAATTATCCACAATTTGCCTTCCCTTGATAAAACCTCCTTGATTCTCAGGGATTATGTTTGGAAGAATGACTTTTAATCTGTTGGCAATCACTTTGGTGATAAGCTTGTAGCCAATATTACAAAGGGAGATAGGACGAAATCTGTTGAAGGTGTTGGCGCCTTTCTCCTTGGGAATGAGGGCGAGGAAGGCCGAATTGGTGCTTCCCCCTAATTTCTGACACTCTTGAGATTTCCGCACCATTCTACAGAGATCTTTCTCCAAAATCTGCCAACAAGCCTGCAGAAATCTGGCAGTGAAGCCATCAGGACCCGGAGCCTTGTCCGGATCCATAGCGAAGAGGGCATTTTTTATTTCTTTATTAGAAATCTCTGCTTCCAAGAATTGATTCTTTCTGTCTGTTAGTAGGCAGGGAGCCTCATCCACTAAACTAGGGACATGGCCCATGTCCTCCTCCTCGCTATAAAGATTCTTGAAATGTCGGAATGCAGCATTTTTTATACTTCTGTTGTCTCTATGCGTGGTGGATTCAACCTTGATTTCAGAAATGGAGTTAAGGCATTTTCGGGCTTGGGCTTGCTTATGAAAATAGGATGTGTTCCTATCGCCCGCTTTTAGCCAGAGACTGCGAGACTTCATTCTCCAGAACTCTTCCTTAGCAGCACTAGCCTTAAGGAGTTCCTGTTGAAGCTCAACCTCCTTTTCAAGAACTTCTACGGTGATCTCGACATGTTCTGTTTCCAGGTGATGCTTTTCGAGACAGTCCTGAATCTTTTTTCTTTCAACTGCAGGATTAGGTAAGGTTTTGATCCAAGCTTTTAACGCTGCTTTGACTCTTCTAAGTTTCTCCTCCCATACAAAAAACGCAGAGCCTTTAACAGGATGCTTCCAACAATCTTTTGTTAAAGACAAGAAGGAGTTTTCCTTAACCCATTGAGGGCTAAACTTAAAAGGAATGGGGCCTTGATCGAGATGTGCCAGCAGTTCAAGGCTAATGGGTCTATGATCAGAGACACAGCAGGGGAGAATAAGCATTCTATATTCAAAGCCAAGAAGAAGAAAAGAACTTTGAATGAAAAATCTGTCTAACCTTGGAGCGATATGGCCTGGACCGAGTCTTTTATTGGACTAGGTGTATTTGCCGGACACAGGTTTGATGTCAATCATGTCCCAATCGTGCAGCAATTCCTCGACCCATTCCCGCGCCTGATCCCTCACAATACTTCCACCTCGCTTTTCAGCCAAGGATAAGGTGAGATTCAGCTCCCCAACAATGATAATATTTGCTAACTCTTCAGTGTCTGCCAGACCTCTGATAGAGTCCCAACAGTTCTTTTTTTCTCCTGCGCATACTGGAACATATACGTTAAAGAGGGAAAGAGTCAAACTAGAGTCCACGTGCTGTAGTTTTAGGAACAGCCAATGGGTGTTGGAAATTTCTTTGACCCTTGAGAATTTTTTTGCATTCCAAATGGTGCCCAGACCACCTGAAGCGCCTCGAGCTGAGACATCTTGACCATCACTTTTCTTCCACAATATTTTGCCTATTTGGAGGAAGATATTGTCCTCCATTTTAGTCTCCTGGATGAGGAGTATGTCAGGAGAATCTGTTCTCAACAAATTTCTTATAGCTTCTTCCTTTATTCTGCTCCCCATAGCCCTACAGTTCCAGGAGATGATCTTCATCACTTGCTTTTGGATTGCTGAGCTCCTTTAGAGCTCTGGGACTGATTTCTGGTCGACTTCGGAGTTTTGCCCATGAGTTTTTCGAGAGTTGGTTGACTTCCCTAGAGTTTGTCTTTATAGGTCTCCTGCTCTCTTTTTTCTCGAGCAGATTTCCGGCCTCTCACAGATCTTCTAGCCGAGGTATGTGAGTCTCCTATTTCGCCTTCTTCTTCTGAATCCTCCGTACCTTGCCCTTCCTCGGTCTCTTCTATCAATATCTCTTTTGCTCTATCAGTGTTGCCTTCATCTTGTTGTGATCCGGAGAGGGTCACTTTGTGTTGCGACCCTTCCTTCTGCATCACAGGTTCTTGAGTATCTTCTACTGCGGAACTTAAGAGAGTAAATTTATTTCCTTGTTCTGCAGTGGATTGGGTTTGGGGCCCCGATGTTGCCTGAGTAGATTTACCATTTGAGTTGCCTGTTCTTGTATTTTTATGTGCAGTTTTGGTTCTTTTAACCTGAGTCCAACCATCCTCCTTTCCTTTCTCCCCTTCTATATTCTTCGGGCAACTTCTAGCAAAATGCCCATAGACATGGCACTTCCTGCACTTGAACGGAAGCTGTTCATAGTCCAACATTTGAAGATGTGTCCAGCTTCCAACTTTTATCTTTATAGCTTCAGGTAGTCCTACCTCCAAGTCGACTTCCACGTAGATACGAGCATAATCGTATTGCTCTTTGCTGTTAGCTCGGTCAATGAATTTACCTAAAGAGTTGTCGATATGCTTGGGAGATTCCCAATTCCAGCAATGAACAGGCAGATTTGGGAGTCTGACCCACACAGGAACGGCAGTGGGGACATCGACTGCTGGATCAAAGTCAGTCGTCCACTTGTTGAGGTACAGCCCCTGAGGACCCATGAAATAAGGACCGTTACGAAAGATCAGATCTTTGTCCTCCTTGTCAGAGAATTCGAACAAAAAAAATCCCTTCCCGAGAAAATACGAGGTGACTTTGTTTATAATCAGCGGAGCCCAACTCCTAGCGACCCAACTCTCTGTGGTTTTTGGAGAGGGCCAGAGCCCAGTAAACTGACCGACCAGAGCTCTTTCCGTCAAAGAGAGAGCAACCTTGATCGGGCCCTCCGGAGGAAGCGAGATTTCGGGAATATCATCCTTTCGTTTTACAAACTTCGCCGCTTCAGAAGGTTTCTTCTTAGGCAGAGAGTTCAGGAGGGAACAAAAAGCCTCTTCATCAGAGGGGGGAGGCGGAGGAGGCAACTCCATTGAAACAACAGACCCTTCGCTCAGGGAAGACACGCACGCATCGCTTCCCGCATACAAATCATCCTCCACAACCGCCTCAAAGAAAGAAGCCCCAGCAAGACCAGGGACAGGGCCAAAGAGCTGAGACCCACGCCCTCGCTGACAGCAAAGAGATGCACCCAGCAAACGATGGACACGAGCAACAGACTCGCAGCAATGGAGCAAAATTGTTAAGCATACAAATTTACAATTTTACAGTTATGGTAATTTAACAATATTTACGGTATACATTTTACTTACTGTAGTTATGGTTCAAAATTGACAATTAATTTACAATTTTACAAATTTTTAAGATGACAATACATACAATTACAATTTTACAATTTCACAATGCAATTACAATTAAAATTAAAATTACAATTACAATTTTAGAATTTTACACTCATTAGAATTAGAATTAGAATTAGAATTTTACAATTTTATATACAATTACAATTACAATTTTACAATTTTACATATATACAATTACAATTAAAATCATTTCACAATAAATTAAATATTACAATTACAATTAAAATTTTACAAATATTTTACATATAATTACAATTAAAATTACAATTAGAAAAACAATTACAATTTTACAATTTTTCATACAATTAAAATTAAAATTTCAATTACAATCACGACATAATATTTAATAAATATCATGATTTAATATTAAAAATAAACATCACGATCATGATAACCATCGTACAAACATCATATTCGACTAAAAAACACATTCACTGTAGAAATTTGAATAACTGATATATTATTCACCGAGATTCTCCTGATCACACACTATTTTAACTTCATGCACAATACAAAATCTCTTCTACCATTGATCATTAATTGCGGAAATAAAAACAATCGCATGCGCACATTAAAACCATAAACAATCACACATATGAACACAATATTTCATGGGAAAGCTTAAAGTAGAAAACCCCCAACTATCTGTATATTATATGTTATAGAGATCATGTAACAATCATTGCACAAAGCTCCTCACAAGCTCTCAGTACAATCTCCAATCGCTACACACTAAACAAGCTCAGATCTAGCAAAACACATGCTCAATCTCATACGATATGGCCTCATTGTGTAATCAATGTAGGATAGCTCATTAAATAACGGAACCACGACTTGTCTTAGCAATCCTCATGGGCTTCTCCAATCACTTGGTTGTTGCAAATACCTTGATATAGTCACAAGCGATAGTTAACACATAGCTTCACCTATCTTTACCTTTGGTCTCACTGGCTTCATCCATGCAGAAATAAATACGATGCTTATTCTTTGGAATATTAATGAGTTTATAATTAGTGAATTAATTAATAAATAATTCACACCACTCTCACCAATTGTAACAATCGAGTTAAACTAGATACAAATAGCTCATTTATGTTTAGATTAATTAAGCCCAAACACAACTCAAGTAACTCCTTGATCGATCAACTCCATAAACCTGTCACGCAGGTTCTAAGCCCGGAAGTATCCATGCAATAGCTCCACATAACCCTCAGGATTAGCATAATTCCTTCTGTCAGCTCCTGTGCCACATCTGTGCACTTAACTGAAGTGCTCCAAGAGAATAAGATAATGTTTAGAGTCCAAATATTATTAAAAGCTAATAATATTCGACATATCTATTTTTAGACTGGAAATCTAAAAATAGATTCCGCCCAATATGTCTAAAAATAGAAGTCCATCTATTTTTTCCGACTTGACCAACCATCCACAAATAGCATCCTGCAACTCATAGAACATGATCCATATGTCTAAAAATAGACATACTCTAAAAATAGACTTTGCGCAAAAAATAGCCTGCGGGCCCACTTAGTGAAGGAAAATTATTTCCACTAAGCTCGTCATCTTGTTGCAATCTCAACACTCCCTCTCAACAAGATAAGGATTATCTGCCACCCCTATCCTGCCTCTGTGGTATTCGAATTTTCTCCTGGTGAGTGCCTTCGTCAAGATATCAGCATCCTGATCCTCCGTGGGAATGTATGAAAGTAACATGATCTTCCGCTGCACACAATCTCTAATATGATGATATCGGATGTCAATGTGTTTAGATCTATCATGAAATACTGGATTAACCGAGAGTTTAATGCAACTCTGATTATCACAATAAATCATAGTAGGATTTAAGTGTGAACCGAACAACCCGACCAGGATCTTCCTCATCCATATAGCCTCGCATGCAGCCAAACTCGCTGCCATATACTCGGCCTCTGCTAAACTGAGTGCCACGGATCTCTGCTTCCTGCTGTAACAAGAAACTGCTGTCGACCCGATACTGCAAATCCCTCCAGATGTGCTCTTTCTGTCCGTTGGGCTCCCTGCCCAATCTGCATCCGTGAAGCCACATAGCTTCACCTCATCCGACTGTTTGTACCATAATCCATATCCCGATGTGCCTCTGAGATATATCAATACATGCTTGCCCGCCTTCCAGTAGAGCTTGGTAGGCTTAACCATAGCTTGTGAAAGCTGGTTAACAACATAACATATGTCGGGTCGTGTATTGACCAGATACATGAGCAACCCCACCAACTGTCGATAAATAGTGGCATCCACTACCTCCGCTGAAGTAACATCCTCCTTCCTCCATCCACTAGGAAGAGGAGTATCAACAGGATTGCAACCATGCATGTTGAACTTCTCCAGTCTCTCCCAGGCATACTTGCCTTGAGAAACAAACAATCCATCACTGCACTGCCAAATTTCCAATCCCAGGAAATAATGAAGGAGGCCCAAGTCCTTCATCTCAAACTCCTTTACAAGATCAGTCTTGCATGAGTGTATCAACAGTTCATCACCTGTCAAAATCAAATCATCTACATAAAATACAATGATCAACAACTTCCCATCCACCACAATCTGGTATAGGTTAGGATCCGCCTCACTCTTGGAGAATCCAAGTCCGGTGAAATAACTGTCTATCCGTGTGTACCAAGCACGAGGTGCTTGTTTCAACCCATACAACGCTCTCTTGAGCATACACACATGTGAATCGCTGCTGAAGATCTCGAAACCTTCGGGCTGCTCTATGTACACCTCCTCCTCAATCACCCCGTTGAGGAATGCAGTCTTCACATCCATCTGATGAATGTGCCACCCCATCTACGCTGCGAGAGAAAGAATCGTCCGTATGGAAGAATACCTTATGACAGGTGCAAAGGTTTCCTCATAATCAATCCCCTCAATCTGTGAGAAGCCTCAGGCAACAAATCTTGCCTTGTACTTCTCCACACTCCCATCATCTGCTTGCTTCACTTTGTAGATCCATCTCGAACCCACCACTGATTTCCCCTCTAGCCTTGGGACAATCTCCCATGCACTGTTTCTGACAATCGAATCATACTCTTCCACCATGGCATCTACCCATGCGGGATCCTCCACAACTTCCTCGAAAGAGGATGGCTCTGTCACGATACACTTTCTCATAAGAGCCATGTATCCAGTATACCGGTCAGGTGACTGTCTCTTTTTGCACTGTGATGTAGGTGCTCCTACAACCTTCTCTGCATCTTGAGCCAGTCGCTCAGCTTCTGTAGTGCACTTCCGCCCTCTGATGGTTGGCGCTGCTTGAGTGGTATCTTCCACTCCATGAACCTCATCTTGTGGCTGATCCACATCCTGAGACTCATCCTTAGGAACTAATAGCTCCTCATCTGCATGCAAGTGTGGCTCCCTCTCAAGCGAACACTTCATGGCTTTCTCCTCATGAAATTTGATATCCCGTCGCACAAAAGCCTTGCGACTGTCTGGCAAATACACAAGATAGTTGTGGGGTGTATCGGTGTGCCCCACAAATATCCCAACCTCTACAGTCAGCTCCACCTTCTTCCTGGCATCCTTAGTCACATGAATGTAAACAGGTGAACCAAAATCCTCAAATGGGAAATATCAGGCTTCTTACCAGAAAACGTCTCCTCGGGTGTACTCATGCCAAGTATCCTGTGAGGACAACGGTTTTGCACATAAACTGCAGTATTGCATGCCTCAGCCTAGAAGTGTATGGGAAGGCCCCACGATCATGCAACATCGCCCGTGCAGCACCCACGATCGTTTTGTTCTTCCGCTCAGCAACCATGTTCTGCTGTGGGTTATGAGGTGCTATGAGCTCTCTTCGAATTCCTTCTGCGCTGCAAAAGTCCTTGAATTCGCCAGAGATGAATTCACCACCATTGTCTCTCCTAAGAGCCTTCACCTGCTTCCCTGATTCTTTCTCAACCAATGCCTTGAACTCACAAAACTTTGAGTATGTCTTGCTCTTCTTCCGCATGAATAAGATCCAGCACTTCCGAGAAAAATCATCAACAAATATCACATAGTACTCGTGCTTTGCTGTTGAAGCTACTGAGAAAGGTCCACACACGTATGTGTGAATTCTCTCAAGGATCATCGTGGCGCGACTATCCTTCTCGTGAAAGGTGGCTTTCACAAATTTTCCCAAGGTACATCCCTTTCACTGATCTGACTCCGCAAGAGTACCCTTAGGAAGCCCAGTAGAAATCTTCTACAGTATCTTCAAAGCTCCATGGTGAAGGTGGCCCAATCTCCGATGCCACAACTCACCATCATCCCAGCTCACCACTCCTTATGCCTTTCTTGCCATTGCTGCGCAGCCATCTACTTGAAATTGATAAAGGTTCTTAATTCGAACCCCTATCCTCCGGGTCTCACCAGTTGCCTTACTGCGCAGGAAAGCCTTTCCCTCACTAAAGACAACATCATATCCCTTGTCTTCTAACATTCTTACGAGAGATAGATTCTTCTTCAATCAGAACATGCATCCCACTTCCTTCAATACGAAGGGTTTACCGATTCTGAAAAAATGCGTGCCGATGCTTGCTGTATCTGCAAATGTGGCCATCTCGATGTGCAATCCAAGATCTTTCTCATCCGGATCGGTAAACAAATCTTTGTCTCAGGTCATATGAAAAAATATGCACCGCTGCATAAAACCTACTGAACCCATCACACTTGAGACCAATGCGATCAACGAAAATCCGGCTCAGCTGAGGTAGGCCTCTCAGTGAGATCCACAAAACTCTTTGCTTATTTTTCTTCTTCTGTGGACAATTAGTGGCATAATGTCCGTGTTGGTGACAGTGAAAGCACTTCACCTTGGACATGTCCTGCTTCTTTCCTTTCGCACCGGATTGAGAAGCATTCTTCTTGCTCTTCCTCTTCCTTGCTTTGGCAGCCAAAGCACAATTTTCTTCATCTGAGTTCTTTGATGAAGATCCGTCCCTAGTACTTCACCTTATCTCCTCTTGCACAAGATTCGACCAAAGTCGCTCCCATCCTGGCAATTTCTTCCGACCATTGACAGAGTCCTGATAGGAATGCCAACTCTTCGGAAGCCCAAGGAGAGCCAAGCTCACCAAGTCCTCGTCATCAACAGTAACCCCCACACTTCCCGGCTCATCCTTGCATTGGATAGACCGTGAGAGTATACTTGGGCATATCTGTCTTTTCTCCATTTTATGTTCCTGAGTTTATCATGGCGCCAGCTTCCTCACAATTACTCTTGCTTTGAAATAAATCATCCAAAGAAGCTTTCCACATCCAGAATGGAGAAGCTTTACCATGGTGGCTGGAGGACCTTATGTGATCCTTCACACCTTCCATGAGAATTCTTGAACTTTCTGTCTTCTTTCCATGCGTCAGTACGACAACATCGCTAGAAGTAGGTTTTGGAATTCTGCATCTATGAACTCCTTCAACCCATTGTCATCAGCCCACCTTCCATCTGTCCTTCCATGCAATATAATTCGAGCTTCCCTCAAGGGAATACTCCAATCGCAATCCGTTGAAAGACATCTCAACTTCGACACCAAGAAAACACTACTGCAAATTCGAATTCCACCAGCTCAAAACTCAACCGCTTCAATGTTTTGCAATTGCTCCAACGATCAATATCGCTCCGATACCATGTATAAATTTGAATAACTGATATATTATTCACCGTGATTCTCCTGATCACACTCTATTTTAACTTCATGCACAATACATAATCTCTTCTACCATTGATCATTAATTGCGGAAATAAAAACAATCACATGCGCACATTAAAACCATAAACAATTACACATATGAACACAGTATTTCATGGGAAAGCTTAAAGCTGAAAACCCCCAACTATCTGTATATTATATGTCATAGAGATCATGTAACAATCATTGTACAAAGATCCTCACAAGCTCTCAGCACAACCTCAAATTTCTACACACTAATCAAGCTAGATCTAGCAAAACACATGCTCCAATCTCTGCCACCTGATAGCCAGCCTCTATTGCGTAATCAATGCTGTAGGATGGCTCATTAAATAAATTGAACCACCTGGCTTGTACTACGCAATCCTCATGGGCTTCTCCAATCACTGGTTGTTGCAAATATGCAACAGTATAATCACAACTGATAGTTAACCTGCTCTTTCACCTATCTCTGCATTGGTCTCCACTGAAACTGTCCATGCACTAAAGTTAACTGATGTATTCTTTAGTTGATTAATGAGTTTATAATTAGTGAATTAATTAATAATTAATTAACACCACTCTCACTAATTGTATCAATCAGTTAAACTAGATACAAATAGCTCAACTATGTTTAGATTAGTTAAACTGAACACAACTCCATTAACTCCTCAATCAACTCCACCAAACTCTGTCACATGAGTTATAAATGAATTATCCATGCAATAGCTCCACATAACCCTCAGGAATAGCGTAATTCCTTCTATCAGCTCCTGTGCCACATCTGTGCACTTAACTGAAGTGCTCCAAGAGAATAAGATAATATTTAGAGTCCAAATATTATTAAGAGCTAATAATATTCGACATATCTATTTTTAGACTGGCAATCTAAAAATAGAATCCGCCCAATATGTCTAAAAATAGAAGTCCATCTATTTTTTCCGACTTGACCAACCATCCACAAATAGCATCCTGCAACTCATAGAACATGATCCATATGTCTAAAAATAGACATAGTCTAAAAATAGGCTTTGCGCCAAAAATAGCCCGCGGGCCCACTTAGTGAAGGCGACTTATTTCCACTAAGCTCATCATCTTGTTGCAATCTCAACATTCAAATTCACTAACATGATCTAATCATCGTGATCATGATCATCTAACAAAACATAAGCATTGTATAACATCATCACAACACAAACATCAAATGTATATCTCATGTCAAATAACTACTATCACATACACATCTATCTGCAAGCTGCACATTAAATAAACATATCTAACATGACCTAACAATATACACATCATGATGAACACCAACATGTAAATTAAGTACATCTGCAACATGAACATAAAATACATGAACCATATATATATAATGTAAAAAATATTCAACTGTAATATAACTGCATATAAATGTTAAATATCAGTTGGTGGTACATCAATAGTAGTAGTACTACTCGAGGCCTGCTCAGTCGATGGTACAACCTCGACATGCTCAGATAGATGCCGATCACATGCTTGCTGATCTAGAGGTGCCTCATGCTGATCAGGAACTGCATACTCATGATGACTCGTGGATGGTCCAACCTGTTGATCAGTGGATGGTGCGGCGGCCTGCTTAGTCGATGGACCTGCCTCCTTAGATGGACTTGTGCCCTCATCAAGATCATGTGCCTGCTCATGATCATGAATGCTAGATGTTGCAGGCTACTCATCATGACCATCTTCGGTGTGAGGAGGAGGAGGTGGAGTACTAGAACTATTATCACTCCCCTCATGATCATCAGATGATGCATTGCTCGATTGTCGACGTACTGCATCTCCACCATGCCTACGTCGAGCGGCCCTCCTCACCCGCGCCAGTAATCTCGTAGCTCCAATGACATGTCGCATCAGGGTCAACAAATCACAGGACATGACAATCCATATCTATGTCAGCCTATCATTAGCCTATATCTCTTTAATAGTAACCGACCTTACTCCCTCCTCAACTAGGAGTCAATAGAGTTGCTCGCCCAATTCCATCCTAAATCGAATGTCATGCCTACGCATCACACCCGCCAGCATCTGCGCCTAATCATGAGGACCAGGTTTGTCTCCAGCCTGATCCTTCGCATCTACCATCTCCTCGTCAGCATGATCTACACCTGGATCATTCAGGGGCGGTGGAATCTCATCGCCAACAAATGACCCAATATCTACAAAATATACATAAGTACACAACAATAATTAGACAATTTCATTAAAAAATTTAATAAAACAAGTTAAAGAACGTGTTAGAATAAATTTAAAGATAACACTATTATTACCTCTCTCATCCGACGGCTCATCATGTGTGAAGAGGATGTTGACACACCCTTGATAGCAACTCCAATGCATCATGAGATATCCTGGTGGAAAAGTCAAAGTCGCCCCTCTTGGGCATCATCTGGCCCCAAATCTCCATCCATACGTGCAACATCAGCCTATGAGGCTGTCGAACAAAAGTAGGCCTCGTCTTTAGAAACCTTTGAAAAAATAAAAAAAATAACTGTGAAGCAAAAGGGAAGTTCACCCTCCCATGTGCCTAAGAACGACATATATCTAATGCTGTACAAAATTGCCGCAAAAAAATTGCTAATCACCTCACAAGTCATGGCACCTGTAATAAATAATTAACATAAAATAAAAGCAGGAAACTAATGTGTTTCCCGTCACTGGTATGGTGTGCAATGGTCGACAACGGTAGTGAGAGGCACCTCACATCCTCTGCACCAAACGAAGCAATACGTAACTGACCACTGGAGACCTGAAAATATGCAGGAGAAAGTATATCGGCGCTAATATATCTCTAGGAGTACACCGTCTGACTCCCTGCTGCATAGTTGACGGAGACCTCTAGGAACAAGGGAAAATCATGCCCTCTCCTAGATAGGCTAGTAATAAAATATATGTCCTCCTCAGTGGGTGCGTACCACTGGTTAGGACCATCCTAGAAAGCCTGTCGGTGGGCATCCCACCTGAAGATGAGCTGTCCTAATAACTCATTATGGCCCTTCAGGGATGTAGCCTCCTCATAGAACTTGAGGAGGCCTACCTCCCTTAGGACCAACTCGGTGGTTGTCATAATAGGGCGAGGGTACATAAGTCTCTCCCTCTCTCGTGCCTCCCACAGGCGAACCACATTATATTAGTCCGCCATATGTTCTTCTTTGTTCTACATATATATATATATATATATATATATATATATATATATATATATATATATATATATATATATATATATATATATATATATATATATATATATATATATATATCATGCACTGGTGCTGGTGTGTCTATTTTTATCACGCACTGTCCTCAGCACGCATGGAAATTTTCAACACACTGAAAAACATGAAATGTACTTTCTTTTGCGGTGCGTTGATGAAACTATCCACCCGGGGCGGATAGTTAGGTCAACGCACTGCCGAACATTAAATCATGGTCAACGGTGCGAAATTGTAAACGACCGCACAATTGAATATATACCAATGTCGGGAGGGCAGTGCACTGTCCAAACTATTCGCCCCGGGGTGAATAGTTTCGTCAACACACCGCCTTCCTGAGTACACGGTCAACGTCGTGGTCATTTAAATGACCGCACCGTTGAATATGTACCAGTGTCGGTAGGGCGGTGCGTTGACCAAACTATGCGCCTCGGTGTGGATAGTTTAGTTAGTGCACTGCCCTCCTGACATCAGTACATGGTCAACGAGGCGGTCGTTTAAATGACCACACCGTTGACTATGTACCAATGTTCGGAGGGTGGTGCGTTGACAGAACTATCCGCCCCAGGGTAGATAGTTTATTCAACACACAACCCTCCTGACACTAGTACATAGTCAACGGTGCGGTCATTTAAACGATCGCATCGCCATAAAAAAAAAAAAAAAAAAAACCACGGTGCGCGTTTTCGGTACCGCACCAGACCTGGTGCGGTTTCTATTAGCATCGTTCATGGTGCAGCCTGTAAATTTATAGGCAACACTATGAATGGTGCGAGCCGAATGGCTTGAGCGCACTGTTGAACCCTTAGTTAAACTGAGAGGGGGGGGGTGTGAATCAGTTTAACACATTCATGGACTTTTAAACTTTTTCATCAACACCTGTTTACACCTTCATTTCATGTTCAACTTAATATGTGAGTAATCTTAGAATGTGAGCAGCAAGCATTAATATAATGTAAAAATAGAATTAATGTGAGAGCAGCAAGTATTAAGCAGATGATATAAACCAGATCAACACATAAACATTATGCACAGAGACACTAGATGTAAGTGGAAACCCATAAAGGGAGAAAACCACATCTTATTATTGTTGTGATGCAAAGGCAAGCTCCAACTCCCTCTCACCACTGATTTTATGCAGGCACCAACCTACAGGAGGCTCCAACCTCGGTCAGATACAACTGACAGCTATCAAGCTTCAACTTGATAGGGAAGCTCCATCTTCCTTAATTTATCACAAGAAAAACACTTGCTGATTTACCTTGGATATCAGCTCTGTTCTGTACCTTCTCTTATGTTATTCATCAGTCCTCATATCAGCCCTGCATCATCTCTGCTCAGCCCCTCCTTCTTCTCTTCTCAGCTCCTCCTTCTTCTTGTAGTTTCTCCTCAATTCTTCATTCTCTGCATTCTCTATATTCACACTCTCTGACCTCTTGCAACTTTCTTATTTCCTTCAACTCTCTTCAATTCTGCTGCACACTCTCTTCTTCTCTCATTCTCCCTTTTTCATAACTTTATCCCCTTGGATATTACCCTTTTTTATACAAAAATAGCTTCATGGCTGTTTGTATTCTATTGGGAATTCGAAATGAACAGCCATGTCTCTTTGCCTTCTGCCTTCTCATCTCTTTTCAGCTCACTCAGAAAAATGTAACTGTAGGTGCTTATTTTAATATTACAGTGGGATATTTGCTCTCTTCCGGAGACTTTCCAATGCATCACAACAATATAAATCAATTAAAAACTTTTACATTCAATTACAATGAAAACTCTAGCTCAACTCATTCAGCCTTTTGGATTGCTCGCACTTGTCTTTTCTTTGACTGTGTCCCTCTTTTTTTTTTCGCACTGCTAGCTCTCTTGTTCTCTGCCATGGTGTAACCAATGCATACGTGTAACTGTGCAATTCAACTCTCGGCGTTATACACATAATAAAATGTTTTAATACTTAGAATGCCCTTACGGGCCCACTTGCTGAACTTGTTCTATCTTCCGATGCGATGCATTATTGTCCACATCCTGGAAATATGTATGTATCATATATATGTGCCTCGGTGCTTTCCTTTCCTCTTTAGCTTTGGATTAATTTACTTGGAGCAGACCTGTTCTTAGTCTTATCTTTGGATGGACCCCACATGCCAACTATACTCCACTCGTGTATTTCAATCGCAATCGCAACATTCACAATACCCCTGTGATTTGGTCTTTTGATTTCTGTCGATGCAATTAGAAAAGGCCCACCATATAGTCAGTCAAATCATCTCCGTCGTCCAATATAATAAATCACATTATGTATTGGCCGCTTTATATTCATATATTGCGATGAAATGTTGTAAAACCTTAGATAAGCCTTTGGTCTTATATTACGATCCAATCCACAATAAATCGAATCACAAACTCTAATATTTGGAAGGATCGGGCCCCACAGCGATCATTTGAATCTAACGTTTGTTTCTTCGATGTGATGTGATCATTCCGATTGCTATTCATCGCAATCACAACTTTTAGTTGCATGTTCCGATATTCCTTATGCTTCGATGCGATCACTCCGATCCAATGCGATGAAACACCTTGCAAATATTTCCGATTGCGATTAAGTCTTTTGCGATAGTTACGATGTGAGTAATCACAATCGCAGCTTTCAATATTATGCTCCGATGTTCTTCCCTTACTTTGATGCGATTGATCGCAATTGTATTCTTTCGATTGCGATTGGTACCTTTGCGATTGTTCCAATGCGATTGATCGCAATTGTATTCTTCCGATTGCGATTGGTACCTTTGCGATTGTTCCGATGTGATTGATCGCAATCGCATCCTTCAATGGTATGTTCCGATGTTACGCTTTAACTCTGATGCGATTGACATACCTTTAAGCCGGACTTTAAACACACTTGAGTCACCGTGTATAATGAATCGGGTCCGGAACTCAATCGCGATCAGAACTTTTCTTAACAACTTCCGATGCCATAAGTCTCTCCGATGCGATTATATGAGGGTCCCACAATATAAGATTCTGTTTGTATTTAAAACCGAACAAACCCTTTTGTATTCTTAAATTTCTCATCCAGAACTATAATATATATATACGCCTTGTATTTTAACCATTAGCACGAGATATTATGATGTATTCAATTCATGGGCCCACATATATTTGATAGACTTCACACCTTTAATTCATTTAAATGCCAGCGCCCTTTGAACATATAAACCCGCATACAGATGCATTATATAAGATTTGATCTTTATATATATATATATATGTCAATATATTATAGACCAACACACACACACACACACACACACACACACACACACACACACACACACACATATATACTCCGCATAGATCAAAAGTCAGGCCATGTATTGAACAAAGGCGCTACCCTTTGTTTGATATATATGTATACTTTGCCAATGGTTTAAGACTAGGATTGCTCGTCGGGCCCACGATGCATTGTACCCTGCCTTTATATATTGCGCACCATATAAATATCTATGGTTTGGACCTTTTCATATAAGGCGCAACATAAATGAGGCGCTGCATATATATAAGCTTTATGTTTCTGCTTTAATGTATCCTCCAGTTGGGTAATGATTCTCGGAATAATTTTTATATATATCTTTCGGCTTGGGTTATGATTCTCGGAATAATATATATCCACCCGCCTGGGTTACGATTCCCGAAATAAGGTTTATATATATGTTTATATATATACTTTGCCGCTTGGGTTAAGGTTCCCGGAATATTATGTATCCTCCCGCGTGGGTTACGGTTCCCGGAATTGTGTTTATGTATCCTCTGGCTGGGGTAATGATTCTCGGAATAACAGCTTTGCCTCTGCCTCTGCCTTTCTGCGATAACGGCTCTGCCTCTACCTCTGCCTTTGCCTTTCTGCTTCTTTGCTATTTTTGCTACTCTCTTTGCTACCTCTGCTACTTGTCTTATGCTCTCTCTGCTACCTCTGCTTCTTGTCTGTTTCTTTGCTGCCTCTGCTACTTCTTTTCTTTGTTGCTGTTTCAGGTGTTCCTCCTTTCCATCTCCTTTGCCATCAATGACAACATTTCCAACAGTCTCCCCCTTTTCCATTGATGGCAACTCATCCACCAATAATCCAATGATTTTTCCAAGTTTTCCTTTACCTAGCTTCTTTTAGAAGACCCTTTCTACTATTTCCTTCTTTTCCTCCCCCTTTGACATCAATGGCAAAGGGTTGCACATTGCTCAGTGTAGATTCTGTCTTTTCATTTCCTCTCTTTGATTTGTCTTTAGACCACCTTCTTCTGACTTTGTACCCTACTGCTTCAGACTGGTGTACAAGACTTGTTGAGAGAACACTTTGAGGATTATTGATCTTGAATGTACACTGCAAGTTGATACAATCCCAAAGCACTGACTCCTTTCACTTGTATAAAGCAGAAAGTGAGGATAATTACACTTCATAGAACACATTGTACCAGCTTTATCTAATCAGGGAGGCATCATTGGATTAAACCTAAAATACTGAGAATGCTTCAAATATACTTCAATCTCTATCTGATGTAGTGCGCCAATACATTTCTGTTGAGGAAGATTGTGGATGGAATATGTCTTCTTCTGCAATACTCATCTGTAGTACAACATTTGTTCAATTGTGATGAAGCCAATATGTCTTTTATAGCTATGGTTCACTTTTCTTTCATGTTGGTGATGATTTGAGCTAGGATGCTGATAATAATATTACACTTAATAGCTGCAGGTCCTTGTTACTGATATGATCAATGAATCAACCAGAATTTTATCTAAGAGATCAAATGCTTTTACTACTTGCATAATGTACTTTCAAAACAAACCCTTGAGACTAGATACATTCAGTGTATTAGTCAGTCTCACTTATCAATCATGCACTTTCCTTTATGACATAAGGAGGAGGTTATGTATGTCAATGATCAATCTCTCTTTAATGATCAACTTCTTTTCAATGGTTAAACATCAACAATTCCTTTCTGCTGAAGTATGCTTGTGATGAATCAATAACAGACTTTTGGACTTCAACTGTTAGGTTAACACAACTATTCTGTCATGATGATCTTCAACATAAACATATTCAAGTTGTTTGATTGACATCTCAGCAAATAGACTTCTTTAGCACTACTATTGACCTTTTCATGCTGAATGCAGATAACCCTGGGAATTTTACCTTGATGCATTCTTGCCATAGTCCTTTGATCCTGTGGACCTGTATCATACTGCTGCTTCCCTAATAATGCTTGGTAATCCGTTGATAAGCATGCTTCTTGTACCTAAACACCAATTGATATTACTTTGATAAATCATGCAGAGATTTCACTTCAGCTTGGACATTAACCCATAATTGATACATCCTTCATAAATTCTATTATTGAGCTTTCCACTGTTCACACCAACAATCATCAATATATTGAATCTGATCTTGGCATTATTTACCATTCTTCTTTTTCTGTCATTCTTTTCCAAGGAAAGCCATTGCATGTTCCTTTCTAGGACTGCTGTAGAATCATTGTTGCTTTATATTCAATTCAATTGTTCTAACATAAATATTTTCAGGAAGGCATCTTCAATTATTTTATTAGAAATTTTCATGGGTAGATTACTCAGATATTTATCACTTACCTAGCTATTATTTTCCAAGGGAATTTTTCATAGATGGAAGAAGAAATGATACAATGATGAGAGGCTCTTTTCTTACTCATCCCTTTTTAAGGTGAATCATTGTTCATACTAGCAGAATGTTGCACACTGTGATCATCACTTAATGTGCTGATGTCTTCTTAACTAAAATGATCATGACTAATGTTTCCTCTCTACCACCATGGTTTCTTGCTACCTTCTCTTCTTTCATCAATCTGTCAGCTAAATAATCTTCTTCCTCTATAGTTCTTTGTTAGAGGAATTTTCTTTTCCCTTCATGATCTTATGGCCGATCTCGTTCTAAGGTGCTCTTCTTAGAATACTTTCATGGGGTCTATTTATGAACTGCTCTCCCCCTGGGATGTTGCTTCATATTTATCACTGGTTGGATATTAGCTTTGTTTCCTAGAGCAGCTCCCCCTGAGACTATGAATTTTTCATTACATTATTGAGATAATAGGCTCCCCCTTTCTCTTTTCTTTCCATACTTTATTGGGGTTCTTCATAATGTCTGCACTTCTTTTAGATTCATAGTTTTGTTTGATTTTCTTTGTTTCCATCATCTGTCTAGAGCTCTTTAATATATAATGCAGTTTACAGTCCTGTGCTTTGTGGCCAAGCTTGAGGCATACATAACATTTTATTTTATCAAAGTACATTTGAGCTGATGTACAATACTTTGTTTCCCCTTTTGAACACAATTTACATTCAACAGATTTATGTCCAAAATTATTGCATGCATAACAGTAGCCATGGAAATAGTTTGTGTACCTGGTGGAAGATTGTCTTTTCCATTTGCTTGCTTGAGGTATTCTTCTCTTTTGCTACATCCTTTGCTGGTTGGACTGGGTTTGCTTTGTCTTACAATATGTTTCAGTATGTCCTGGTTTGTGGCGGGTAAAACAAGTGATACTTCCCATATGAGGAAAGAACCTTCTTTGACATCTTCCAAATTTGTTCAATTCATCCTTAGGAGCATATGAGCCTTTAGTAGCTGATTGTTTCATCCTCTCATTCTCTGTTCTTTCATGTTGCTGCTTGTTTTTGTTTATTTCTTTGCACATATTGTTCTTGCTGGCTTCTTCTTCTGTGGGAATCTTCTGAGCTGCTTCATCTTCCTTTACAGCTTTTACAAAAATGATCTTCTTGTTATCTTCTGCCTTGGACTTACTAGTTTCTCCTTCATATCCTATCCCAGTCTTTATGAGAGGTGACCTTTGTGTATTTAGAATCTGGTCCAACTGTCCAGAGCCTTTCATTAGAGGTGTATTCATTAATAGTTCTCTTTGGGCTTTTTCTAAGTTCTTTTTTAGGCTCACTACTTCTTCTTCCAATCTTTCACATTCATGACTTTTCTCTCTCATTTGTTGCAGTAGAGTGTCTTCTACTTTCTTTGCTTCTTCAAGCTGTGTCTTCAGGCCAATAATTTCTTTCCTATCTTCATATTATTTCTCATCACATATTTGTACCAATCTCTTAAGGTCTTTGTTTTCATTCTTCAATTTTTCTATTTCAGTCAGAGCTGTGTCAAGTTTGGCTTTTTCTTCAGCTGCAATTTCTTCATGGCTCTTACTACCATTCACACTAGCAGGTACCTCATTTGATTGAGCATCTTCCTTTTGACATGAATTTCACACTAGTAGGTAAATTTTAAGTTTTTTGACATATCTAATCCACTAAAAAGTTTAATTATTGATAAACAAGTAAAATACCTGTACATTTGGGCATTTAGGAGGCATATTTGCTGAAGAATTTGCAGAACTAAATTTTTCCACCATTTTCCAAAATTCGAACTCGAGAAGCTGGGTAATGGACGATAGCAGTGTGTGCAATGGGAGCACCGATGGCAGGGCGCCTCACACAAGGGAAATTCACACTGGTGCTTGAGAGCTTTGGAGCATTGAAGAAGTGAAAATGCAGATTTTTTGGCCTATAATTTTTTTTTATTCAACCCTGTTTCGGTGCGTGGGTTTTTGAGGCGCACCGGGCAGTTTATGCCTAGCACACCGGGCTTGTTTCTGAGTAGCACACCGGTGCGCTATAGTAATGCGATGCACTAGGTGGGTTTGTACAGAGAGAACGACATCTCAGTGTGCCAATTTGTAGTACACACCGATGCTTTGTGAGTTAAATGCACTGGTGCAGTTTATGATTAGAAACGCATCGGACAAAAAACATCCACAAAAACCTCCATCCGCCAACCTCCTCTAGAGACCTCCACTACAAACGAATGTATGGGATACTTTTATAAGGGGTTCCTAAAAAACATCTGCTAGAGGGTCTTTTCCTAGTAGTGTATAATGCCAATATCCTATGTTTTGCATGACATAGTTAGCATTTTGATGATGATCATACTGTTAGATGATATTTATGTCATGTGTTGTCATGCATATGTTGCTGTCATGGAGATCAAATGATGTGTTGAAGATGGTTCATCTAGATTGTGCACTTTATGGTTCATGATTGATATTCTAGATGCATCATGTTGTTGCTCATGTGTTGATTGGATGGATGAGACATTGGAAGGATGGTTACTGTTCCTCATGATATTTCAATGCATGTTGATGGATGAGATATTGTGCACTCATGTGGATGAGTTATGACGATATATATATATTGCTTCTCATATGTGGAATATACATGTTTTTTTCTCACTGATTTATTGGTTATGGCTTATTGATGATATGTTCTTCACCTATGATGAGGATATGTATTTGCTTCTATTCATGATTTGAGTTGATGATGCATTATGTTTATGAGCCTCATGATGATGAGGATATGTATCTGTTGCTACCTCTATGATATAATTTTATGATGATGTTATCAATTGATTTTGTTGTTGATGACTATGTGGAGCATGGTGGTGGACGCTAGTTGTTTTCATGATCGTATTGCAAGGTCGATCTTCATTGTTGGAATGATAATGGCTAAAGTGTTGAGTGGGGCCATACACTAGCACATGCCATGGATTATATTATTGTTGTTGCCATATGGAGCATATATCATTGCTCATTGTTGACATGTACTCATGTTACCTCATGTTTTGGGCATGTATGGATGGGAGCACATGTATGTGTAGATGTAAAATCCATGTCTTATCATTATTTTATCTTTTGGGCACATTTCTCATGGAGAGACCCATGGTGTCTAGAATGTCTTGAGCTATGTTTGGGTCAATGGTAGTCTAAGTCATGTATTATTTTGTATATCTTTGATGTATCCCCACTACATTGGGTGCATGGTGTAAACTTAGGTCCATAGAAGCCTTGGTTGATGATAGCTGTAGCAGAGTCATATGACAATCCTATGTACTTGTCACAACTATATATTTTCTCCATGAAGCATTATTTTTAATGTACTTCATTGTATATCATTGCTCAAATTCAGTTGGAGTCATGGTTATGAGGAGTATTCTCTTGCAATTAGAAAGGAGGCTTATTGCAGTAGGTATAGTGTATGATTGCAACTTCGTTACATGCTCAGGTGGAGCATGTTCATTTTTAGAGTTTGCATGGAAGTGGAAGTTTTAGAGTTATGTTTGCAGCTGAGCTTCTTGACAGGGGGAGAATTTCTCTCATCCGACACATTATTTGGCATTGTAATTCAGTGTTTGTATGTCCCTTTGTCATTGATGTCAAAGGGGGATATAATTTAGATGGATAGAGGTTAGCTTTAGAGTTGCAACTTCAGTTTGGAGAGTGTATGGAGTTCAACCTTACATGTTAGTTTGAGGTTGACATCAATGCCAAAGAGAAAGTTTATTGGATTTGATGTCAACAAGGTCTTGGTGTTGTTCATCATATGCCTTATGTCTACCTGATGATGATTAGTCCTCCTCGTGATTTGTGAAGAGTTTCTGGCTTAATGGTCTTATTAGTTGGCATTGATGTCAACTTGGTTGTGGCATGAATTAGTGGAGGTGATTTGGAGGTTGAGAAAGATGTTGTTGTTGCAGGTGGTTGGATTGTTGCTACATGTGTTACATATGCTTATACATGTGATGGAAACATTGGAGTTGTTGCTACATGTGTTGAGATGTTGTTGCATGTGTTGGAGATGTTGCTACATGTGTTGGAGGTGATTTGTCTTAGTTTATGTCAAATATTTTGGATTTGAGTTGTTTTCAGCTATGTTTGAGCAATTTCTCTAGTTTCCTTACATATATTGCATATTTCATGAGTAGAGTATTACCATGGTATAGGTATTATTTGTATTAGCATTACCATGATATTGGTATGTGTGTGGAGTAGGTTGGAATGTGATATTATCTTGGTGCAAATAGCCTTGATATTGACATAACCATGGTATTTCCCCATGGTATTGTTTTAGAGATTACCATGGTACAGGAGTCTGTGGTATTGGCATAACTATGGTATTTTCCTATGGTATTGAATTGGATATTACCATAGTACAAGGATATGTGGTATTGGCATAACCATGGTATTTACCTGTGGTATTGACTTGGAGATTACCATGTTACAGGGGTCTGTGGTATTGGCATAACCATCATATTTACCTGTGGTATTGACTTGGAGATTACCATGGTATAGGGGTTTGAGGTATTGGCATAACCATGGCATTTACTCATGGTATTGACTTGATATTACCATGGTACAAGTGTATGTGGTATTGGCATAACCATGGTATTTACCTATAGTATTGATTTGGAGATTACCATGGTACAAGTGTCCTGGGTATTGACATAACCATGGTATTTGGATGTGGAATTGGTTTGGAGATAATTGAAGATAATTTAGCCTATACTATTTTTTTTTTATTGAATTGATCACCTCTATTCATCTTTATATTGGAGATAGCTCAACGATAGTTTGGTTGGATGAGTTATTTGTTGAGTGAGTGTGAGTTTGGAGAAGAGTATGCAAGTTGTGTGAGTTGTGCATTGCAATTTTTTTGAAGCAATTTGCAGTCATAGCAGAAGATAGTTGAAGTATGTTTTAGCCATCGTATTTGTGTAGTGTGTGAGAAGATGAAGTGTGCACTGTGGATTGGAGTAGTGGTTGATGAGTTTGTGTAGCAGTTGGTGGAGTATTTTGGATATTGTTTTCCCCTATTTTATTCTTCATATTTTTTTGTAGATTTGATTCAGAACGATGGTGTTGTTGTGATGCTCATGTTGAGAAAATTGGGAGTCCATTGTGAGATATTCTAAAAACGAGGCTCACATGGAGTAAGTGAAGGCATGGAGCTTTCGAGTAGACAACGATTTGGCAGAATAAGTAGAAGGAACAAATTTATCCATCCAATAGGAGTTGGATAGTCCAATGGCAGTTGGGAAAGGATCGTTGATCATGGTGTCCTTTAGCAGATGGTAGTTCGTAGATCTGTGAGAGAAACAATTTCCTGTTTGATAGGTGCCATCATACTGTGAAAGAAGTCGAGTCTTCCAACTTATGGGAGTAAGCTGATCAATGTAGAATTTGTTCAACAAATTAATAAAATATATTGACCAGTGTAGCAGCAACAAGGGTGGCTTTTTTCTCAGAGAAGGGTTTTCCACTATACATACATGTGTCCATTGTATTGATTTTTTTTATGGTTGCATGTTTATTTTGATGCTCTGATCTATGGTTGTGTGTTTCAGTTCATGTATGGTTAAAGATTAATTAATTAGATTTTTTTTTTTATAAAATTCTTCACTATTGATTCACCCCCCCACCCACCCCCCCCTCTTAGAACTGATCTAGTTTCCAACAACAAATAATTACAAGCATTTTTTTTTTTTGAATTTATGGATTCTTATTTTCCCATTGATATAGTGTCCCTCGTTGAAATAATTCACACCAGCTCTCTGTAAATTCGGTTTTACATTTTCTTAAAATCCCTATGGGTAGTATTAGGTTCAATTTACATTGTCTTCTTGGTGCACTTATCCAAGGGACTATGCCAACTTGGAAAAGAATGGCAAGCCATATGGGAGGATCCAGCAGTAGGTTTATCTCTCACTCCAGGTGTTTGTTCAGGTGGAACTCCGTGGAAACTCTGTTTGACACAATCCCCCCGGAAGTCAAAAAGGAGATTCACAACTTGAATCGCAAAAATTTGGAGACAAAGCTTACTTTTCAAATTCAAAATTCAAATGGGTACCACACCCTGGAAAATTTTGCAAGAGGAAATTTCATTTTCTACATTCTGTTGCAGCCTACCAGTAACTGGAAACCCTACTCTGTTTGGGCATCTGGGAAAAACAAGTGGACCACTACAAGATATTTGCAGGTCAAGAGGATTTGAAATTCCTTCTCAGAAGCATTCACTACTATTTAGATGATATTCTAACACATCTACAAAGGGTGGAGAAGAAAGTTGTGTCGGATTCAGATTCTGACTCAAGGAATACCTTTGAAACTCCAATGATGATCAATGATCCACCGGTCAACATTGCACCACCTCTTACCATTATTACTTCAACAAGTGAGGATCCTGTATCTCTGGTAATTATCTCCAACTAGAGGTTTTAGTTATGTAGAACTAATGTTTTTGGTCATTTTCAGGATGTTGTGCACTTGTGGTCTCGTGGTTAACAAGCATCCTCAAGGCGAATGCATGCTAGTTTATAATTTCCTCCATGATATCTTCTCGGCTATTTTTTGCTCTCTATGTGGTTTTATTTTTTTGTATTGAGTGGTTCGCTCCTATCTTTGCATATACTTTATGGAATTTCCTGAAGAATTCCTATTTTGATAATGTTAAAGGAGAGTATAGATAAGTTTTGTAAGCATAAATGTGCTCAAGTAGGTTATATATGGCTCAGTTTAAGAGCGTTTGCACTTTTAGATGACGCTAATCATATCCATGTACTCTTTGTAAACATTTTTTGATTAATGAAATCTTTTGTGTCAATTTACCAAAAAAAAAACATTGTTATTCAAAGAAAACCACACAAACAGTAATTTTTATTTTTATAGTTTTAGATTTTCTATTTATTTTAAACTTTAAATTATTTATTATTTAACCCTGTTGTATTTATTTATCATATCTATCTCTTTTATGTGTGTTTATAAATTCATATTAAGTATTTTTTTTCCAAAATTATTATATTTATTCATCATATTTATTTTCACACGCACATATATCTTATTTACCATTATTTTTTAATAAATAAAAACAAATTGTTTTTTTGTAAGCTTGCTAGGTCCTTCTTCATTGATTCACTATAAAAGCAGTTTACATCCATAAAATATGTTCGGTGGCCTCAACCTGTCCAGTGGGAAACCATGTCTGTTGGACACCTAAACACATTGCAAGACATCCAAAATACGAAAATTTTAAGTCTGTCCAACAAGGCCTTATAGGTCTGAATGTCTATCCACCAATTTCTATCTAGATAAATACATAATTCAGGACTGACCGACATATACAACAGTAAAGAAAACCAAAAAATAAACTATAGCTAAATTGGAAAAACATCTAATCATCTGAGGACTCCACATGAGTTGGGTCCTTTGCATTGGAGCCGAGCAGTTCTGACTAAGGGAGACATGGTATATGTTTCTCAATGTAGCCAAGGTGTTTGTTATGTTGCTGAATATGGACTTAGATCAACTGGATCCCAACATTAATATGCGGGGTCATAATAGCTTTGGCCATCGGACTTTTCATTATCCAATATAGGTGAACTGTTTGTTTATACTGGGTGGTACTACTGTAAGTATGCCTCGGATCCGGAACAAGACCCCACCAATCTTCCACCTAAACTTCTGCTACTGCTCATTGATTGAGATCTGCCTCCCATGACGAATCACTTGCTTTACATCCGTTGGAGCTCCTGCATTATAGGCCTGAATCGCCTCTTGGAGGATCTGGGCATTTGTACGATGGCCACTCCTCTTCAGGGCTAGAGCAGAGGATGACGCTCTATTGACATTTCTCCTTGGTCTATGTCCATTACCCTGGCCACTAGTTTCAGACGAGCTAGCACCCCGAGCTATCACACTTCGCTTGCTGTCAGAAAGACCAATAATGAACCAACAATGATAACTAGTGACAGAACAATACCCAATGTTGCTTGCAAAATCATAGCATAAACACATATTAGGAGGACCTACTACATTTACAATAAAAAGGAGAAAAATACAGACTGAGTCGAGCTTGCACCTAAGAACCAGAAACAAATTTTAGCGAGGCAGTGTGCACCACCATTAATATCCCCTGTCAGATACCCTTTGTTTAGAAGGGCCACATGACCATAAGTTTATGAGAATGTATAGAATCGTTACAACAATTACACCAATAATCACCACTCTTGGACAAGTCCTCATACGAACCATGCCATATATATTATCAAGCAAAAACAGAGAATTGACATAGATAAGCTCGAGAAGAACTAACAAAAAAATAAAAAAATTTCCCTTATTGGGCTTCCAGGCTCTATTCCTACTACGTTTACACTAAACATGGAAAATAATTTACATGCGGTAAAGGAAAATGCCATATACAACAAAAAGTATAATATAAACAATACACTTTTTGAAGAAGTCAGCGTTCGAAAAAACTGCATATGGTCGTCCTTTAGAGCTGTCCATTCCTTTCCAACCCACATCTTGGCTACTAACCAAGCTATAACAATCATGTCGCAGACAAGGATGCGATTTAAGGAAATATACATACCCATCTATGCTTTCCATGAACCAATACGTCGCGAACGTGGCCTGAGAGCAACGTCTCCAGCTTGTGCTCCCCAACCCATCTGAGAAATTTCGACAACACTGGTTTTTCCAGATAACCCAACACAAAACAAAAATACGTGCAGACAGAATGTGCTCCCACAAAATCGCCTAGATGAAATGCCCCTTGCTTCGTGCATCATCACCATTAACCTCCTGCATGCCTCGTGCCTTAACTGCCCTCCGTTCCCACATGCACATAATGACTAGTGGCTGCCTCATGTCCTTTACAATCATCGCCACTTCCATCGGCTGATCCCAAAGAGGATTATTGTCTGACTCTCACCCCGATCAAGGAAAATAACTAAAAACATTTATTTATTCAGAATTTTAAATATTTATGTTAGATCTAAGACTTTTGTGATCCATAATGTAGATAAATGTCTTCCGGATTAATCACATCATTAGGATTTGGTCAACGTTTCAAACCATCTAATGTGGTTCATCCTCAGGACAAGGTAAAGAAGGAAATTGATCTCATTGAATAAATATTAAGGATGCGTCATTGCCCGGTGATAACTGTTATTTGACTAGGTTAGTTAATTAGTTAAAATATATTAAAAATTTTAATTAAGAAATATTATTCAAAAGGGTTAATGAGTAATATAATAATTTAGTAAAATGATTAAATTATAAAAATTAATATAATAAGGAAGTAGCGGTAAATAATAGTAAAGGGAATAATATTAAAATATTTAAGTTTTTTTTAAGGGATATTAATAAAAAGGTTAATGAATAATGTAGAATAATTTAAAAATGGAAAGATTAAATTTTAATTATTATAATAAGCTGGGGAGGGGCAATATGAACATCGAGGATGAAAATCACTTCCTCTTAGAGTGCCCCATCTTTGTTGCAATACTGACCTTTCTAGCCTTCTAAGATGTCAAAATTATAGTGAGCTTAGGAGGCTTCTCTACAAACTTTTTGAGCATAGGAATAAAATCTTAAATCAAACTAAATAATTCATTTCTTTAGGTCCGATAGACCAAAGATTGGTCTCACGTTAACCACCACCACCACCATCATATATATATATATATATAATTTAAAAGAAAGTTTAGAATCATTGTATATATATATATATATATATATATATATATATATATATATATATATATATATATATATATATATATATATATATATATATATATATATATATATATATATATATATATATATATATATATATATATAATTTAAAAGAAAGTTTAGGATCATTTTTGCGCCTAGAGGCACTCTACAGCCCAGTATATAGGGATGTGTAGATGTAATGTGTGTAATGTAAACTTTTGATTTGTCGGAGTGTATATAGATGTGTAGATGTAGCTCTACAACCTACTATATAGGGATGTGTAGATGTAATGTGTGTAATGTAAACTTTTGATATGTAGGAGTGTATATAGATGTGTAGATGTAATGTGTAGATGTCATGTGAGTAATGTAAAATTTTGATATGTCTTAACGTATAGAGATATGTGTAGATGTAATGTGTAGATGTCATGTGAGTAATGTAAACTTTTGATATGTCGAAGTGTATATAGATGTGTAGATGTAATATGTAGATGTCATGTGAGTAATGTAAACTTTTGATATGTGGGAGTGTATGGAGTGTATAGAGATGTGTAGATGTCATGTGAGTAATGTAAACTTTTGATATGTAGGAGTGTATATAGATGTGTAGATGTCATGTGAGTAATTGCACCGAGAGGCGCTCTACAGCCCAGTATATAGGGATGTGTATATGTAATGTGTGTAATGTAAACTTTTGATATGTAGGAGTGTATATAGATGTGTAGATGTAATGTGTAGATGTCATGTGAGTAATGTAAAATTTTGATATGTCGGAGTGTATATAGATGTGTAGATGTAATGTGTGTAATGTAAACTTTTGATATGTCGGAGTGTATATAGATGTGTAGATGTCATGTGAGTAATGTAAAATTTTGATATGTCAGAATGTATATAGATGTGTAGATGTCATGTGAGTAATGTAAACTTTTATAGATGTGTAGATGTCATGTGAGTAATGTAAACTTTTGATATGTCAGAGTGTATATAGATGTGTAGATGTCATGTGAGTAATGTAAACTTTTGATATGTTGGGGTGTATAGAGATGTGTAAATGTCATGTGAGTAATGTAAACTTCTGATATGCCGGAGTGTGTATAAATGTACCACTTTAATACCATGGGCTGAATACCATGGGCCAAATACCATATTTATAAAATAAATATGGTAAATAAATAAAATATAAATAAAAAATAGATATGGTAAATAAATAAAACGTCTTTTTATATTTACTCCATAATCCTATTTATATTTAGGAACACTCAAAAAGTGGTTTTATTTAGGTGAATCCTCAGCTAAATACCATGGGCCAAATTATTAATAATACTATGCCAAAAAAAACATTATTAACCCTAATATTAATATTAATATTATTATTAATTCTAATATTCACATTATTATATTATAATATTAATATTATTAAATTTAATTAATGTAAACTTTTGATATGTTCGAGTGTATAGAAATGTACCACTTTAATACCATGGGTTGAATACCATGGGCCAAATACCATATTTATAAAAGAGGTATGGTAAATAAATAGAATATAAATAAACCATAGGTATGGTAAATAAATAAAACGTCTTTTTATATTTACTCCATAATCCTATTTATATTTAGGAACACTCAAAAAGTGGTTTTATTTAGGTGAATCCTGAGCTAGATACCATGAGCCAAATTATTATTAATACCATGCAAAAAAAAAATTATTAACCCTAATATTAATATTATTATTATTATTATTAATTCTAATATCCACATTATTATATTATAATATTATTATTATTAAATTTAATAAATTTGGATCACGTATGTTGGTATTTGAGTACACTATATGCATTGCCTATCTCAGGTAACAATAAACATGTAAACGTAAATGTAAAAATAATGTTTAATATTTAACATTTAAAATTTAATCTAATTAATCTAATGTCGGCCCTAATGAAAAATCACTTCTCTCCCTACATATATAAATTTAACACAGTGGGCCAAATACCATATTTTTCTATTTCTCTTGCATTTTATATTGGAGGGAAAAGAGAGAGAGGGAGAGAGAAGAGAGATGGGGGAAGAGAGAGGGAGGTAGGAGAGGAAGGAAGAGAGAGAGGAGGAGAGAGGGAGGGATATAGAGATGGAGTTGGAGGGTGAGAGAGGGAGGGAAGAAGAAATACATAGAGAGAGCGAGAAGTGGAGAGAGAGAGGGAGTGACAAGGGAGAAATAGAGAGAGTATGTGTATGTTTGGGGGTGAGATAAAGAGAAAAATAAGGAGATATGGAGGGAATGGGGGGAGAAGGAGAGAGGCAGGGATATAGTAACATAGTTGGAGGGTGAAGAGAGGGAGAGAGAGGGAGATAGAGAGAGATAGATGTGGGAGAGAAAGGGATAGAGGGGAAGGAAGAGAGAGAGGATGTGAGAGAGTGGAGAGGGAGGGAAAGAGAGATGGAGTTGGAGGGGGGAGAGAGGGAAGATGATTTCTTGCACTTGATGCATTGATTTCGGTGTGGATGGTGATTTCTAATGTAAAGTTTGATAGATCCAGAGTAATTTAAACTTTTGATATGGTGATTTCTAATCCTATTTGATTGCTTGCACTAGATGCATTGATATTGGTGTAGATGTTGGTTTCTGATCTTATTTTCTTACTTGCACTAGATGCATTCTTTTCAGTGTCATTCAGATAATATCAAACTCTGGATCCATAGTAATGTATTTACATAGGGAGCGAGAACTGGAGAGAGAGAGGGAGTGACAAGGGAGAAATAGAGGAGTATGTGTATGTTTGGGGGTGAGATAAAGAGAAAAATAAGGAGAGATGGAGGGAATGGGGGGAGAATGAGAGAGGGAGGGATATAGTAACATAGTTGGAGGGTGAAGAGACGGAGAGAGAGGGAGATATGGAGAGAGATAGATGTGGGAGAGAAAGGGATAGAGGGGAAGGAAGAAAGAGAGGATGTGAGAGAGTGGAGAGAAGGAGGGAAAGAGAGATGGAGTTGGAGGGGGGAGAGAGGGAAGATGATTTCTTGCACTCGATGCATTGATCTCAGTGTGGATGGTGATTTCTAGTCCTATTTTTCTTGCACTATATGGATTGATTTTAGTGTAGATGTTGAGAGAGAGAGTGTGTGCGTTGGGGTAAGAAAGAGGATTGGAGGGCAAAGAGAGAGAGAGAGGAAAATATAGAGGAAGGTAGGAGAGGAAGGACAAGAGAGAGGAGATGAGAGAGAGGAAGAGGGTTATGGGGGAAGAGGGAAAATTGGAGGGCAAAGAAAGAGAGAGAGAGGGGGGGAGGAGAGAGGGGAAGGACGAGAGAGCGGAGGAGAAAGGGAGGTAGATAGAAGGATATATGGAAGGATGGAGAGATGGAGTTGGAGGGGGAGAGGGAGGGAAGAAGGAATACATAGAGAGTGAGAAGTGGAGAGAGAGATCAAGTGACAAGGGAGATATTGAGAGAGTGTGTATATGTTTTGGGGTGAGATAAAGAGACAAAGAAGGAGATATGGAGAGAAGGAGAGAGGGAGTGATATAGTAATATAGTTTGAGGCTGAAGAGAGAGGGAGATATATATGTGGGAAATAAATGGAGAGAGAGGAAGGAAGAGGGAGGATGTGAGAGAGTGGAGAGATGGAGGGAAAGAGAGATGTAGTTCGAGGGGGGAGATAGGGAAGTAGATGGTGATTTATAATCCTATTTCATTGCTTGCACTAGATGCATTGATATCAAAGGAGATGTTGGTTTCTAATATTATTTTATTACTTGCACTAGACCCATTGATTTCTGTAGAGGAGGAGAGATGTAGTTGGAGGGGGGAGAGAGGGAAGATGATTTCTTGCACTCGATGCATTGATTTCAGTGTGGATGGTGATTTATAATCCTATTTTTCTTGCACTATATGCATTGATTTTAGTGTAGATGTTGAGAGAGAGTGTGTGTGTGTGTGTTGGGGGAGGAAAGAGGATTGGAAGGCAAAGAGAGAGAGAGACAAAGAGAGAGAGAGAGAAAGAGAGAGAGAGAGATAATTGGATTGCAAAGAGAGAGAGAGAGGAAAAGATAGAGGAAGGTAGGAGAGGAAGGATAAGAGAGAGGACATGAGAAAGAGGAAGAGAGTTATGGGGGAAGAGAGAAAATTGGAGGGCAAAGAAAGAGAGAGAGAGGGGGGGAGGAGAGAGGGGAAGGACGAGAGAGCGGAGGAGAAAGGGAGGTAGATAGAAGGATATATGGAAGGATGGAGAGATGGAGTTGGAGGGGGAGAGGGAGGGAAGAAGGAATACATAGAGAGTGAGAAGTGGAGAGAGAGATCAAGTGACAAGGGAGATATTGAGAGAGTGTGTATATGTTTTGGGGTGAGATAAAGAGACAAAGAAGGAGATATGGAGAGAAGGAGAGAGGGAGTGATATAGTAATATAGTTTGAGGCTGAAGAGAGAGGGAGATATATATGTGGGAAATAAATGGAGAGAGAGGAAGGAAGAGGGAGGATGTGAGAGAGTGGAGAGATGGAGGGAAAGAGAGATGTAGTTCGAGGGGGGAGATAGGGAAGTAGATGGTGATTTATAATCCTATTTCATTGCTTGCACTAGATGCATTGATATCAAAGGAGATGTTGGTTTCTAATATTATTTTATTACTTGCACTAGACCCATTGATTTCAATATAGATGTTGATTTCTAATCTTATTTGATTACCTGCATTAGATGCATTGATCTCAGTGTAGATGTTGTTTTGTAATCTTATTTGATTGTTTTCATTAGGTGCATTGATTTCAGTGTAGACGTTGATTTCTGATTTGATGTACATTGATGGTACATTAATTTTAAAGTGATTGGATTAAGATTGTGCATTGATTTTAGTGTAAGCACACAAAATTATTAACAATGTACATTAATATTTGTGTTATAGTAAATCAACCTATTAATATTGAAGAGCAAGAGAGACAATGTATGATGTTTAGTACAATAGTTCAAGCTAAATATTTAAATGGTTTATTATTTCAATTGTCCTTTTCATATAATCAATATGAAAAGATGACAAAACTAACAAGGGTGACAATAAGAATAGTAAAAGAAAATAATTTGAGATTGATCACAATGAAGACTATTTGTAATTGACTACATTCTTATTATTTTCATTTTCTATCATTCAACACTATTACATTGTCACTTTGCATTCAAAAAAATTATTTCTTCATTAAAGTTATTAACAATATTTATCATCACAAAAAATTGAGGTAACATAGAAAATTTTAAAATTAAAATGACCAGATAAATATCAGACATATTTAGCATATATAAAATTATTATATTTATATTATCTGTATTTACATATTAATGATAAAATTAATCATATGTTCAATAGATTTTGCACTAAAAAAGAGAGGTTTGCATATAAAATTATTATATTTATATTATCTGTATTTACATATTATTGATAAAATTAATGATATGTTCGATAGATTTTGCACTAAAAAAAAGAGGTTTGCACCTCTAGAGATTTGATCCCTCTCGGCACTTGATAGATCCAGAGTTAAGATGGATCCAGAGTTAAGATGGATCTAGGCTGGTTATAATATAATACAAGGGATAATATATACCAAAATGAAATTGAATAAAAACACTAAAAAAAAAACTAAAGGATAAAAATAAAAGAGGAAAATAAATCAAAGGGACGAGAATAAAACCAAAGACAGGAGAGAGAAATAAAGGCAAAGAGACGGGAGTAAAATCAAAGAGAGTAGAGAGAAATAAACACAAGACGGAAGGAATCCACAACACAGTGGAGAAATCACATGGAGAAAGTCGGAGTCCAGCTCTTAACTCTTTTGACTATGACTTTTTCAAACTTGTTATATATATATATATATAACATTTATTCAATCAAAACTTCAAATTATTTATTTTCAAACTTATTATAAATATTCACTATATATATCTCTTCCTTATCTTTATGGTTATAGATTTTTATTTTATTTTATATATTTATTAAGACATGAATAAATTACAAACTTTAAAATATTTTTTTTAAACCTATTATATCATATTTGTTCACACTATCTATCTTCACCTTCTATATGTGTAATATTCCCAGTTAGCAATAGCTAATTGGAAATATTAATTTTTGACTACTTTACTTTGATAAAGTTAAGTTAGAAATAAAGTGGGTGAAGAGGGACACTTAGGGGACAGGACAACGTAGGCAATGTGGGACCAAGCAAGCACAGAGAGAGAGGGACATCGTGGCTCAAGGAGACAGCGCAGTTGATCGTGGGGGCCTAGGTGAGAGCAAGGCTCTCCAAGCATAAAAAGGGAGACCTAGGGTCTCATAATTTCATTCATTCTGATTATGCATCTTTGTTAATTTTCTTTTGACAGTGAGTACACTTGCTGTTGAGCAAAGTCTGCACATACTGTTCAGTACACCGGGTGTCTCCGTGCGGAGATCCCAACCTTAGCCCTGGTGGACTTAGAGTGCCTATTTGAGTGAGGAGTTCCATCTTTATTTTGTTGGAGAGAGTTGCAGAAAACACAGTTGGGAGCATTCACTGGAAGAGACAACACAGTCAGTGAGAGGGAGGATGAAGTCTTGGAAGGAGGTGGTTCCGAATTGAGGATTTATCAAGGGATTCAGCCCGGGAGAGTTGGAAAGGGGTTAGCCCTTCCCTATTCCAGCATTTTGGTAGATTCAGAGGCCATTATTTGCAGCATATCATTCAGGGCCAGCGTTTCTTGTTGGGGAATAGCGTAGAGCCTCAAGGGAGTCATTTTCGGAGGTCAGCCATTTCTGGAAAGCTTTCTGGGCTTTTCTGGGTTTTGGGTGGAGAGGCCATTCCAAAATTATTACAATTTTTCGAGGTGGGGAGCAGCCCCAAAGAGTCAGTTCATTCCAGCAGTAGCAACAGCACAGTAGCAGTATCAACAGCACCAAAGATTATGCAGTCTTGAGGGAGCAGCCATTCCGGGTCATCTTCTGAGAGTATTTCTACGCTTGCCTAGTGCAAGCCAAGGTGCCATCATTCTGATCACCTTTTGTACTCATTCCATCTTTCAGTATTAATAAAATGGCTCAGCGTTCTCCATATTGTCTGTTTTTCTTATGATCTCTCTCTAGTTGTTGTATGTCTTTGTTTATGTGCTTTATATTGCTGTTTATTTCCATTCGGGATATTACAGTGGTATCAGAGCTCATAGAATTGGCTCAGCCTGTGGATCAGATTGTCTATGACACCAGTAGGAAAATCATACATCTGTTACTGAGGAAGGAAGTATAAAGACCAAGAGCGAAGGTTAGAGAGCACCTTCGGGAAGGGGACTGCGTTCTAGTAGTGGACGCAGAAGAGGAGGAACCAATGGCAGAGGAAAGATATGCTTAGAAGGAGTTCAATGAGCTTCTCCTCAAATCACTGCAATATTTGTTGAGGTATATAGAAGAGATGGGGCAAAGGTTCACTGTAGAATCTAGATAGCGTGAAACCCCAAGAGGTTTCCATATCGGAGAGGGATCGACCACATCCCATCATTTGCAGGAGCACCTCACATCACAGCAGATGGCATCACATACACCTCCATGTTCCACGATGCCCACATTTCTTGCCGCAGACACTAGGTCAGGAGCACAGCAGGAGTAGGAACCAACACACATGGGAGATTACTTTACTGAGTATCAGTCCCACGGTCAGGAGTTCAGAGAAGCCCTCACATTCCATGATTTAATTCAGCTCAAGCGGGATAGCATACCCCGCAAAAATCACAGGGGAAACATGCACTCACATGACGAGGATGTACAACACACTGTAGGTAGATTCTATCTACCGACATTTGACGAATCATCCAAGTGTTCGACAAAGGCTTGGGTGGAGAACTTGGATATATATTTCCAGCTTAACCAGATGGCAGAGCCAGTGGCCATCAAGGTGGTAGCGCTGCACCTGGAGGGTGAGGCCCATGACTGGTGGTTTCACAGGATGGCTATGCTTGGACACTTAGGAGTGACAACATATGCTGAGTTCACATGGAGGCTGATAGAGTGGTTTGATTGGAGGGATCCAGAGGAGAACTTTGTTGAGCTGAATAAGCTCAAGCAGACCGGAAGTCCAGACACATACATTTTAGAGTTCTTGAGACTTTCAATGATGGTGCCTGATTTATCCACAAACCGGATGATCTATATGTTCATAGACGGATTGGAAGAGCCTCTACACTCCATGATGTAGTTGGGAGGACTCGGGATTTGCAGGATGCACTACCCTGGACTAGAGCTCCTTTTCCCCAGAGACTGACATTCCAGCCGAAGGGGAAGGATGCGAGGGTTCCACCTCCAAATGGGAACCAGGGCAGAGGGCCAGTGGATGATGATACCAGGAGAGATCTGAGAAGGAAGAGGATATGTTTCACATGCCAGGAGCCATGGGCACCTGTACACTTTTGTGCCGCAGGGAAGGCACATTACAATAAGGTCTTCTCTGACAGTAGCGTGGAAGAGGAGGAATATGAGGAGATAGAGGTAGGAGGCAAAAGTACATTGCAGAGAGGGGATCATCTGTCACCTCCACCACCAGGAGTGGGATGTGCAACATTTTCACCTACCGAGGGAGCACTTGCATCTTTGCGGCGAGTTCCCAAATACTTGACACTGCGTGTCGGAGGAACAGTACGGGGACAACGAGTTTCAGTATTAGTGGACAGTGGGGCCACCCACAATTTTATTGATGCCCAGTTGGTAGAGTGGAGGGGCATACCAACGGAGAGCTTTGATGGATTTTCAGTACTTGTTCCAGGTGACAGGACCATGCAGTGTGCCAGCCTTGGCAGTGACTATGGGGACTTACGCCCTGATGGATCACTTCTTCGTAGTGAACATTCCAGACACCAACGTGATACTGGGGGTGCAGTGGTTGATCACGCTCAGGAAGGTCACCATTGATTGGGAGACATTGGATATGGAGTGGACGGATATAAATATTGGGGGGTACGAGAAGATTCGGGGTATGCACACCTCCCCGCCACAGACAGTTTCATCACACCGGATGGAGGAAGGTTTCTGGAAGGGAGACATAGAGTGGACAGTGGAGCTACGTGTTTCAGAGGCAGGATCCATAGGGTAGGGCGTACACCTAGATGTACAGTCCATTTTAGATAGGTATGCCACGGTTTTCGGAGAGATACCACTGGGGCATCCGCCAGATCGGAGGTTTGAGCACACGATTGAGTTGGAGCAGGGTATCCAGGCTGTCATTACTACACCCTATAGGCATCCTAAGGCCTACCGAGATGAGATTGAGAGGGCCATCCATGAGCTCTTAGCATTGGGGCACATACTTCCTAGCACTAACCCCCTTGCTTCTTTAGTGGTGTTGGTGAAGAAGAAGGATTGCACACTGAGGATGTGCATTGACTACAGGGCCCTAAAAAGGAAGACCATGAAGAAAAGATACCCCATCCCACGGATATATGAGTTGATGGATGAGCTGAGGGGATTGAAGTTCTTCTCGAAGATTGATTTGAGATCTGGGTACCATCAGATTTTCGTGAGAAAGTAGGATATTCGCAAGACTGATTTCAGATGTCATTATGGTCACTTTGAGTTTTTGGTGATGCATTTTGGGTTGACCAATGCTCCGGCCACATTTCAGTCATGCATGAATCACATCTTCCGTAGTCGCTTGAGGAAGTTTGTGTTAGTATTTTTCGATGACATATTGATTTACAACAGGACATGGGAGGAGCACCTACAACATATTGAGGTTGTATTGCGCATATTTGAAGAGAAACAATTCTATGCTAAGCTCTCCAAGTGTGAGTTTGGGCTGACAGAGATGCTATAATTAGGGCACATTATTGGGGTGGACAGAGTGAGGGTCCACGAGGAGAAGATGAGGGCCATCAGGGATTGGAAAGAGCCGAAGAATGTGACGGAGCTTCGGCGGTTCGTGGGTATCTGCACCTACTACCGAAAGTTCGTCAAGAGATTTTCCCAACTTGCTGCACCCCTTACAGGCCTTACCAAAAAGGGGGATTTTAGTTGGACAGATACATCATAGAGGGCCTTCGACAGAATCAAGGAGGTGATGAGCATATACTCAGTTTTGGCATTGCCAGATTTTACGCAGCCCTTTGTCCTCGAGTGTGATGCATGAGGGGAGGGAATAGGCGCAGTTTTGATGCAGGGAGGCCACCCCATAGCTTTTGAGAGCTGGAAGCTATTTCCGCATGAGAGGTTGTATGCTATATACGACAAGGAGATGTTGGCCATCATGCATGTGTTGGCCAAGTTTCGGTAGTACCTGGTAGGGAACAAGTTCAGAGTGAAAATAGACCACAACAACCTCCGATTCTTTCTAGAGCAGAAGCAGTTGCAGGAGAGGCAGCAGAAGTGGGTCAGCAAAATCCAGGCATATGAATTTGACATCGAGTATTTCAAGGGGAAGAACAACGTGGTGGCCGATGCACTTTTAGGCAAACCTACAATGTTGTGCTTGATGAATTTGGATACAGACTAGAGGGCTCAAATTTTGGTAGAGTACTCCAAGGACCGTCTTGCCTGTGAGGTGTTGGACGGACATGTTACATATGATAGGTACAGGGTGATGGATGAGGTGATCTACTTCAGGGAGAGGATCTTCTTGATCGAGAGCTCCAAGCTCAAGGAGAATATATTGCATGCCTCACATTACTCACCATTATCAGGTTACCAGGGGTTCACCAAAACCTGTAGGGCCATTAGAGAAGGGTTCTCATGGGAGGGCCTCAAGGAGGATGTCCTCCGGCATGTCAGGAAGTGCAAAGTTTTCCAACACAACAAGGGGGAGATGAACCATCCAACGGGGTTACTGTAGCCCCTTCCCATACCTGAGGGGAAATGGGAGAGTATTTCGATGGATTTCATCACAGGGTTGCCCACTGTACAGGGCAATGATTACATATTTGTAGTCGTTGATCGGCTGACAAAGTATGCACATTTCTTCACCATATCAGCACGTTACACTGCAACACAGGTGGCAGAGTTATTTTTCAGGGATTTTTTCAGATTGCATGGTCTCCCAAAGACCATTATTAGTGACAGGGATAGCCGCTTCATGGGCGGGTTTTGGCAGGAGCTTTTCCGTTTGGTGGGCACTGAGTTGACCCCAAGTACTAGTTACCACTCATAGACGGATGGACAGACAGAGATAGTGAACAAGTGGATGGAAGACTACTTGCATAACTATGTTAGTGGGCAGCAGAAGGCATGGTTACAATGGTTGCATTTGGGAGAGTACTCTTACAACACCACGCATCATATGTCTATCGGTATGCCTCTGTTTTATGCTTTATATGGGTATCATGCTTTATCTTTTTCTGACGTGATGTTTGGTGTTAGCAAGGCCCCTAGGGCCAAGGATTGGATCCAAGAGAGTCAGGATATACTCCGAGCTCTTTAGGATAACATAGCTACAACGCAGAATCAACAGAAGTTGAATGCCGACAGGGGACATGTTGAGAGACAGTTTGAGGTAGGGGAATTGGTCTACCAACGATTGCAGCCATATTGACAGTTCACGCTGAAGTAGAAGGGGGTTGAAAATCTCAAGCCCCACTTTTATGGACCATACAGGGTGACACGCAGGATTGGGGAGGTCGCATATGAGTTGGAGCTGCCCACGAGTAGCAGGATTCATAACATTTTTCATGTGTTGTGCCTGAAGAAGGCACTGGGACAGCAGGTGACTGTAACCGAGGAGCTTCCACCCACCGATTATGAGGGGCATCTGGTGCTATAGCCGGAGGCCATTATTGACACTAGGGAGAGGCAGCTACGGAGCAGGACAGTCAGGGAGTACCTGGTGAGATGGAGAAACCTACCAGATGAGGATGCCACTTAGGAGAGTGAGAAGATTTTTCAGCATCCATCATTGCAGTTTCTTAAGGACAAGCAACATTTTTCCGATGAGGACTGTAATATTCCCAATTAGAAATATTAATTTTTGACTAATTTACTTTAATAAAGTGAGTGAAGAGGGACACTTAACTCACACTTAGGATAACAAAATTTCCTAAAGTCACTTGAGAAACATGATTTATTGGCAGCATGGGGCCTAGAGGTCGAAGTGGCAGCATATTAGAAAGGACAACGTAGGCAATGTGGGGCGAAACCAGCGCAGAGAGAGAGGGACAACGTGGCTCAAGGAGACAACGCAGTTGATGGTGGGGCCTAGGTGAGAGCAAGGCTCTCCAAGAATAAAAAGGGAGAGGGTATGCTCATTTCATTCATTCTTATTGTTAGTGTCAGTCTTTGCAGCCTTCCTCCAGTGATCAAACATGCTCTTACAAAGTGATTTTAAGATGTCAAGGTCAAATTTTGTCATTTCAGTGAGTCTTCAAGTAAAATTTGGTCACTAGGTATTAGGTCTAGGGTTTGCTTTTACTCATGTCAAAGTTGTCCAAATGTCGGTCCATGTCACCATTCAGCTGAGTGTACCATCATTCAAAGGGTTTTCATCATCATTTCAAGTTCCACTGGGTCATTTTACACCTTGTTCATGCTTCAGTTGTGCCTAGGTAAGGTTCATTTCCCTCTCCTAGGGTTTTGGAGGTAATTTCTCTTGGATGGTCAAATCATCAGCAAAAATTGTATCTTGATGTTAATACACCTTTCCCTATCCTTAATGTACCTAATTAATCACTTCCCATCACTGAGATCCCCCAAATTCCTCATTTTCGCACAAACCCTAGTTTCTTGCTACAACTTGGCAATTTTCTAGGCTAGGCCTGTGTTTTGCCCTTTTTAACCCCTTACCCTCACTCAATCTCTAAAATTCCACTTTCCCCTACTTTCTAACATCCCTCCCTACTTCCCAAAATTTTCTCAAGAATTTATAAGCCCCTTATCCCCTTCGTTTCGCTTCATTTCGACAAATCCCTTGTTCCACACATCGGGATAGGTTTCACTCAAATGATGTTTCTGAGAAATAAAAGATGAATTTGCGAAAAATGAGAGAGGTTTTTTTTCAAAACATTACAAAGAAGAAAAACCTCCTTCAGTTTTTACACAAGTATCATTTTTTTAGAGAAATGTCAAAAATACTGTTGCCTCGAAAGAATTGAATGCACCTCTGAAGTGACCTTGGGAAAATCATGATTTCTCCTAGCTTGGTTGGCCAAATGACTTTCTTGATGAGTCAAATGATAACTAGACACAAATATCTTTCCAATGAGAAATCATGAGCTCAATTTGGAGTTGAGGAAGACCTTCAAAAGTTGACTACAACAGCACTCTGCCTTGAGGCAGCCTCATCTTGCACATTTTGACCAGTCTTGGGAGATTTGATTTTTGACAGGGTAAATGAAATCCAAATTGAAAAATTATAGTTGGGATGGAAATTAGACTCAATAATATTTCCAAAGAGCTATCACACGCCCAATTTTGACATCGGGAAGGCCTCCAAAAGCCTCCTGTAAAATGCGTTATTTATGGCGCGGCGCATTGGGAGAAGGCGCAGCGCACATGGCGTGCGCGATGCGTAGAAACATTTTTTGTAGTGTAAAAATACACTGGCGCGGCGCACATGTCGTGCGTGGTGCGTTGGGCTGTTGCGCGGCGCATAGGGCCGGAATACAAAATTTTTGCCACTCTTCATCAAAATTCAAATTCTCTCAGTCTCCTTTGTCGCGTGTAAGTTTAAATCATCTTGCTATTACCTTTGGTCAGTGTTTGGAGTTGTTTGAAGATTGGTTGTAAGAGTTTGAATGTTGAAAAACACAAACCCTACTCTCTTGTTAAAAATGGCTCTTATAGGGTTGGAGTTTGATTGTTAAAGTTTGATTTTTGTGCGAAGTATTTCAAATCCCATTCCTCACCTATGGTTCCTTTCTCCTTCATTGTCATATTATCGTTGTCAATCCCTTATTCCCTAAACATCCCAACTCACTTATTCCCAAGACCTATTTTCCCTATTCCTAAAACTTACCATTCCTTATCACTCTCCTTCTCTCATTTCACTTATAAGATCCTCAAGTCCCCAAGCAATCAAGTGACTGTCCTTGCATTTTAAATCTCACTTGATTGAATCACATTTTTACCACTATACCATTTCCCACAGTTCACTTTTCCCATTGTCCTATATTCCTCACAATTCCTCAAATTCCTTTGGCACACATTTGGAAATTGGAGACAAACACAACCAAGTTCTCATTTCTTATTTTCAACAAGCTAAACATACACCTTGCATGGACATTATGGAGAAGGACACATCATACAACCGAGACAGCGATTTCACCACTGATCTGCATGCATCAGGAGGGCATTGAAACGTCGGAAGAGGGATGATCGGCTCCAAATTTTGGTCGAGGCTTCCTTGGCTGAGCATGATACTTGATGAGGAACCTTCAGTCCAAATTTCAAGGAATTTGGAGAAAATTTTGTCATTTTTGAAATTTTTGGTCACAAAGCAGGTTTTTCCGCCCGACGCGTCGCGCCACCTGACGCGCGCTTATGATTGGGACATCTTCTGGAGGAAAACTTGATATTTTTTGGTTTTTTATGGAAAATTATGCATGCTCAGAAATGGCTAAGATATTTTATCAAGTTCTGGGTGGTCTTAAAGGTCAAAAACACCTTGAAAATGGCCTTTCTGCCACTTTTTGCACCAACAGGAACCAGTCTTGGGAGATTGAAGTTTTGGAGGGGAAAATGGATACCAAATATATAAATTCCACTTGGGTTGGATAGTAGACAGACAGGGATTTCCAACGAGCTATCATGAGCTCAATTTGGACTTCGGGAAGTGCCTCAAAAACAGGCTCAAAGTGGCGCGACACATTGAGTTTTTGGGCGCGGCGCATAGAGAAATTTGGCCTCATTTTGACTCTTCAGCTCATAGATTCGCCCAGTTTGACTAGTTTCACTTTTTGATGTAATTATTGATCTATACTGATGTAACTTGATGACTATGATGTAATTTTGGCTCATATTTACTTTTTCTAGAGGATTCATTCACTAAAAAGTGAAAATTAAATGAATGAATCAGTTTCCTTCCATATAGAGGCAAGTTGTTTGATTGCCTAGATTTCAGTTCCATGTTTAGAATTGGTTGAAACAGCTCCTAGAAGGGTGAGCTCGACCCCTAGAGGAATGGGAAGGGGTTAGGATGGTCTATATTATGTATTTTCTGAGTCATTTTCATGGTTGGACTCTAGGGAATAGTTTGGCACTTCATTGTACATACATTTCTGCATTTTTGGCAAAGGAAAGACCAGAGTTTTGCAGCACTTGTTGAGATCCTTGTGGCTCTGAGTTTTGATGATGTTTTTCTCTATGTATCTGTAAGTTTCATTAATGTTATATGTATGCCATTTCCCTTCTCTTTTCTTCTGAATTAAACAAATGAGTAACTAAGGTAGAATTCATTAGTTTGCTGGTGCTCTGCCTTAAACTTTTGTTTAGTTTTATATGTTTTCGTCAGTTTGAGGAGGATCCTTGCACCCTCTTTCCCTCTTCAGCTCCTCAGCAGTCTTTTTAATCCATTCATTTGATCTAAGACATCAAAGCCGTTGCCTACCTCGCCCCAACTTGAACTCTGCAAGAAATTGGCCTCATCCCCAAGCCCGAAATTGTCTTTCCCCTTTTTTCCAACAAAATCCAAAAAATCAAAATCAAATCCTCCTATTTGTATATCTAGCCTAAGATCAGCTGTTGTTTTAGTCATCTCAAGCCCCTTTTTCATTGAGATTGACCCGGAGAGAGTCCTCTCCTGTCCTCGTAGGGCTAGCTACGAGGTTGAGCGTGGTTTGGTGTTACCCTGAATCCTGCCTTCCTTCAGCCTAAGGTGGATTTGGGCAATAACACTTATTATGCATCTTTTTTATTTTTCTTTTGACATTGAGCATGCTTGTTGTTGAGAAAAGTATTCATGTACTTTTCAGTACACCGGGTGTCTCCGTGCGGAGATCCAAACCTTAGCCCTGGGGGACTTCGAGTGCCTTTTCAGGTGAGGAGTTCCATCTTTATTTTGTCAGAGAGAGTTGCAGCAACCACAATTGGGAGCATTCACTAGAAGAGACAACGCAGTCAGTGAGAGGGAGGACGTAGTATTGGAAGGAGGTGGTTTTGGATTGAGGATTTATCAAGGGATTCAGCCCAAGAGAGTTGGAAAGGGGTCAGCCCTTCCCTATTCCAGCATTTGGGTAGAGTCGGAGGCCATTATTTGCAGCAGATCATTCAAGGCCAGATTTTCTCGTTGGGGAATAGCGTAGAGCCTCAAGGGAGTCATTTTTGAAGGTCAGCCATTTCCGAAAAGCTTTTTGGGCTTTTATGGGTATTGGGTGGAGAGGCCATTCCCAAAGTTTTACAATTTTCCGAGGTGGGGAGCAACCCTAAAGAGTCATTTCATTCCAGCAGTAGCAACAACACAGTAGCAGTATCAACAGCACTGGAGATTACGCAATCTTGCGGGAGAAGCCATTCTGAGTCATCTTCTGAGAGTATTTCTACGCTTTCCTAGTGCAAGCAAAGGTGCCATCATTATGATCACCTTTTGTACTCATTCCATCTTTCAATATTAATAAAATGGCTCAGTGTTCTCCATATTGTATGTTTTTCTTATGATCTCTCTCTAGTTGTTGTATGTCTTTGTTTATTTGATTTATATTGTTGTTTATTTCCATTCGGGATATTACAGTGGTATCAGAGCTCATAGACTTGGCTCAGCCTGTGGAGTAGATTGTCTATGACACCAGAAGGAAAATCATACATCTGTTACCGAGGAAGAAAGTATAAAGACCAAGAGCAGAGGTTAGAGAGAACCTTTGGGGAAGGGGACTGTGTTTCAGTAGTAGACGCAGAAGAGGAGGAACCAATGGCGGAGGAAAGAGATGCCGGGAAGGAGTTTAGTGAGCTTCTCCTCAAATCAGTGCAAGATTTTTTGAGGCGGATAGAAGAGATGGGAAAAAGGTTCACTGTAGAATCTAGACAGCGTGAAACCCCAAGAGGTTTCCATATCGGAGAGGGATTGGCCACATCCCATCATTTGCAGGAGCACCTCACAATGCAGCAGATGGCATCACATACACCTCCACGTTCCACGATGCCCACATTTATTGCTGCAGACATTGGGGCAGGAGCAGGAAACGACACACATGGGAGATTACTTTGCTAAGTATCAGTCTTACGCTTAGGTTTTCAGAGATTCCCCCACATTCCATGATTTTGCTCAGCTCAAGCGGGACAATAAACCTCGAAACAATCACAAGGGAAACAAGCACTCACATGACGGGGATGTACAATGCACTGTAGGCAGATTATATCTAATGACATTTAACGGATCATCCAAGTGTTCAGAAAAGGCTTGGGTGGAGAAGTTGGATATATATTTCCAGCTTAACCAGATGGCAGAGCCAGAGGCCATCAAGGAGGCAGCATTGCACCTAGAGGGCGAGGCCCATGACTGGTGGTTTCACGGGATGGCTACGCTGGGACACTCAGGAGTGACAACATATGCCGAGTTCACATGGAGGCTGATAGAGCAGTTTGATCGAAGGGATCCAGAGGAACATTTTGTTGAGTTGAATAAGCTCAAGCAGACTGGAAGTCTGGACACATACATTTCAAAGTTCTTGAGACTTTCCGTGATGGTGCCTGATTTATCCGTAGCCCGGATGATCTATATGTTCATAGACGGATTGGCAGAGCCTCTATGTGGATTAGTCAGGTCGACGAGGCCAACTACACTCCATGATGCCATTGGGAGGACTCGGGATTTGCAAGATGCACTACCCCGAACTAGAGCTCCTTTTCCCCAGAGATCGACATTCCAGCCGAAGGGGAAGTACGTGAGGGTTCCATCTCCAAAGGGGAACTAGGGCAGAGGGCCAGTGGATGATGATACCAGGAGAGATCTGAGGCGGAAGAGGACATGTTTCACATGCCAGGAGCCATGGGCACCCGAACACTATTGTGCTGCAGGGAAGGCACATTACATTAAGGTCTTCTCTGACAGTAGCGGGGAAGAGGAGGAGTATGAGGATATAGAGGTAGGAGGCAACAATATAGTGTAGAGAGGGGATCATCTGCCACCTCCACCACCAAGAGTGGGAGGTGCAACATTTTGACCTACCGGGGGAGCCCTTACATCTTTGCGGCGAGTTCCAAAATACTTGACAATACATGTCCGAGGCACAGTGCAGGGACAACGAGTTTCAGTATTAGTGGACAGTGGGGCCACCCACAATTTTATTGATGCCTAGTTGGTAGAGCGGAGGGGCATATCGACGGAGAGCTTTGATGGATTTTTGGTACTGGTTCTAGGTGACAGGACCATGCAGTGTGCCTGGTATGTGACAGCCTTGGCAGTGACTATGGGGACTTACAACATGACAAATCACTTCTTCGCGGTGGACATTCCAGACACCAACATGATACTGGGGGTGCAGTGGTTGATCACGCTGGGGAAGGTCACCACTGATTTGGAGACCATGGAGATGGAGTGGATGGATAAGAAGACTGGGGGGCACGAGAATATTCGGGGTATGCACACCTACCCACCACAGATGGTTTCAGCACATCGGATGGAGGCAGATTTCCGGAAGGAAGAAATATAGTGGGTAGTGGAGCTGCGTGTTTTAGAGGCAAGATCTACAGGGCAGGGCGTACACCCATATGTATAGTCCATTTTAGATAGGTATGCCAGGGTTTTTGGAGAGATACCACTAGGGCAACCACCAGATCAGTGGTTTGAGCACACGATTGAGTTGGAGTAGGGTATCCAGGCTGCCATTACTACACCCTATAGGTATCCTAAGGCCTACCAGGATGATATTGAGAGGGCCATCCATGAGCTCTTAACTCTGGGGCACATCCGTCCTAACACTAGCCCCTTTTCTTCTTCAGTGGTGTTGGTAAAGAAGAAGGATGGCATGATGAGGATGTGCATTGACTACGAGGATCTAAAAAAGAAGAAAATAAATAACAAGTACCCCATCCCACGTATATATGAGTTGATGGATGAGCTGAGGGGATCAAAGTTCTTCTCGAAGATTGATTTGAGATCTGGGTACCATCAGATTCGCATGAGGGAGCAAGATATTCCCAAGACCGCTTTCAGATGTACTTATGGTCACTTTGAGTTTTTGGTGATGCCTTTTGGGCTAACCAATGCTCCGGCCACATTTCAGTCATGTATGAATCACATCTTCTGTAGTCCCTTGAGGAAGTTTGTGTTAGTATTTTTCGATGACATCTTGATTTACAACAGGGCATGGGAGGAGCACCTACAACATCTTGAGGCTGTATTACGCATATTGGAAGAGAAAAAATTCTATGTTAAGCTCTCCAAGTGTGAGTTTGGGATGACAGAGATTCTTTGCTTAGGGCACATTATTGGGGTGGACGGAGTGATGGTCCACGAGGAGAAGATCAGGGCCATCAGGAATTGGCCAGAGCCGAAGAATGTGATGGAGCTTCGGGGGTTCATGGGTATCTGCACCTACTACCAAAATTTCGTCAAGGGATTTTCCCAACTTGCTGCACCCCTTAGAAAATTTACCAAAAAGGGGGCATTTAGTTGGATAGATACATCATAGAGGGCCTTCGATAGACTCAAGGAGGTGATGAGCAGCTGCCCGGTTTTGGCATTTCCATATGTTATGCAGCCCTTTGTCCTAGAGTGTGTTGCATGAGGGGAGGGGATAGGCGTAGTTTTGATGCAGGGAGGCCACCCCATAGCTTTCGAGAGCTGGAAGCTCTTGCCGCCTGAGAGTTTGTATGCTATATATGACAAGGATATGTTGGCCATCATGCATGCATTGGCCAGGTTTCGGCAGTACCTGGTAGGGAATAGGTTCAAAGTGAGAACAGACCACAACAACCTTCGATTCTTTCTAGAGCAGAAGCAGTTCCAGGAGAGGCATCAGAAGTGGGTCAGCAAGATCTAGGCATATGAATTTGCAATCGAGTATGTCAAGGTGAAGAACAACATGGTGGCCGATGCACTTTCACGCAAATTGACAACTTTGTCCTTGATGAGTTTGGATACGGATTGGAGGGCTGAACTTTTGGTAGAGTACTCCAAGGACCGTTTTTCCTGTGAGGTGTTGGACGGACAGGTTACAGATGACAGGTACATGTTGATGGATGAGGTGATCTACTTCAGGGACAGGATCTTCTTAACCGAGAGCTCCAAGCTCAAGGAGAAGATATTGCACTCCTCACGTGACTCACCATTATCAGGCCACCAGGGGTTCACCAAAACCTATAGGGCCATCAGAGAGAGGTTCTCGTGGAAGGGCCGTAAGGAGGATGTACTCCGACATGTTAGGGAGTGTGAAGTTTGCCAGCGCAACAAGGAGGAGATGAACCATCCAGCGGGGTTACAACAACCTCTTCCCATACCTGAGGGGAAATGGGAGAGCATTTCGATGGATTTCATCACAGGGTTTCCCACTGTACAGGGCAAGGATTGCATATTTGTAGTCGTTGATCGGCTTAAAAAGTATGCACATTTCTTCGCCATATCAACACGTTACACTGCAGCACAGGTGGCAGAGTTATTTTTCAGGGATGTTTTCAGATTGCATGGTCTCCGAAAGACCATTATCGGTGACAGGGGTAGCCGCTTCATGGGTGGGTTTTGGCAGGAGCTTTTCCGTTTGGTGGGCATTGAGTTGACCCCGAGTACTAGTTACCATCCACAGACAGATGGATAGACAGAGATAGTGAACAAGTGGATGGAAGTCTACTTGCATAACTATGTCAGCGGGCAGCAAAAGACATGGTTACGATGGTTGCATTTGGGAGAGCACTGTTACAACACCACTCATCATATGTCTATCGGTATGTCTCCGTTTTATGCTTTATATGGGTATCATGCTTTATCTTTTGCTGACGTCATGTTTGGTGTTAGCCAGGCCCCTGGGGCCAAGGATTGGATCCAAGAGAGTGAAGATATACTCCGAGCTCTTAAGGATAACATATCTACAACACAGAATCAGTAGAAGCTGTATGCCGATAGGGGACGTGTTGAGAGACAGTTTGAGGTAGGGGGCTTGGTCTACCTACGATTGCAACCATATCGACAATCCATACTGAAGCAAAAGGGGGCTGAAAAGCTCAAGCCCCACTTTTATGGACCACATAGGGTGACACGCAGGATTGGGGAGGTCGCATATGAGTTGGAGCTGCCCACGGGTAGCAGGGTTCATAACATTTTTCATGTGTCATGCCTGAAGAAGGCACTGGGACAACAGGTGACTATAACCGAGGAGCTTCCACCCATCGATAATGAGGGGCATCTGGTGATACATCCCGAGGTCATTATTGACACTAGGGAGAGGCAGCTATGGAGCAGGACAGTCAGGGAGTACCTGGTGAGATGGAGGAACCTAACGGAGGAGGATGCCACTTGGGAGAGTGAGAAGATTTTGCAGCATCCATCATTGCAGTTGCTTGAGGACAAGCAATGTTTTTCCGGGGAGGACTGTAATATTCCCAATTAGCAATAACTAATTGGAAATATTAATTTTTGACTACTTTAATTTAATAAAGTGAAGTTAGAAATAAAGTGGGTGAAGAGGGACACTTAACTCACACTTGGGATAAAATAATTTCCTAAAGTCACTTGAGAAACATGATTTATTGGCAGCGTGGGGCCTAGAGGTCGAAGTGGCAGCATAGGGGAAAGGACAGCATAGGCAATGTGGGGCCAAGCCAGTGCAGAGAGAGAGGGACAACGTCGCTCAAGGAGACAACGCAGTTGATGGTGGGGCCTAGGTGAGAGCAAGGCTATCCAAGCATAAAAAGGGAGAGGGTCTCCTCATTTCATTCATTCTAATTATGAATCTTTGTTATTTGTCTTTTGACATTAAGCACGCTTGCTGTTGAGCACAATTTGCACGTACTGTTTAGTACACCGGGTGTCTCAGTGCGGAGATTCCAACCTCAGCCTTAGGGGACTTCGAGTGCTTGTTCAGGTGAGGAGTTCCATATTTATTTTGTCGGAGAGAGTTGCAGAAAACATAGTTGGGAGAATTCACCGGAAGAGACAGCGCAGACAGTAAGAGGGAGGACGCAGTCTTGGAAGGAGGTGGTTTCAGATTGAGAATTTATTAGGGGATTCAGCCCAGGAGAGTTGGAAAGGGGTCAGCCCTTCCGTATTCCAGCATTTTGGTAGAGTCAGAGGCCATTATTTGTAGTAGATCGTTCAGGGCCAATGTTTCTTGTTGGGGAATAGCGTAGAGCCTCAAGGGAGTCATTTTTAGAGGTCATCAATTTCCAGAAAGCTTTCTGGGATTTTCTGGGTATTGGGTGGAGAGGCCATTCCCAAAGTTTTACAATTTTCCGAGGTGGAGAGCAACCCCAAAGAGTCAGTTCATTCCAGCAGTAGTAGCAGCACAGTAGTAGTACCAACAGCACTGGAGATTACACAGTCTTGAGGGAGAAGCCATTCCGAGTCATCTTCTGAGAGTATTTCTACGCTTGCCTAGTGCAAGCCAAGGCGCCATCATTCTGATAACCTTTTATACTCATTCCCTCTTTCAGTATTAATAAAATGGCTCAGAGTTCTCCATATTGTCTATTTTTCTTATGATCTCTCTCTAGTTGTTGTATGTCTTTGTTTATGTGCTTTATATTGTTGTTTATTTCCATTCGGTATATTACAGTGGTATTGGAGCTCATAGACTTGTCTCAGCCTGTGGAGCAGATTGTCTATGACACCAACAGGAAAATCATACATCTGTTACCGAGGAAGGAAGTATAAAGACCAAGAGTGGAGGTTAGAGAGCACCTTCGGGGAAGGGGACTGCATTCCAGTAGTGGACGCAGAAGAGGAGGAACCAATGGCGGAGGAAAGAGATGCCGGGAAGGAGTTCAGTGAGCTTCTCCTCAAATCAGTGCAAGATTTTTTGAGGCGGATAGAAGAGATGGGGAAAAGGTTCACTGCAGAATGTAGACAGCGTGAAACCCCAAGAGGTTTCCATATCGGAGAGGAATCAGCCACATCCCATCATTTACAGGAGCACCTCACAACGCAGTAGATGGCATCACATACACCTCCACGTTCCACGATGCCCACATTTCTTGCTGTAGACACTGGGGCAGGAGCACAGCAGGAGCAGGAACCGACACACATGGGAGATTACTTTGCTGAGTATCAGTCCTACACTCAGGAGTTCAGACATGCCCTCACATTCCATGATTTCGTTCAACTCAAGCGGGATAGCAAATCCCGCAACAATCACAGGGGAAACATGCACTCACATGAAGGGGATGTACAACGCACTGTAGGCAGATTTTATCTACCGACATTTGACGGATCATCCAAGTGTTTAGCAAAGGCTTGGGTGGAGAAGTTGGATATACATTTCCAGCTTAACCAGATGACAGAGCCAGAGGCCATCAAGGTGGAAGCGCTGCACCTAGAGGGTGAGGCCCATGACTGGTGGTTTCTTAGGATGGCTACGCTGGGACACTCAGGAGTGACAACATATTTCGAGTTCACACTGAGGCTGATAGAGTGGTTTGATCGAAGGGATCCAAAGGAGCACTTTGTTGAGCTAACTAAGCTCAAGCAGATCGGAAGTCCAGGCACATACATTTCAGAGTTCTTGAGATTTTCCGTGATGGTGCCTGATTTATATGTAGCCCGAATGTTTTATATGTTCATAGACGGATTGTAAGAGCCTCTACGGGGATTAGTCAAATCGACGAGGCCAACTACACTCCATGATGCAGTTGGGAGGACTCGGGATTTGCAGGATGCACTACCCCGGACTAGAGATCCTTTTCCCCAGAGACCGACATTCCATCCGAAGGGGAAGGACGTGAGGGTTCCACCTCCAAAGGGGAACCAGGGCAGAGGGCCAGTTGATGATGATACCAGGAGAGATCTGAGGCGGAAGAGGCTATGTTTCACATGCCAGGAGCCATGGGCACCCGGACACCATTGTGCCGTAGGGAAGGCACAATACATTAAGGTCTTATTCGATAGTAGCGGGGAAGAGGAGGAGTATGAGGAGATAGAGGTAGGAGGCAGCAGTACAACGCAGAGAGGGGATCATTTGCCACCTCCACCACCAAGAGCGGGAGGTGCAGTATTTGCACCTACTGGGGGAGCCCTTACATATTTGCGGGGAGTTCCCAAATACTTGACACTGCGTGTCCGAGGCACAGTGAAGGGACAATGAGTTTCAGTATTAGTGGACAGTGGGGCTAGGCACAATTTTATTGATGCCCAGTTGGTAGAGTGGAGGGGCATACCGATGGAGAGCTTTGATGGATTTTCGGTACTGGTTCTAGGTGACAGGACCATGTAGTGTGCTAGGTATGTGCTAGCCTTGGAAGTGACTATGGGGACTTACACCCTGATAGATCACTTCTTCGTGGTGGACATTTCGGACACCAACGGGATACTAGGGGTGCAGTGGTTGATCACGCTGGGGAAGGTCACCACTAATTGGGATACCTTGGAGATGGAGTGGACAGATAAGAAGACTGGGGGGCATGAGAAGATTTGGGGTATGCACACCTACCCACCATAGACAGTTTCAACACACCGGATGGAGGCAGATTTCCGGAAGGAAGAGATAGAGTGGACAGTGGAGTTGCGTGTTTCAGAGGCAGGATCTACAGGGCAGGCCATACACCCAGATTACAATCTATTTTAGATAGGTATGCCGCGGTTTTCGGAGAGATACCACCAGTGCAGTCGCCAGATCAGGGGTTTGAGCACACGATTGAGTTGGAGCAGGGTATCCAGACTGTCATTACTACACCCTATAGGCATCCTAAGGCCTACCAGGATGAGATTGAGAGGGCCATCCATGAGCTCTTAGCTCTGGGGCACATCCGTCCTAGCACTAGCCCCTTTGCTTCTTCAGTGGTTTTGGTGAAGAAGAAGGATGACACACTAAGGATGTGCATTGAATACATTTCCCTAAACAAGAAGACCATGAAGAACAGGTACCCCATCCCAAGGATAGATGAGTTGATGGATGAGATGAGGGGATCAAATTTCTTCTCGAAGATTGATTTGAGATCCGGGTACCATCAGATTCGCGTGAGGGAGTAGGATATTCCCAAGACCGCTTTCAGATGTAATTATGGTCATTTTGAGTTTTTGGTGATACATTTTGGGCTGACGAATGCTCCGGCCACATTTCATCCATGCATGAATCACATCTTCCGCAGTCACTTGAGGAAGTTTGTGTTAGTATTTTTCGATGACATCTTGATTTACAACAGGACATGGGAGGAGCACCTACAACATATAGAGGCTATATTGCGCATATTGGAAGAGAAACAATTCTATGCTAAGCTCTCCAAGTGCGAGTTTGGGCTGACAGAGATGCTCTACTTAGGGCACATTATTGGGGTGGACAGAGTGAGGATCCACGAGGAGAAGATCAAGGCCATCAGGGATTGGCCAGAGTCGAAGAATGTGACGGAGCTTCGGGGGTTCGTGGGTATCTGGACCTTCTATTGAAATTTCGTCAAGGGATTTTCCCAACTTGCTGCACCCCTTCAGACCTTACCAAAAAGGGGGCATTTAGTGGATGGATACATCGCAGAGGGCCTTCGACAGACTCAAGGAGGTGATGAGAAGCTGCCCAGTTTTGGCATTGCCAGATTTTACGCAGCCCTTTGTCCTAGAGTTTGATGCATCAGGGGAGTGGATAGGCGCAGTTTTGATGCAGAGAGGCCACCCCATAGAATTCGAGAGCCAGAAGCTGTTGCCGCATGAGAGGTTGTATGCTATATACGACAAGGAGATGTTGGCCATCATGCATGCATTGGCCAAGTTTCGGAAGTACCTGGTAGGGAACAGGTTCAAAGTGATAACATACCACAATAGCCTCCGATTCTTTCTAGAGTAGAAGCAGTTGCAGGAGAGGCAGAAGAAGTGGGTCAGCAAGATCCAAGCATATGAATTTGACATCGAGTATCTCAAGGGGAAGAACATTGTGGTGGCCGATGCACTTTCACGCAGACCGGAAACATTGTCCTTGATGAGTTTGGATACAGACTAGAGGGCTCAACTTTTGGTAGAGTACTCCAAGGACCGTTTTTCCTGTGAGGTGTTGGACATACAAGTTACATATGACAGGTATAGGGTGATGGATGAGGTGATCTACTTCAGGGACATGATCTTCTTGAACGAGAGCTCCAAGCTCAAGGAGAAGATATTGCACGCCTCACATGACTCACCATTATTAGGCCACCAGGGGTTCACCAAAACCTATAGGGCCATCAGAGAGAGGTTCTTGTGGAAGGGCCTCAAGGAGGACATAGTCCGGCATGTCAGGGAGTGTGAAGTTTTCCAGCGCAACAAGGGGGAGATGAACCATCTGGCGGGGTTACTGCAACCTCTTCCCATACCTGAGGGGAAATTGGAGAGTATTTTGATGGATTTCATCACAGGGTTACCCACTGTACATGGCAAGGATTGCATATTTGTAGTCGTTGATCGGTTGACAAAGTATGCACATTTCTTCGCCATATCAACACGTTACACTGTAGCATAGGTGGCAGAGTTATTTTTCAGGGATGTTTTCAGATTGCATGGTCTCCCAAAGACCATTATCAATGATAGGGATAGCAGCTTCATGGGCGGGTTTGGTAGGAGATTTTTCGTTTGGCGGGCACTGAGTTGACCCCAAGTACTAGTTGCCACCCATAGACGGATGGACAGACGGAGATAGTTAACAAGTCTCTGGAAGGCTACTTGCATAAGTATGTCAGCGGGTAGCAGAAGGCATGGTTACGATGGTTTCATTTGGGAGAGTATTGTTACAACACCACTCATCATATGTATATCGGTATGTCTCTGTTTTATGCTTTATATGGGTATCATGCTTTATCTTTTGCTGACGTGATGTTTGGTGTTAGAAAGGCCCCTAAGGCCAAGGATTGGATCCAAGAGAGTCGGGATATACTCCGAACTCTTAAGGATAACATAGCTACAACACAAAATCAACAGAAGCTGTATGCCGATAGGGGACGTGTTGAGAGAAAGTTTGAGGTAGGGGACTTGGTCTACCTATGATTACAGCCATATCGACAATCCATGCTGAAGCAGAAGGGGGATGAAAAGCTCAAGCCCCACTTTTATGGACCATACAGGGTGACACGCAGGATTGGGGAGGTCACATATGAGTTGGAGCTGCCCATGGGTAGCAAGATTCATAACAATTTTCATGTGTCATGCCTGTAGAAGGCACTGGGATAACATGTGACTCTAATCGAGGAGCTTCCACCCACCGATGATGAGGCGCATCTGGTGCTACATCCGGAGGCCATTATTGACACTAGGGAGAGGCAGCTACGGAGCAGGACAGTCAGGGAGTACCTTGTGAGATGGAGGAACCTACCGGATGAGGATGCCACTTGGGAGAGTGAGAAGATTTTGCAGCAAACATCACTGCAGTTGCTTGAGGACAAGCAACGTTTTTCTGGGGAGGACTGTAATATTCCCAATTAGCAATAACTAATTGGAAATATTAATTTTTGATTACTTTACTTTAATAAAGTTAAGTTAGAAATAAAGTGGGTGAAGAGGGACACTTAACTCACACTTGGGATAAAAGCATTTCCTAAAGTCACTTGAGAAACATGATTTATTGGCAGCGTGGGGCCTAGAGGTCGAAGTGGCAGCGTAGGGGAAAGGACAATGTAGGCAATGTGGGGCCAAGCCAGCACAGAGAGAGGGGGACAACGTAGCTCAAGGAGACAACACAGTTGATGGTGGGGCCTAGGTGAGAGCAAGGCTCTCCAAGCATAAAAAGGGAGACGGTCTCCTCATTTCATTCATTATGATTATGCATCTTTGTTATTTGAATTTTGACATTGAGCACGCTTGTTGTTGAGCAAAGTCTGCATGTACTGTTCAGTACACCGGGTACTGTTCAGTACACCGGGTGTCTTCGTGCGAAGATCCCAAACTCAACCCTGGGGGACTTCGAGTGCCTGTTTGGGTGAGGAGTTCCATCTTTATTTTGTCGGAGAGAGTTGCAGCAACCACAGTTGGGAGCATTCACTGGAAAATACAGCGCAGACAATGAAAGGGATGACGCAGTCTTGGAAGGAGGTGGTTCCAGATTGACGATTTATCAGGGGATTCAGCCCGAGAGAGTTGGAAAGGGGTCAGCCCTTCTGTATTCCAGCATTTTGGTAGAGTCGGAGGCCATTATTTGCAGCAGATCATTCAGGGCCAACGTTTCTCGTTGGGGAATAGCGTAGAGCCTCAAGGGAGTCATTTTCGAAGGTCAGCCATTTCCGGAGAGCTTTCTGGGCTTTTCTGGGTATTGGGTGGAGAGGCCATTCCCAAAGTTTTATAATTTTCCGAGGTGGGGAGTAGCCCCAAAGAGTCAGTTCATTCCAACAGTAGCAACAACACAGTAGCAGTACCAGCAGCACTATAGATTTCGCAGTCCTTAGGGAGCAACCATTTCGAGTCATCTTCTGAGAGTATTTCTACACTTGCGTAGTGCAAGTCAAGGTGCCATCATTCTGATCACCTTTTGTACTCATTCCATCTTTCAGTATTAATAAAATATCTCAACGTTTTCCATATTATTTGTTTTTCTTATGATCTCTCTAGTTACTGTATGTCTTTGTTTATGTGCTTTCTATTGCTATTTATTTCCATTCGAAATATTACAAAATATATATATATATATATATATATATATATATATATATATATATATATATATATATATATATGAATTTTTATTTTCCTTTATGCATTTATTAATAAATAAATAACATGATTTTGTTTTAATATTTTAAACTATTAATTAATATTATATATTTTTGAAAATTTATAAATGTGAATATAAAATTGATTATGCATTTATTAATAAATAAATAACATGATTTTGTTTTAGTTTTAATATTTTAAACTATTAATTAATATTATATATTTTTGAAAATTTATAAATTTAAATATAAAATTGATTTTAAATAAATAAATTAATAGAAAAATAATAGTTTTAATAGTAATTAGGGGCTTTATCTATTTTTTATTTTGGTTCTTTTCTCCACAAATATAGTAGTTTATGTGGATAAAAAGTAAACTTGTTGAAAATTTAACGAATAATTCTTATAAACCCAAAGAAGCAAGTAAATTTAAATTTCTTAATATTAAGGTGAATTAACACAACCAATTAACCCCCACATATAGTTGTCATTACCCCACTCATACATTCAAAAATGTAAATTTAGTGATAGGGAATTGAGGCTATCACTTTGCTCTAATTACAAAAATAAGATACTTATTGTTTTGGGATTCTTATGGAACCAATGTGTTTGAAGTTGTGACTTTTTCAAAGTAGGTATGAAAGGAATCAATCATGTCATGTGATCAAACATGTATTTATTGAAATTTTGGAAAAAAATAAATAAATATTTTAACAAATTAAATGATTATTTTATTTTTAATATTTATAAATAATCATAATATTTTATAAATTTTAAAATAATTTTATTTTTTATTAAAAAAATTGAAAATTTAATTATTCAAATAATTTTTATTTTTATTTTTATAATAAAAACAAAATAAAATTTCCATTAATTTAGAAAATAGACTAATTATTAAATTAGAAAAATAAATTATTTATTTTAGATATTAGATATTAAGATTTTTAATTTTCAATATCCTCTCATCTTCATTCTTTCCTCGTTTTTCCTTATGATAAATTCATTTTCTTAACTTTTTTTTTTTTAACCCATTAAATTTATTTTTTATTGTTTTCCCTTACTCTTTTAAATAGTTTTATTATTAATTAACTTAACTTTTTATTTTAAATTATATAACTTTACCTCATTTTTATTTTTCATAGTTTTAAATTTTTTATTTATTTAAGACTTTTAAACATATTATATTTATTTATCATATTTAATATCTCCTTTATATGTATTTATAATATTTTTATTTCTCTTTATTTTAAATAAATAATTACAAACTTTTTTTGAATTTATGGATTCTCTAATTTTTGGGAATTTATGGATTCTCTATTTTTTGGATTCTTATTTTTTTCATAGTTTTAAAATTTTTATTTATTTAAAATTTAAAATTATTTATTATTTAAACCTATTATATTTATTATCATATTTAATATCTCCTTTAATTATATTTATAAATTTTTAATTTTCTTTATTTTAAATAAATAATTACAAACTCAATTTTTTTTTTTTTTTTTTAAATTTATGGATTCTCTATTTTTTTATTCTTTTTATTCTTTTATGTATTTATTAAGAAATAAACCATTCAAAATTTCAGTTTCAAATCTATTTTATTTATTCTCGGATATATTACTTAAAATATTTATTTATTTATTAGAAATTATGATTTATTTATTTATTTATTTTAATTTATTATATCTATCCAAGTTTTGATATGTAGTTATAGATTTTTATTTTCTTTAATATATTTATCAATAAAAATTGATGAGATGTAGATTTGTTTGTTCATAGGTTCAATTTTTATAGGAGAAGCTGAAGATGAAAGTCATTTTTGAGAATTAAACTATCTTAAAGGGCGCCCAAATTCAATCGATCCTTGCACAATCTTAACGAAAAGCATCTCATTGTAAATTGACCATTTATATTCCAACCAATAAATAAACAAACCCCAACTTACACTAAGCCTAGTCATTACATATAAAGAAAAAAATGAATAATTTAAAATATATATTTATTCCAAACTTATATTACTGGTTCAAACCTATTATATTTATTCACAATACTTATCTTTCCTTTTATGTAATTATTAAGCAAGGAAAAAATTTAAACATTTATTTTATTATGTATTTATTACTAAATAGATATTTTAAAACATTTATTTATTTAAAGTTTTCTTTTTTCTCAAATCTATTATATTTATTCATTTATCTATATTCCCTTATATTTGTATTTATGGATTTTTATTTTCCTTTATATATTTATTAGAAAATAAATAATTTAAGGGGTGGCAAATGTAGTGGGGCTTTTCTTTAGTTTTTATTAGGTCTTTAGAGTAAGGCATGCACGAATCGAGATGGGCATGTGCAATGACACTATCATCACAAGTTTTGCAACATGTGATGTGATGGTCGATGTAAAATTTGGGGTTTCCATGTGCACAAGTGCACTTGGAATATAGTGGGCTTGGTGACTTGGGTGCACAACAAGCCCACCTTGACAAGTATGCTTCATAGACGAGACAAGTTATTGTGTAGAGAGTGAGAGTGAGAATGCACGCTCAACCAAGATACAAGGCAAGTTAGCACATGGATGCAACAATGGGCATGCACAACCAACTAAACTATCCTAAGGGGCATCTAGGCTAGATTGAACCTCACACAATCCCGATGATAAGCATCCAATTGTCGGTTGATCATTTTTCTTCCACTCAATAAATATGCTAGACATGACCTAGGCTCAACCTAGTCACTATATATATATATATATATATATAAATGAATAATTTTAAATATTTATTTATTCCAAACTTCAAAATATTTATTTTTCAAACTTATTATATTTATTCACCATATCTATCTTTCCCTTATATGAGTATGTATGATTTTTAATTTTCCTTTTATGTATTTATTAATAGTTGAATAATTTAAAATATTTATTTATTCAAATCTTTTTCAAACCTTTTATACTTATTCACTGTATATATATATCCCCCTCATATGTGTATTTATGGATTTTTATTTTCCTTCATATTTATTAGAAAATGAATAATTTAAGGGTGGCAAGTGTTGTGGGGTTCTCTTTAGATCTTATTAAGCTCTTAGGGCAAGGCGTGCACATAACTAAGTCGGACATGTGCCTAAGACATTGCCATCACAAATTTTGTAGCATGTAATGTGATGCTTGATGGAAAATTTGAGGTTTCCATGTGCACAAGTGCACTTGGAATATAGCAGGCTCGATGACTTGGATGCATGGCGAGCACAATTCATAGATGAGACGAGTTATGGTGTTGGGTGTGACAGTAGGCATGCATGCCCAATCGAGATATGATACGACTTAGCATGTGGACAGAGCAATGGGTGTGCACACCCAACTGAGATGAGCTATAAGTAAAACAATTTCATGTGTGGGTGTAGAAATGGGCACATGTGTCCATCCAGAACAAGAGGAGATGAGACAAGTGGTGTGTGAGCATAACAAGGGGCATGCACAACCAACCGAGTGGTTAAGACCACATACTAAGATGCACGACAATGAGTTGTATGGTGGTTGAACATGTTGGCTTGAAGACGAAGGGACATGACTATTGGTGGAATGCCAAGGGTCAGACCCTGTGATATTTACCTCGACTCTCTCTCTCTCTCTTTCACACACAAATGATTTCCATAACCATCTTCCAATTGATGCCTTTTTATCGTCTATTTTCCCTTTTATCTTGGGCTCTTATTTCTAAGGTATAAGTGTATCTTCCATAATGCATCGAATATTGCAACCATTACTTCCAATGGTATTTAGGGTTAGGTTTTCAATCACATCCTGTCATAGATATCATACGCCCCTTTGGTTTTCGTGATGGATGAAGAGTCTTTATATTTCGGCCCATAAATTCAATGTAACAACTTAATTTTTGCATCCGAAGAAAAATAACATGTCACTGGTTTTGCTTAGTTTAACTTTCCTCATGATCATGTTTCTCACCATTCGTCTTATTGACATATTGAATTCAATTCTAAAGGTGTTAATTCCATTTCGCCAGTAGAAACCCCACTTTCAATGCCTTCCAGACTCGACAATATTGAAATGGTTTATAGTTCTAGATCAGAGTCTTGACATCCTTTGAACCATCCTTTGAAATCTTGCAAAGAAAAGGCAAAGATGGTGGTTTCCAAGGACATCTCACTTTTTGATATCCAAAAGCTACAACAATGAACTCTTGTGGGGAGATTTGCTAATAAGGCGGTCCGTCCACCCACCCGTGAATAATGGTTTCAGGGGAATTGGGTTCCGATCCTGGGAACCTCTCTACAATTTCATGTTTTGGTTCAAAGTTGGTTCTATATTATTCGTTCTTCAAAGGTAGAGGTAAAAAAATCATATAAAAGGACTAGGCTTGGGGTTTTTCTGGTCTTACCCTATAGCGGTGACATTTGGATTTTGACACTGACCATCAACCAATGCAAACCCAAAAGTTATGGTTACTTCTTCCTAGACTACATTTGATTTTTTGGAACATGACCATTATGATGGAAATCAATAATAAAATTGGCCAATTCATGGGTTTGAAGGAAGATTTCTTTTCAAAATGTGATCATAGAGTTGTGTGGTTGCGGGAAGAAATTAATATAAAAGGAGTTCTTCTTGGGGAAATCGAATTATGTTTTCAGGGGTGCACATGTCTTCAAATGATCAACTATCGAAGACAACCTTTCAGGTGTTACGTTTTTCATAAGGTATGTCATCTAGTTGATACTTGCAAATTCAATGTTCAAAAGATGCAACCTCCTAAGAAAAAATGGGTTAAACCAACATAGATCCATTTTAACTTTAGATCTACCAAGCTCTGAGAGGGGTCAAATCTCTCAAGATGAAAATATGTTTTTGAGTGCAAAACTTCACAAAAGGTTTCCATCTTGATAGATTTGTTTTCTCTTGGCTCTTGGTAGATTTGGAGTTAATATGGACCTATGCTAGTTTTGAACAAAATGCTAATAAAATGTTTTAATTATAAGAATTTTATTTTTATTTTTAGTAGTTTTATATATTGCAAACTTGGTTCACACTGAAATATTTTAATTTCCACATTAAAATGTTAACACATTCCCCCTCATATTCTAAAGTAGAAAACACATATCCACAGGATATAATATTTCATGTCATCAAAGGAATTAAAAATTTCCCTCATACCTTGAACTAGAAAGAACTTATTAATGGAATAATAACTTTCTTGCTCTTTCTCTCTATCTGTATGTTAAAATCCTTCTCCCAACATGCATATTGAAATATTTGATTTACGACTCACGTTATTATTTTTATTTTGTTTTTAATATATATTTTTAATATTATTTATAAGCTATATTAAGAATGAAATAAATTACAAATCTTCTTAGCAATGGAAAATGAAAATATAATATTTTTTAAAATTTAAATTATTTTTTTTATGAACAAAACTAATTTTTTGTTATTAATATATTTTTATTTTAGATATTACATGTCAAGTGAACATAAAATGAATTACACATCATATAATATCAATAATATTATTTTTACATGTCATCTCTCAACCCTTATTTTTACATGTCATCTCTGAACCCTTATTTTTACATGTTATTTTGTCAACTCCATATTAAGTGGTGAAGGAATTACATATCTCTCTCATACTAAATGTAAATTAGTTTTTTTTTTTTTTTTTTTAAACTTCCATTTAATTTATAACTTTATATAAGGTTCTCGTAAAATTAAAGTGAAAATTGAAGTATTTTATTTATGGCCAACATTTATTTATTTATTTTTATTTTTATTAAATGTAAGTATTATTATATTATTTTTGAATGTAATGTTACGTGACAACTGTTGGGTCAATTTATTGTGTAAACTAATGCAAGTATTTATTATCAATCCGAGCTAGTGGAACTTAGAAGCATCCCCGAATTATATGGGTTTCAGTTATAATCAATTTAGAAGATGGTTTATCAATGATTAGGGAAATGCGTATTACAAATATAAATCTAACTTAAACAATTTCTAAATTCAAGTGTGCAATGAGAAGTAGAAGAATCTCCTAACTTAAGAGACTTTTTTGTCCTTCTCTAACAAGATTAGCTCATGAATTAGAAATAAAAAACTACTTACTTGAACAATAGATTAAGATACATGAAGTAATAATTGAAGAGGCTCTTCACTAAAGAGGTCCTGGTTGTCCTTCATCATATATTCATTTATCAATAATGCTATTGTTAGAAACAAGAATTTAGAAAAGCATGTAAAAGCATGAAAAGATGAATTCTAACTGAAGATCTTCATTAGATAGAAAGAATGTTTAACTTAAACATTTGTTTGTCCTTTCATATGAAAAATAAGAATGATCATTAGATTCATCAATACTCAGGAATAATCAGCATAAACAAGTTAAGCATAAACAAAATAATTTAGAAATTGTAACTACAAATAAACTAAGAAGTGAACTTAACTCGGTGTGGGGGCCCTCCACCCTTGCCTCGCACACTGAAGGTGTTTTCAACTACTTAAAACTTCAATCAATCAACCAACATATAATAACAACAAATAGGATAGAAAAGATCTTCAATTATGTCTCCAAAGTCTCAAAAATAATAATGTTAAGTCATACAAGTTCTACATATCAATGCCTTCAAAGTTTGAGGCTTAAATAGATAAAGTATCTAACAAATTCATCCAAAATAGCTCCTATAGTCATGACTATCCTTATCTTATCCAATCAAGTCGAATTCATCCATTAGATCCATCAAAATCTAAAAAATCCCACAAAATAAGAATTTTGGCCTAGTTTCTAGGGATCCTCCATAAAGGCAGGTCCTGTTTAACCGCTTTTGGCTGGGCCTATTAAAGCTCAGTTTGACTGTACCAACAGGTGTACACTTATTTTTAGTTCCCAAGCCTTCTAGAAATTTATCTAGATCGAGCCCAAGTTTCCTGCAAATATGCAAACCATGAGACCATTACGGGAATTTCTGATGCTGTCCAAAAATGCACTTAAATTTCAATTTTCAGAAAAACTTCTAATAATTGAAAAATATAATTTAAATACATGTATATGCATTTTTTGGTCAAAATATGGTGGATATGATGGTGAATAGATGGATAGTATGGAAAATAAGATGTATTTCATAAACAAAAAGAGATAAAAAACGAGGGCCAACATCTCCCCCAAGCTGATGATCAAACATGTCCTCATACTTGATTTTTCCTCTTTGACCTTCTAAGCTCTAATGCTGATCCCATTCCTGATCTTGAAACTTCCTGCTATGCTTCATATAGAAGAGAAGCCATATCTTTGCATTGTTCTTCCTTGTAAATTGAGGTCTTAACCTTTTGTTTCTCATATTTGGGCTTCTAGGAATTTTTCTCCGGAGGCCACCTGAATGCCTGTGTATAAAGAAGATTGTTTTAGGTTTTCAAATTTCCCGTTTCTTCACTTATCTACTCATTTTATTTAGCCAAATTTTCATTAGTTGTCTTATAGGTTTCATTTTCTTCTTTTAAGTGCCTCTCCATGATTCTGCTTACCTCCAGGCTATGAGTTAACTCTCTGACCCTACTAAGGTTTTGGTCTTCCTCCTCGGTATTTTTAGAAACTGAAGTAGCTTCAATCTCATTATTTTCAAAATAAGAATCTATGTCTACATGATTTTCATAAAATTATTGTTGCAACCTCTCAAGGATTTCATTTGCTTGTTTAGCTAAAGGAGATGTCTCTATGACTTGTACTTCTGGTTCTGCTGAATTCCTCTTTTTCTGTCTCCTAGAAATGGTCAAAAATGATGTTACCCTCTCTACCATAACTGTTTCCTGCTGTTTCTTTGACTTGGTTTTAGGATAGAGAGGTGAATGCATAATATTTTTTGTTTCCTGCATTGGCTTAAGTTTGTTTTCAGTAACTTTCTCTACAAACTTATTTTCAATCAGGAAATCTTCCCAAACCGTTCCCTTAGCTTTCAAATCCACAAGGATTTTTATGAGTCCCTAGTGATGAATTTCAACTTCTTTGGGTTTGGTCTCAGATTTTACACTCTCAATCATCTTCATCAATTTTTTATAAAATAAGTAGGGTAAATTGATCCTGATATATCCTTTAATGTGTTGTAGTAACCTAACATGATATAGGTGTACTACACTATGTCTGTTATCATAGGTGAAAAACTTTTGAATTATCAAAAGTAACTCTGCCCAAGGTTCATTGAACCACTCCCTGGGAATCCCCTTTGACCTATCAAAATAACCCTTTCTGTTCTTATCCAAGAAGAAAGTCCAACCCTTGTCTTTGAAATGTAATCCATTGTGGTATAGTTCACCTGATGATGGAAACTCTAAAGCTCTGGAAATAGATTATGGAGTCAAAGGAATATGTAAACTACCCACCATAGTTTCGTTCTATTTGCAATTGCTTATAAATTCTCTTTTGATATCCTCATTGTGCCCTTTGAATTTTTGAAGAAAGCCTATTAAGCTTGATTGATAAAGTTTCTCAATTGTTTCCCTACTCCAATGTTCAATTTGAAAATCTTTGGGCTCTGTTCTTGATGTCATATTGTCTGAAAACCATTTGATGTACCCATCTACTGTCATTAACTTCATTTTTTTAAAACAAAAATTCAAGTACTAGATGTTATCAAAGTAGTAAGACTTACCTCTGTTTACTTCTCTTGCCAAGTAATTGAAATCAATCCTCTGTTTTCCTTTGGAAGAATGTGAGCTTACTGCTTCAAATAGACACAAGATTTGATATAGAGAGGTTTAAGAAAACATTAAAAAAATTTGTATTTCTATTATCCTACTCTCTATTTGATTCTCTGTCCCTTTTTAAAAAAACAATCCCCTGCCTCTATTTTCTAAATTTTTGACTGTGCAAAAAAAATAATTTTTTTTTATACAACAATGTCTTGTGACCCTTCGATTTCATATAGAATTATTTTCCAAAGGAATAGCATGATGTATCTAATATAAAATAAGTGTTTATGCAAGAGAATAGCTCAATTATTTCATAAAAAATCTTATAATGAGTTCACTATTTTCCTTCAAACATTCACCAGACTCTGCCCTCTGCTATGCAAAAATATAAAACCATGTTTGACTGTGTCTTCTAAACCAATATTTCTCCACAAATCCTGATTCAAATTCTTCTACTGAGTGTGCAAATAAAATTAATCCACTACACAACTCAATTAAAATGAATTCACTGTGTAATTCAAACCAGAACTCTCCATTCTCTATTTTCATTCATTTTGAAATAGAAGACTGTGCATGAGGATGTTTTCAAGCTTACCTATCTTTGCAATGATCCTCGTGAATTTCTGCTATGATCCTCGCGATTTTCCATCTAGTTTAATTGAAGTCTCTGTGTTTCAATTAACGCCAATCTCATCAAAATATTCACTCCATATTTTATCATTTACTCACTCAATCAACAGAAGATTTAATGTTGATTGATGGCAGAGTGTTTATAAGTGGTGTCAAAGACAAAATGTAACACAATGACAAGTTTTAAAGACCGAAATAGAGAACTCCTTTTATAACTCTCAGTTTGTTTTACAACCCTAAGATTTATTCATGCAAATCATCGTTGCTTTAAACAACAAAATCTGAGTTAGCCTCTTACCTTATCCTTCACGAGATTTTGCCTCCTGATAGCGTGGTTGCTTGAAAAATTTTCCGGATTTGTTGGCTTGAAACTTCAGTCAATTCCTCTTATCGCTCAGTTCCTCTCACTGCTATAATTCCTACCTTCTTTGCTGCGTTCTATTTCTTCTATTTTCCTCACAACTTCTCCATTGTCTTCTCTCTTGTTTATTTGTTTCTCACAGAGTTGCAAAAATGGATGCATGTTTTGATTGCATGCCCTCCTTCTCTCATTGAGCCTTTGATTGGCGATAATGGTGAAAAATACAGTGTATATCAGTTTCTTCAGGTCTTAGTAATGATAGAAGTGTTCTCAACGATTTACGCAGTGTTGTGATATGGCATTTAAATTTGTTTTGACCGTTCATCAACACCTCTTGACCGGTGCATGCGTGGCTTACCCTTGACTTTCATGCTGACTCTAGTGTACATTTCATCCTCTAATTCACTTATTACACAACCCCTTTCACGTTTTTCTTTCATGCTTTTGCGTTCATGACTATGCTTGCTTCCATCCTCCATTGTAACACATCATATCCCATTGCATATGCGCCATCATATTTCTGTTTCATTGCTTGCATTCACATCACCGTATGCCATCATTTCTTCGTTCCTCCATTGTTGTATGTATCACTGTCTCATCATAGTTTTGTTCATAAATATACATCATTTTCATGCATTTTTTTTCATAGCATCATACTTTAGGTTAGTTTGCATTCCACTGTTTGTATTATGATTGCGCTCTTTGCATTTTGTTTTATTGTTTTAAATAGTTGCGCTATCATATGATTTTAGACTTTAGGTTTGCTCTTTTATTTAATTTTTTTAAAAGTGACCAATGAAATGGTCATATTTTTAAAATTAAATATTTATAATGATACTAATCTCTTCTTTGTTGATTGTATGTCCAATAAATGTTTAATGTTTAAGCCTTTTGTTTATGATTATTTTTGTTTAGAAAAATAGGGTAGGGTATGGTATAGATATATTATGGAATGTTTTATTGAGTTATTAAGATAGTGGTATAGATATGGATAAAATAGGACTAAGAATCATAGGTGATGAAAATGTAGATGATGAAAAATGTAGGTGATGAAAATGTAGGTGATAAAAATGCATAACCAGTACTAAATTAGCTTTACAATTCTAGAATATTTTCACAAGAAATTGAAATTTTAAGAGCAATTCTTACTTACTATACTTATATTCCCTCAAACCATTTGATGTTCATGATGGTTGACATTGTATTTATTATCACAACGGCTCTTTTAGACTATGTAGAAACTTTATTTATGCTTTGCATCTGATTTGATTTGGAATTATGTTGTTCAGGTCCCTTCTGTAGGTTAAACTTTGACATTTAAGGTCCCTACTGATATGATCTTCATTTTATGTAGCTCAGGTCCCTTCTGAAATTTTTTATTTTCAGGTCCCTTCTGGTGTAATTTGGAATAATGTTTGAAAATTTCTTCTGTCGTAATGACACAGGTCCCTTCTGGTGTAATTTGGAATAATGTTTGAAAATTTCTTCTGTCGTAATGACACAGGTCCCTTTTCTGAATAATTTTCTCAATAATAATTTAGGTTCCTTCTGTATATGTTGAATGATGTACCAGGTTCCTTTGTAATTGTAGTTCATGTTCCGTCTTCAAATCAAATGCTGAAACTATTTTCATTGTTTTTATTACACACCTTCCCCCAAGCTGATGATTAGAATTGTCCTCAAGTCTGCCAAGTCTTGGAGGGTATATCTGCAAAAATATTAGTAAAGTAAAATGAAAATAAAAGGAGAATTCATGTTGTCCAAACAAGTTGGTTTTCTGATATGAATTCGAGTTTGTATTGTGCAATTTTCCTGGATTTTCACAACCAAACTCTTTTTTTTTAATCATTCTTCTTCTTCTTCTGAAATTATGGGAGGCATATTGCTATGCTGCCCCATTATTGCCAAATCTGAATCTATCGAATTTTTTCTCAGAAAATCCTCTTTATTTATAGGATTATTGTAAACTTTAAGCCTATGTACATTAACGATAAATGAAATAGATGCTTCGTCATTTTTTTTTTAATCTTGACAACTCCATTGTCAAAGATTTCTTCAATCTCATATGGCCCAAGCCAATGAGTCGTAAATTTTTCTTTGAAATCTTTAAACTCGAAGTCGAACAAGAGTGGCTAATTTCCTTTTTGAAACACTTTATTTTTTATGAATCGATCATTCCATTTGATCCTTTGTTATTGGACAAGAGATGTGTGTTTTACTGCTTGCTGTCGTATCTCATCCAGTTGATTTAATTCCATAATTCTTTGTTGTTGTGCCTCAGATAATTCCATCCCCAATTCTGCTGCTAGCTTGAACGTATGTATTTGAAATTTTATGGGTAATAAGACTTCTTTCCCATACACTAACTGATATGGACTTAACTCAGTTGTGTTTTTCCAAGTTATCCTATATGCTCATAGTGCATCTCTCAATTTATCTGACCAGTCCTTTCTGTTAATTTGTACAGTCTTTGTCATGATTTTCTCTACGACTTTGTTTGTTTATTCCACTTGTCCGTTTGCTTGAGGATGATACGGAGTTGATTTCCTGTGTTTGATATTGTATTTCTTCGTAAGATCTCGAACAAGTTTTGATGTGAACTGTGTGCCTTGTTCAGTTACTGTCTGTCTCGGAACTCCATACCTTACAAATATCTCTTCAAACAGAAAAGACACAACAATATCTTCTGTAGCCCGTGCTACTGCCTTTGCCTCCACCCACTTAGTTACATAATCTGTACATACCATGATGTACTTATTTCCATTGGATGGAGGGTTGATTTGTCCCACAAAATCTAAAGCCCACTGTTCAAATGGTTCAATCAATACTTGTGGATTTAATTTTATTTTATCTGATGCCACTGGTCTACCAATTCTTTGGCAGCTGTCACATCTCTTTACATAGGCTCTGGAGTCTTTGAAGATGGCTAGCCAGTAGTATCCAAGTTTCAGCACTTTGTATGCTATCCGCTTATCTGCAAAATGACCACCACATGGTTCGTCATGACATGCTTTCAAAATTTCAATAATCTCATCTTCTATAACACATTTTCTAATAATTAGGTAAGCACCAGTATAAAATAGATCTCCATTGACCCAACTATATCTAGTACTTTCTCTAATTATTATTATTTTCTGTTTATTTGTGTAATGAGATGGTAGGATGCTAGATGATAAATAGTTAGCTATATCTGCAAACCATGGAGTTTTTACATTTATAGCAAATAAATGTTCATATGGAAAATTTTATGATACTGGATTTAGATCACCAGGTGAATGTAGTCTTGATAGAAAGTCTGAAACTTGATTATCTTTACCTAGTCGATCTTGTACAGTAATGTTAAATTCTTGCATTAATAACAACCATCTAGTTATTCTGCCATTTGTGATTGATTTTTTCATTAAATATTTTATGGCCGAATGATCTGTGTGGATATAAACTTGATACCATGTTACATAATGTCGAAATTTATGAATTTCATGTACTACAATTAATATTTTTTTTTTTTGTAACAGTGTAGTTTAATTCTGCCGGTGTTAAGATTTTGCTTATGAAATATATGGCATAATTAAACTGATTCTCTTTTTTTCCAAGTGATGCTCCAACAGCTGTATCAGATGCATCAATTGAAATATGAAATGGCAAAGACCAATTAGGTCCTCGAAGAATGGGTGCAATTGACAATTTTTCTTTTAATTTTTCAAATGCATTTTGACAATTATTTGTCCATTGGAATTCCACATCTTTCACAAGTAACTTGAATAATGGCAAAGCTATTTTACTAAAATTTTCAATAAATCTTCTATAGTAGCTTGCATAACCCAATAAAATTCTAACTTCTTTTTGTGTTGTGGGTAGTGTTAATTCACAATGATGAGTTTTTGCTGGGTCCACCTTAATTCCCGAAGAAGAAATATGGTGTCCCAACACTATCCGCTAAGTTAAAATCATAAAACAATTTTCATTACTGAGTGATAGATTTGTCTCTATGCATATTTTAACACTTTTTCAAGATTTTGTAAACAATCATCATATGTTGTACCATACACAGTGAAATCATCCATGTAAACTTCTACACACTCATGGATCAAATCAACAAAGATTGCAAGGACTACTCTCTGAAAGGTAGCAGGTTCATTACATAAACCAAAGGGTAATACATTGTATGCATATCTTCCCCATGGGCATGTTAATGTTGTCTTATCTTGATCTTCCAATGCTATCTTTATCTGATTGTACCCACTAAATCCATCAAGAAATGAAAAGAATTTCTTTCCAGCTAATGAATCTAACACTTGATCAATAAATGGTAAAGGAAAATGATCTTTTAATGTAGATTTATTGAGTTCTCTGTAATCCACACAAATTCTCCATTTCCCATTCATATTAGGTACTACAACTAAGGGTGGAACCCATTGATTATCAGAAATAGAATAGATAAATCCGACTTGTAATAGTTTATGTAATTCTTCTTTCACTATTTCCTTCATCATGGGGTTCATCCTTCTTTGTGGTTGCCTTATAGGTTTAATTTGATCATCAATGTAAATGTGATGGATACATGTTTTTGGATGAATTTCCTGCATGTCTGTGTAATTCTAGGCAAAATAATTGAATATTTTTGTAACAATGTTATTAACTTTTCCTCTTGTGATGATTGTAATTTATTACTAATATTAAAATGTCTCTCAATACTGATCTCAATGATTTTTCTGTTTGAATTGGTAATTGAATTCACGGAAAAAATTCTTTCAAATGTATTTTGCAATGATTCTATAGTGCAATTTTCCTGAAAACATTCATTTAAAAGACAACTAGCAGCCTCATATTGAGTTACTCTAAGCTGCTCTGAAATATTTGGTTTTGAGATGAATAGATCTAATAAGTCCTGATTTTCTTCCTCCTCTCTAAAACTATAAACTTGATTAAGACTAAGAATAGATTAAAGCTCTTGTGGTTCCTCTCCATCAAGCCATGATAATAAAGAAGGAGATTGAGCAGGAGGATATAATGTAACATGTTTTCTTTCATCTCCATGTGCAATAATCATACTTCATGACTTGCATCCAATGTAAGCATCTGCAATGGCTAACCATGGTCTGCCTAAAATTAAGGGATGCCCTCCTAAATTTGTTTTTGGCTGCAAAATCAAGAAATCTATAGGATACTCCCATGAATCCAGTGAGACAATGATATCTTCCAATATACCTTCTGGTACAGATTTAGATCTATCTGCAAGTTCTAAAACTGTAGTAGTAGGTCTAATGTTGTTCAGATTCAAATGTTTCATAGTCTCTGTAGTCATAACATTGATAGCTGCTCCCAAGTCTATTAAAGTATTTGGCACTAAAAATTTGTTAATAAAAATGGTAACCATAGGAATTCCTGGATCAATATACTTTTCAATGGCTGTGTTTGTAGACAAGAGACTTGATAGACTTCCAATTACTTGGATTGTAGGTGGATCCTTCTTTCTTCTACCATATTTCTTAATGCATAGTTCCTTTATTGTTTTTTCATATATCGAAATATCTTTAATTGCCCGCAACAAAGGAATTTTGACATATGTGTTTTTTCAATTCATCTAGAATATTAAATTTAGGCAGATATATTGGAATGTTCTGTTGTATCAATCTCTCTAGATATGGTGGAGTCTGTGTCATAATAGGTTTACCTTTCTGAATTTGCTTTTCTATTTGAGATTGTTGACTTTGTTCTCCTTGTTCAATTTGTTCTTCAATTATCATAGGAGAATCTTTCTGTAACACCTTCCTAGACCTTAGGTGGACATCTTGTATGGGAAGAATTGAATAACTAGGATAATATGTTGCCTCTTCCACATGATATGCTGGTCTATCCACCTTGTTACTTGGATTAGCTACTGGCTGAGTTGGCAATTGTGTTCGTCTAGGAGGTGGTTGGTTAGTAGGCAGCTAAAGTTGCTGCGGTTGAGTTAGCATTGGTTGGTTTTGAGGTGGATATGGCATTAGTTGATGTTGCTGGAATTGTTGATATTGAGGAAATGGTTGTGGAGGGTATGGTTGTTGATATTGATACTGCTGAGGATGCATATGTTGTGGTGGTTGGTTTCCATAACCATATCCCCTCCAACCTTGTGCAGGTTGGTTTTGATATTGTTGTGGTGGCCAAGCTTGCCATGGTATTGGTGTATTCCACGTATTTTGAGGATATTGAAAATTTTGGGGGTTTTTTTGAGGGAATTGCTGAGGCATCCTTAGTTTCCAAGGTATCCTTGGTGCCATATATTAAAGAGAATCTACTCCTTGCACTTCTTCTCCTTGCAATTCTTTTAATTTGGGACATTTTCCTGTTGCATGATTTTCTGTGCAAAGTCCACACACTTGTATACCTTGTAAAGGACATGCCTTGAGTGGATGTTTTTTCCTACACTTTGGACAGAAAATTGCTAAGATTTCATCTTGCTCTTCTTTATTTTTCTTAGATTTCAAGACATATACCTGTGTTCCCAAAGTTCTTAAGATAAATGTTTTGAAATTTTCTAGTAGGCTTCCTATCTCTGCTCTTATTACTGCACTTGCTGCAAATTTGGAAGCTTTTGATGAAATATCTCTCTTTCCACTCTTTGCTTTTCCCTTAGAGTATTTTTGACAAAGTTCAACAATTTCTTCAAATGGTAAATTGGTGATTGAATGTGATCGAATAAAGTGCTTAAGCAGTTTGATTAGTTTGTCCTTTAGCATTGACTGTTAATTGAAGTATGCTTTAATGAAAATGACATAAAACAACAGCACAAATGAATTAAATAACAACAATAATCAAAGAGAAGAAGAGGCAAACAATTTGATGACGAAGTTCGTCCCTCTTGGACTACATCTCCGAGAACGCTTTTAAGTGGGCATATGTTTTTATTAGGATTGATCTTGAAGAATATTTACACTGAAACGGATCAGAAAGACTGTGCTCGCAGGCACTTCTGAACCTTGTAAACAAAAATTACTCTTCCTCGCCTTTCCAACGCCTATCTCTATGCTCAATTTCGACCGTCGACAGCTGAGAAATGCTGCAAACAAAATCGCCTCTAACCTTCTGAAACTGCACTCCAAAAGCACTATGCCTTCACAAAAATCCAAGATGATATTTTCATGAATAATTCCATGGCTTTTATAAGCTGCCTCGAACCTTCATATACTTCAATTAGCAATTTGTTGATAATTTGAAGGGATAAGGTCTCGAATCCCTATCTTATACCCAAAACCAAGGGATTAACTGATATACCATAGCGCTGAAATTAAATTCAAAAACCCATTAATAAACATTATAATATAAATTTAGCCTTGATGGCTAACTAATCAGGCGGAGGTCCTTGCCTGGGGCATGTGATTAGGCAGGTTTATCCAATAGTTATGGCTTATCTCGACAGTTGGGTCCAGCGGTCACGGTTACCTTCGGCGGTTCCGGCGTGACCTTGTCACATTCTTATCCGACGCGGTCTCTGTGTGATGTTATGAATGACGAATTTCACCAAACCCGTAACATTCTCTGCCACCCTGTCATGTGATCAATTTCCAACACGGTCTAGGAGCTAGTAGTTACGGAAGTGCTGTGGTTTGTAATACAAAGTTTTATAATATTGTTTTAAAACTTATATATGTTTTAATATCAAACATCCGAACCTTTGAATAAGGTTTATACCGTAGCTTTTGTAATGTGGTTTGAATATTTTTTTGCACTAGGTTTTTAGTTTAGGTTTAATATGCTAGGTATAATACCATAGTTTAGCATTTATGAATAGGACTAGGTTTTGACACCATAGGTTTAGGTGAAGGTTTTTGAAATATGGTTTAGGACTTAGGCCATGTGTATATGGTTTTAGCCTTAGGTATTAGGGTTTTAGATCTAGGTTAGCTTTTAAACCATATACCTTTACATGATAAGGTATTTCACCATAATTTTAACCCACATTACACCTTTTCATCACACATGACGACCATAACACTAAAAGACCTTTCACTGGCGAACTGAACCATGATCATTTTGAGGATGACATTGACGAAACTGGCAGATTTGGAAACTGAATTGGACATCGAACTGCTGGAGTTGACTTGGATCTTTCTGTTGAATTGTAATGATCAAAATCCTCCTGGATCAATCCTCTCCACTTAAAAATCTTTTGGACCACAAAATCTTAATTTTAAATTGACAATAAGTGAGAATACAACTCTTTCACTTTCATCTTGACTTTGATGACATACAACCATACCTGCTCGTTGACCTGAAATTGATGCTTATCATGGCGCAATTTGAACCTGACTTGACTCAATGTTTGTCGTGGTGTAGAAGAATGTAAGGCTTGAATGTAAGCTTGATGCACATAAGTTACAAATTTATCCCACATCTTAGGATGTATGCTGCAGTTACCTCGAAGAATATGTATCCCGGTCCTGTCCACCATTTCTGTTTGTCCTTGAACCAAATCCATGCTGCCCCATGGTTGCAAAGGAACTGGCATTGGCATGTGCAAACCAATCTTTCGATTGCATGGCCTGCTTGTCGAACACATTACACATCCCTTTATGTACTTCACAATTGTTTCATACACATGAGGCCAGTAACAATATATTTGAATTTGTGTCATAGTCTTGCTTATGCCTACAATCTGAGAAAGATAAATTTCCTGAATAACCTGCACTCTTTCAATCTAAGCATTATGAGTTAGCGATTCAAAAGTATCTTCGAAATCATTATCAGTACTATACTATTCTACATAAATTTCATAAACCAATGAACTTTTATGCAATACTACTGAAGCATTCAAAGAAAACATATCAACTACTTTACTTGATACACCTTCCCTGTCCTTAATTACTAAGTGATTTTGTTGAAGAAATCCCATCCAACTATAGTGAGATTGTTGCACCTTAGTATATGACTGAAAGTATTGAAGCAGCTGATAATATATGTGAATCACTGTTTTCATTGCATATCCTTTAACATCTGTTTTAACTTCATATGGCCGATGATGATTTATCACTACTGTGAAAATTTTCTGCTTAATTGAATCAAATTTAACATCGACACTTATTCCCCATGCCCTGTTTTTCTTATGAGCCAAAATTATGGGTGAATTGTATGGAGTTAAACTGTGTCACATTAATTCCATCCCTGAAATTTTTTTCTTTATTTATTTACACTCTACAACTGACTTGTGACACATTCCATTATTAGAGGCATCAAACATCGACTACATCTCATGTGATATTTTCTTTTTATGAAGTAGATGTTTTGGTTCTTTAACTAGATCCTGAAATGAATCTACCTTTTTAAACAAATTGCCTTCATACTGAATTTCACAACTTGAACAAGTATCAATAAGACCCTTATGTTTCTCTTTTATCGACATGAGTATGTATCTCCTACTTGAACTTATTAAGTGCTTCATCTGATTAGCATTAATTAAATTCAAGTGATCATTGTTTTTATGTGCCTGAATGATGTACTTAATCCCATCTTTCCTGAGATGATACACATGTTCTTTTCTATAAAATACTGCATCATGGTCATAGAGATAAGGGCTGCCTAAGACAATTCCACAAATGTCTAACGGTATCACATCTAGCTCCACTTCATCGATATAGTTAGCTGTAATTGCAAATTTTAACCGACACTGTTTGGTAACATGAATTTGACTTTGTTCCTTTAACCACCCTAAAGGATATGGATTTGGATGATTATGTGTTTTCAAACCCAATTGTTTAACCAATGACTTAGAAATCAAATTTTCCTGTGATCCCGTATCGAACAATGTATCTATCTTAGTATGTTTTGAAGTTACCCTTATATGAAATAACTCGATTCTTTAATCTTCATTCTATTTTTTGATGTTTGAAGAAGCATAAGTACTAGCATTAGAAATTTTACCTGTTGTAAACATAGCAATTATTTTACCTTCATCACCTGAATTAGATCCCAAGTCCAAGCCTTGCTGGATTGCTGTTTCAGCCTTCTTTTCACCCTTCTTTGATTGAAACTTATTCGGCTTCAGTTCCGGATGAAGTTTCCAATACCTAGCTTCATCATGGCCGATCCTTTGGAAATGTGTACACGTAGGTATATCTTCTTCCTTCTGAGCTGTGGCAGTCTTCTTTCCCTTTGACTTGCTCTTCTTTTTGCTGTCTTTAGTTTCCATCCGCTTGGATGTCTTTGGTGTAAACTTGAATGGTATACCACCTGATTTGACATGAATTGCTTGAACACAAACTTCATCAAAATCATTAGGATTGAACATTAATAATGTATGCGACAAATATGAGTGCAAACTGCCAATATACTTCAACAAAGTTTCTTTTGTGTCCAAATAAATACCGAGTGTTAATGCCTTCTTTCTGAATTCCTGTGTGAAATCTTGAACACTCTGTCCCTTCCCTTGTCGCAAGCGCTGCCAATCAATTACAACTTGCTGTGTGTGACCCAATGGATAGAATTGTTTCTTTAGAGCTTTAATAAACTTAGTCCATGAGGTGATGACTTTTCCCTTACGCTTTAAATCTATCTGTGTCCTACTCTCCCACCAGATCAAAGCAGTACCCCCCATTATAAGAGTATCCAATTGGATCTTTGTCTTATCATTAGTAATATCTTGAATACGACAATAGACTTCTAACTGTTTTACCTAATTATCTAGTTTCTCAGGGTTTACTTCACCATCATACATAGGTAATTCAAACTTAACATCAAGTTTCAAAAGTGGATTCTTATGTTTCTTTTCTTTTTCTGATTCATAACTAGAAGTAGAAGAGGAAGAAGAAGATGATGGAGATGACGGAGGAGAAGGATATTGATCTGCCTTGCCTTTACCCTTGTCCTTCTTTGATGCCTTTGATGATGAGGCTACATCCCTTGTCTTCATATAATTCTGCCAACATTTGCTGCATATTTAGAAACATCTACTGGATTTGATTCTCATCCATGGGTTTCTTTTCAGTAGCTTCAAGAGTCTTAATGGTCTCAGCCCCTATCATCGTTGATTGATGATTGAATTTCCACCTTCCGATATCTGGATTGAATTCCTCAAGCTTGCCTTTTCTATGTTGCAATCCCAACCTGGTTAACATCCACTGACAAAGAAACTACAAGCACAACCTGCTCTGATACCAAAAATGATCTGAATGTGATCGAATAAAGTGCTTAAGCAGTTTGATTAGTTTTTCCTTTAGAATTGACTGTTAACTGAAGCATGATTTAATGAAAAATGACATAAAATAGCAGCATAAATGAATTAAATAACAACAATAATCAGAGAGAAGAAGAGGCAAGAAATTTGATGATGGAGTTCGTCCCTCCTGGACTACGTCTCTAGGTCCGATTTTAAGTGGGCGTCTATTTTTATTAGTATAGATCTTGAAGAATCTTTACATTGAAATGGATCAGAAATATTTTGCTCGCGGGCACTTTTGAACCCTGTAAAATAGAAATTGCTCTTCCTCGCCTTTCCGACGCCTGTCTCCATGCTCAATTCTGACCACCGACAACTGAGCAATCCTGCAAAAAAAATCGCCTCTAGCCTTCTGAAACTGCACTCCAAAAGCACTATGCCTTCACAAAAATCCAAGATGATCTTTTCATGAAGAATTCCATGGCTTTTATAAGCTACCTCAAACCTTCATATACTTCAATCAGCAATTTTTTGATAATTTGAAGGGATAAGGTCTCGAATCCCTATCTTATACCTAAAACCTAGGGATTAAGTGATATACCATAGCGCTGGAATTAAATTCAAAAACCCATTAATAAACATTATAATATAAATTTATCCCTGATGGCTAACTAACCGGGCGGAGGTCCTTGCCTGGGGCATGTGATCAGGCGGGTTTATCCAACAGTTACAACTTATCCCGACAGTTGGGTTCGGCGGTCACGGTTACCTCTGGCGGTTCCAGCGTGACCTTGTCACATTCTTATCCGACGTGGTCTCTGCGTGATGTTACAACTGACAGATTTCACCAAACCCGTAACATTCTCTGCCACCCTATCATGTGATCAATTTCCGACACGGCCTAGGAGCTAGCGGTTATGGAAGCGCTGTGGTTTGTAATACAAAGTTTTATTATATTGTTTTAAAACTTATATATGTTTTAATATCAAACATCCGAACCTTTGAATAAGGTTTATACCATAGCTTTTGTAATGTGGTTTGAATATATTTTTTTGCGCTAGGTTTTTAGTTTAGGTTTAATATGCTAGGTATAATACCATAGTTTAGCATTTATGAACAGGACTAGGTTTTGATACCATAGGTTTAGGTGAAGGTTTTTGAAATATGGTTTAGGACTTAGGCCATCACTTAGGATAAGGATATGTTTATGATTAGGTCTTAGGTAATGTGTATAGGGTTTTAGCCTTAGGTATTAGGGTTTTGGATCTAGGTTAGCTTTTAAACCATAGACCTTTACATGATAAGGTATTTCACCATAATTTTAACCCACATTACACCTTTTCATCACACATGATGACCATAACACTAAAAGACCTTTCACTGGCGAACTAAACCATGATCATTTTGAGGACGACATTGACGAAACTGGTGGATTTGGAAACTGAACTGGACATCGAACTGCTGGAGTTGACTTGGATCTTTCTGTTGAATTGTAATGATCAAAATCCTCCTGGTTCAATTGGAGATATCTCCTTTTCCCATCACATTAAGGATGTCTAAATAAACATCTCTTATACCCTTAAGAAAAATTGTGTGGATGGTATCAGGACTAAGAGAATGATGTTTGGATTTCTGTAAATTGTAAAGAAATATTTCCAAATATTCTTCCAAACTTTCATCTTCTTGTTGTGTCATTCTGAAAATGTCTTCTTTTGAGTCTCTAGCCCTGCAGTAAGCTTGATACTTTTTAAGAAATTTTTTCTTCATACCATCCCAAGAAGCAATTGTATGTTCTCCTAATCCCATGAACCATTTCAAGGTTGATGCTTTCAAAGTAGCAGGAAAAAGTCGAATCTTGTGTGTGTCATTAGTATATCCATAAGTTCTACTCAAGATATCAAACTCAAACATGAATGCATCAGGATCTTCTTTCGATATTCCATAGAAGTTATGAAATACATAAGGTGGAATGTTTTTCTTTTTTATTTCTTCTCCTAATATTTCTCTCTCATCTAAGATTGGAAAGCCAAAAGTTGTTTCATGATCATTGTTAATTTCTTGCTCATTCTCTTGTGTTCTTCTATTTTGATTTTCTCTTCTTGCTTCTCCCTCTATCTTTCTAAGTGATTCAACTCTTTTGTCTTCCTCTGCCTTTCTTTCTGCCTCAATTCTTCTTTCTTCCTCTCGTTGTCTTTGCCATTCCTTTTGTTTTCTTTCATATTCAAGTCTCCGTTCAGGTGTTATGTTTATTCCAGTTGATCCTTCTCCTTCTTCAGCGATTTCCTATTCAGAGATGTGCAGTGTTTCAATATGTGATTGATTTTGTATTTCTTCCACTAATTTGATTTCTTCAATGACATGTTGGTCTAACTTTTCAATAGTTAGTTTTCTTGTATCTTTTTGTTTCCATACGGAAGGAGGTTCTTTAGGTGATTGTTTTTTCTTTACCTCTAAGGCTAACAAGATTTTTCTTTCAACTAAAGTTAATCTATGTCCCGATCTTTGTTTTTCCTCTAACTCTTCTGTAAGAGGTCTTCTCGAAACTGGTGTTGTTAGTCCTGTGGATGAATGAGCTGTTGGGGGGTTTTGTTTCAGAAATATACCTTTTTGATCTCTATCTCTAGGCATAAGAAAACATTACTTGAAATAAAAACTATGTTTTTGTTGCTTTTGGTGATTATATATATATATATATATATATATATATATATATATCTTTTTGTCTTCCTATTTGACCGTTTTGAAATATGCTTCCCCGACAACGACGCTAAAATGTTGGGTCAATTTACTGTGTAAACTAAAGCAAGTATTTATTATCAATCCGGGCTAGTGGAACCTAGAAGCATCCCCAAAGTATATGGGTTTCATTTATGATCAATTTAGAAGAGGGTTTATCAATGATTAGGGAAATTCATATTACAAATATAAATCTAACTTAAACAATTTCTAAATTCAAGTGTGTAATCAGAAGCAAAAGAATCTCCTAACTTAAGAGATTTGTTTATCCTTCTCTAACAAGATTACCTCATGAATTAGAAATCAAAAGATACTTAATTGAACAATAGATTAAGATACATGAAGTAATAATTGAAGAGGCTCTTCACTGAAGAGGTCCTAGTTGTCCTTCATCATATATTCATTTATCAGTAATGCTATTGTTAGAAACAAGAATTCAGAAAACCATGTAAAAGAGGAATTCTAACTGAAGATCTTGATTAGATAGAAATAATGTTTAACTTAAACATTTGTTTGTCCTTTCACATGAAAAATAATAATGATCATTAGATTAATCAATACTCAGGAATAATCAGCATAAACAAGTTAATCATAAGAAAACTAATTCAGAAATTGTAACTACAAATAAACTAAGAAGTGCACTTAGCTCGGTGTGGGGGCCCTCCACCCTTGCCTCACACATTTTGTTGTCACTCAGATTTTCCTTGAAGTTGTTGGAAGAGGAAAGGGGTCCGAGGTAACCACAAACCAACCTTCAGATACAGAATCTAGCCAATCTGTATCCAGAGAGGGCTCTCTCTATAAAATATAGCTTTGTTTCTAGAAGATATTAGGCTAGTTGTAAAGTCCAGGGTTTTGATTTTGTTTGAGTTGATGGAATTATTTAGCTAAGATTAAGATTAAGTAGTTTCAGTCCATTGGGCTAATGGAGTCAAAGGATTGGCTGCACTGGCTTAAGTCTTTCAACAGAAGATGGTTTATCAGGGCAAGATAATCAAACTAGAAACCATTATAGATCTAAAGTGAATGGAATGGAATTCAAACGGATGAAAGGCAACGAAGAATCTTTCAACACATTCAAGAGAAGAGAAATAAATTGATTATCAATAAAGAGCTGTTAAATATTCTTTACTAAATAACCAAAGATGTATGAACTAGACAAACAATAGCAATTAAGAATTCGCTGTTTAAACTAGTTTAGAAGAAAACATTTAGAATAATAACGACTGAAATCATATTACACCTAAGTACTTTCTGATTTAATCTTTTTCGTTAAATATCAAGATAATGAAACACAGATGATATTGTAAACCAATATAAAACTTCAAAACATGGGATAGAGATGACTTATTGATCCTTCATTCGACACATGAATCCTGAGAAAAGTCTTCTGCCTCAATTCCTTGTCCAGTTTTGCCATGAAAAATTTCTCCAAAGCTCTTTATTCCAAAATATTCAATGTTACATCAGAGTATAAGAATCCACCCTCAATAATCTGATTGAGGGCATATTTATACAAGAAATCATATAAAATATCTCTTAACAAAACGAGATATAATCTAAGATGAATCATAAATAAGTTACAATAAAAATAGAGACATATGGTCTCATAGATAAGACAAAAAAGCAACTAATGTTGTGCTGTTTCCTCCTTTTGAGAATGTGTTGGAGGCAAGACCTATATTTTAGCTCTTTGTTGTCCTCTTCAGTAATTTTGTTCTAACTGACTTGCTTCACTGATACTCTTTGCTTTTACTGATACACTTTCAACTGAACTGATACTCTTTGACCTTCGTTTGTCCCTTTATCCCTAATACTATAGCAAATAGGCAAAATTTCATATAAGGATAAATTTTACAAAAGTTCCAACAAATCTTCCCACCATTTATCTTCTGCTATTTTGGTCCGTTGAAACTTCCTTAATGTTTCATCAGCCTCGATATATCTGAAGAAATTAGGCTAATTAGGAAACAAATGTCTTACCTCATGTTCCAGATAAAACAATTTCTCTAATCTGTCATGAAGATTCCTTCCTGTAGGTAATGTTGCTTCTGCTGAAATGGTTGAGGAACTAGCAATGAAATGATTGTGAGCATGTATGTCCAATTTCTTAACATAAGTTTCCAGGTCCATTATTTTATCTTCTGAAACCATAGGGCTCGGCAACCCTTTATTCAATAAAACATTAAACCTTTCTCTGAAAGCAATGATTTCACTTTGCATGTCAAAACACCTTCGTTCTAAGTTTTGCATAAGAGTCCTTTTAGTAAAAATTCTTTTTATCTCCAAGATTGTTGCAATTCTGTCCTGAATACCACATTTGCAAGTTTCTGTCTGGTTTGGGTGTTTAGAAACTGTATAAGATGATTGGCTTCCTCAGGCCGATTTCCTAATTCTGCTCGTGTATTCTCAACTTCATCCAGAGCTACTTTGACCAAATCATTCTGCTTGTATATTATCTGGATTGAGGACCAGATATCTTTTATTGACTGAATAATATCATCCTAAAGAATTTCATTTATTTCTCTTAAAGGTTTCTCCAATGTGAGATCCCTTTCCAAAGCTTTAACCAATTTTTCCAACTTTTTGACTTCTCTTGTTTTGTCAGCAACAGTCATTTTTGAAAGATCATATTTCTGTTCCAAACTCATAAGCTGTAACTTTGTGTGCTGAAGTTCGGTTACTTGAAGTTTCAAGTCATTCATTTTCTTTACTAATTCTTCTGTACTCAAATTTGAAGTATTTACCTGTGATGGCTCTACTGGTTGACCTGTTGGCTGATTTGTTGTACCTGTGATAACCACTGCTGTAGATACTGGAACATTGGACTGCTTGTATTTTAAAGTTTGTTCCAGTTCTTTTTCTGTTTCAATCAGTTGCTCATTCATTTTCAAGAGCAACTCCATCATTTCATCTTCATAATTCTTCTTTATTACTTATTCAGTTTGAGGATGTCTGGAGGCTGCCAATTTCAACTGCTTTCTCAAAGCTGCAATGTCATCATCCTTCTTCTTTATTAATGCTTCTATGCCTTTGACATCCTTTGGATTGTGACCCAAACCAATTATTATTTCCTCCAATGTTTTTATCCTGTTGTCTTTGGCTTGAGAAGAAGCTTTTTCAAGCTGTAACTGTGTATTGGTGTTCTCCAAAGAATCCTGTAACCTGTGAGCTGCCATTGCCTTATCAGTCAAAGTAGAATAGATCATTTCACCAGTCTGCTTATGTAACTCAATCTGATCTAAAGGATGGATATCCTTTGCTAGGACTTCAAAATTTGACCTAATATAATCAGCAGCTGTTTGGGGTTGTTGCACCTTGGTTTTGAAATGGCTCATTAACATTTTGCCCTGTTGGATGTCAAAATCTGACATCAATCTTTCTTGATTCTTTGGAGCCATTTTCAGATATTGATTATATACTTGTATTTTTAGTGGATCATTCCTGGCCTTGATATTGATAAATGTCTTCTTTATATCTCCTGTATCTTTAACTGGTGTTTTGAAAGAAGATATTTCAACACTCTGTTGCTTCTGTAGCTCTTTCCTTTGTGAGGTAGTGGATGCTTCACTGACTGTACCTGTTTATTGACTGCCCAATTTTTCTGGTCCTTGACTATCAAGGATTTCATCAATAGATTCTACTTCTGGAGGAATATTCAATTTCTGTCTTTTGGCCTGAGGCTGTTGTGAAGATCCAATGAAAGGGGTAGCAGATTCAGCTTCTCTCCTTTTTCCCTTTTCCACATTTAATGGAGTCTGCAAAATTGATACTTCTACTGGATTGGTTTGAACGGAAGAAACCTGTACTTGATCCTGTCCCTTGGAAGTTTGAGGTTTTTCTGTCATAATGAATGTTTCTTTAACTTGTGTATCAACTTCTTTCTCTTTTCCCTTAGATGATACTGCAATGTTTTCTTGTAACTCCTGCTGAATAATCCCAGTTGAGGAAGGGCCAAATTATGATCTTGGTACCTGTGCAAAAGAGTCTAGGTCAAGCATATTTTCAAGATCTTTCATAACATTGTCTACATTGACCTGCTCAATATCCTGCTCTATCAATGTTCCTTCTATCCATTCATCTGTATTAGCATTATTTTCAATCTCTGGGATTCTTTGATGTATATATGGTGCTGATTTATTCTTCATTCTTTTATCACAAATGAAGTTGAAGGGGTCATAAGGCACCCAATAGAAACTCTTTTGTAATCTGAAACGGTCTTCTAATATCTTTTCAGCCTCTTCCCCTGCATCCCTAGAGTTACAGATAAAGGGACCTAATTGACTTTTGATCCGGAGTTGAGCCTTCTTCTTTGCATTACAAAAATGAATTATATCAGAATTGTTCATCTGCCTGAAATATTCTAATGAAAAGATTCTCATGGGTACATATTTTGGCAATTTGAATGGACATAATTCACATCCATAGATTCTGACTTCTGTGTGATTTTGGTACAAGTACCAATCACCAACTTTGTATTGTTTTGAGAGCTGTAAAGTTTTCTTGATTTCATTGTTGAGTCTTGGAGCAGAAACTCATGTCAACAAAGTAGTTGCAGGGTGTATAAAAAGATCAATGAACTCATTATAGGAATAGGGAGAATCTCGAGAACTATGAGTGATGGCTGACCAAAAGATAATAGACCTAGGATTCCCTTGGGCATCAAGCTTCTTGATATAGAAAGGGAAATTTTCTGACTGATGATAGAGCATGAGGTGGTAGATGACAGAGGAATACTTGAACACTTTCTCATTTTCTAATCTCATGAATAGATCATGGATTTTATCTGCAATGTATGATGCAAAGTCATACCTGACAGCAAGAGGCTGTCCAGGGGTAAAAATAGACAATAATACTAGAGTTAAATGGTCGACATATTCACTGGTATTAAAGCCCATTATAAAGGATATCATTTCCAAAATAAGTCTACCCTCCTCTGTGAAGAAAACATACCCATAAGGGGGAGGGCCTTTAGGCTGATGATCAGGCAACATAAAGGTCTGGCAGATGTGGCTTAATTCTTCATGGGATAGTTTTGTAGATTTCTCAAGTAGTTCTCCCATGGACAGGGGAGTGAGGGCTTGGTCAGGTTGAAAATGTAGCATCTCATTGATAGACTGAGTAGTAATTGGGAAAAGGACATCTTGATTTGGGGATAAGACTGCTCTTTGGTTAGGATCATAATTTGCATGGAAAAAATGGATTATTTTAGGGAAAATATGGACAGAGGGAAAGAGGTACCTGGGAAGATTAGATTCCCATAACCCAATCATATCCAAGCCATTCAAATAATTGTCTCTGCAGTGACAAAAAATTCGAAGAGGACTATCAAGAAAAACCAGGTCTTTGATTTGGAAATCTCTGTCGACTAATGATAAATAATCTAGGTCTCTGTGAGGGGCGTTTAATGGGGTGACGTTTAAAGCCACAGGAACTTCCATTCTTGGTTCTTGTGGATTCAAAAATGAAAATTCGGCTTATGGTGGAAAAATTGAGCAAAATTACAGGTTTCGATGGGAGAAACAGGTACAATTGCAGATTTGGGAATTCAGTTACAGTTCTCGGGATTAAGGAATGAAATAGCAATTAATTTTAACTTTGTTTCAGTGAAAGAAAAAGGAAAGCCGATTTTCTTACAGAGTTCAGTGCGAATTTAGGGTAAATACCTGTTTTTGGAGAAAACAATGTTTTGAACAGATGCTGGTTAATGCGGATAATCTTCTGAGAGGCTTGACTGTAATTTTCTTCGACAGGATAAAGGTTGGAGGAATTCAAAAATTTGAAATTCGAAACTTCTGCATGAAGGGTGTATTTGTTTTCTGCGTACGAAATAATGAAAAAGAGGCGAATTTTTGTTTTATTGGCAAAGTCAAATGGGGGGTGAATTTTTTATTATTTTAATAAATGACGTCATCCTGTACGAGAGATGAGTCACGAGGAAAGGTGGTAAGTGGTTTATTCCGCACCACTTTTGAGGGAGGGCAGTTTTGGGCGGGGAGGCAGCGAATCCACAAAGCAAACGACGCGTGGCCAGGGTACTATTTGAAAACCGCTGTAATTTCGCGCGTTAACTTTCGGATCAGAGATGGCCAGTGGAATTGACGACGACCGTCGATTTTGGAGCAGGTGATCGGACGGTGGACGGGACAGGGAGTTGACAGATGTTTAATGGGCGGGACCGACGTGATTGTTGGTTAATCAATCATTTCGGGGGCATTCTGATTGGCGGGGATCGGTTCTTAATTAACCATGAGGATTAATTAAGTCCTTGTACAGTGGATGGTCGGGATTTGTTTATTTTTTATTTTTTATTAAGTCCTTGTATATGTTTAAACGTTTTTCATATATTTTGTTATATGATAATTAAACCAATGTGATTTTCTTACCATAGGGGGCGGGAATAGAATTAAAGATATTGTTTAGCCAAAAGGGAGTATAAAGTGGGTTTTTATTTGACATAAGTGGGAATTAAATACTTTTGGCTAAAAAATTATAATACAAGGGTTTTGGGAATATTTATATAAAAAAGGAGCTATATACATAGGACAAGGTTATTTCAATAAGAATTTAATATATAAATTAGAGTTAATATGACAAAGGGACAATGTAAACTCAAAACACTTAAATATAACCAAGAAAGTGAAGATTCAAAAGTAAATGGCATTATTATACTTTCATCACTTAGACTTAGAATAAAAAATGATTTTGAGGGCTTTTCATGAAATATTGAAGGATTTTCCTAAGTAAAATGGGATTTTACTTAGGAAAATATTTTAGAGAGGCGAATGAATGTGATAATGGATGATTTCAAGTACTTAGGTTTTTTCAATTATTGGGCCGAGGGTCCGGTCCCTCCAAAAGTCAAGGAAATACCTTGAGCCCCTTTAATCTTCAAATACCTTAGCACTTAGGGGAAATTAATGAAATGTTTAGGGAAAAATGAAGGGGAAGTTAATAATCTTGACTTTGCTTTGCTGTGAACTTTTCCAATGTAGTATCTGCCTTTGCACTTGTGATGAAAGTAAAATTGAACACATTTAGAACCATCATTCATCACATGTAATTTCTGCAACAACATCTACCTACCCTACTTACTTTACCCTACCATTTTCTCTCCTTTATTAGGGTGCACTTAGACTGGCAAACCCTTATCAATCTTCTTTTTCTTTTACATGGAAAACCTATCTAAGTCTACACTTATTACATCCAAGGGCTCAGATTAAACTGTTGAGCACCTTTTATTAACTCTACCCATCTACTTATCTGCCAAGATTAAACTGTTTGGTCAGATATTTATTCTCTATTCTACAGCATGAAATTGAAAAATGAATGAGTCAAGTTTAAATAGTTTGACTCTTCATAAATTGTGGAAAATTTTTAACGAGCTGCACACAATTGTTTTATTACAGAAAATGAAATAGTAGTGGCATTTGGACTTGCACACTTTCCTTGGCCTTTCTTTTGGTGGGGTTCATTTTATTTCACTTTTTTGGCCAATTTATTTTTTTACCCTTTGATTTTTCTTTTAGGGTATACCCTCTTTACATTTTTTTAAATTTTTTGATTTTTTGATTTTTTGAGAATATGGAACACATTTGCACAAGAAAAAGGTTTGAACATATTGCATAGTTCAATAAGTCAATCATGAAAAATGACACCTATTGGTATAGGAGTCTAACACTGGCTCCACTTGGGGATGGCTTTTCTTGGTGAAAAGTCAAGAACAACAGGTCAGATGCCTTAAAATGTCTTTAACTGAACCATGAAATCTTCTTTTTCTGGTGGCTTTATTGTATATATGATTATATAAAATTTTGAAGCTTAGGGCCTTCACTTCGGGCTTCAACTTCAGCAATTCACCATCCAATCAAAACTGATGCATTAGAAAGGATATATTATGTACATGTTAAAAAAAAATCAGAACATCCTAGTAAATAGGATCAAAGTAGTGTTTTAGCATTCGACCATTGACTGGTCCTTCCTCAGCTTCTGAACCATCCAAATTCTTCAAAAAATGTGTTATTTCCCTGTAAAGCATGAATGATGTAAGGTCCTTTCCATAAGAAATCAAATTTCCCATGTTTCCCTTTATCTTCTCTTCTGGAATCCCATCTTAAAACTTTGTCTCTCATTTGAAAATATTCTGCTTTAGTCCTTTTGTCAAATATCTTTTTTATTTTTTCCTGCAAAACTTGGGATCATTGATACACTTCTTGTCTGGTCTGCTGCAAGTGAATTGTTTGATTTATTCTTCTCTGAATATCATTTGGTTCTACTTGAGCCTCCCGAAGTAAATTCATTACAGGAACTCCTAAAGATGATGGAAATCTAGCCTCAATACCATAAACTAATTCATATGGACTAGTCCCAATTGATGTTTTGGTAGTAAGTCTGTCTGCCCACAATGCTTTGGTAAGTTTCTTATGCCAATTATTTTTATTTTCTTCCAATAAGTTTTTAATGATATTAATGAGGCTTTTATTGGAAGATTTAGCCAGTCCATTACCCTGAGGATAATAGGCTGTTGAATGGCCTAAAGTGATTTGATATTTATTGCAGAAACTAATCATTTTCTTATATTTGAAAGTAGCAACATTATCAGTTATAATTTTTTTGGGACAACCAAATCTTGAAAGTATATTGGTTTCTAAGAATCCTATAATTACATAATCATTGGCTTGTTTGGATGGGATAGCTTCAATCCATTTAGTAAAGTAATCTGTGGCAGTGAGGATCCATCTGTGTTGCCCAGAAGAGGGAGGATGAATTTCTCCAATAAAATCTAGGCCCCATTGTTGAAAGGGTCTCTCGGTGGAAATTGGTTTTAATGGTAAAGGCAATAATTTTCTCTTGCCTTCAAAGATCTGACACTTATGGCAAGCAGTTACAAATTTCTTAACATCTGAAAACAAGGTTGGCCAATAAAAACCAACCCTTAAGATCTTATCTGCAGTTGACTTCCAGTAGAGGTGTCCACCACAATATCCTGCATGGAATTCATTGAGAACCTTGTCAGCTTCATCTTTTAATAAACAATTTAATAGAATTCCATCATGATTCTTTCAAAAGAGAGCATTATCTAAAATAAAATACTTTAAAGATGTCATTTTAAAAAACCTTTGTTTCGTTCTGGATAACCCTGGAGGAGCTTGCAGGTTTAACAAAACATAAATGATATCAACATACCAAGGTGAGTCTAAAAAGGCCTGACTGATTTGTGGAGTCGCCATCTCCTGTTCATCATCCAATTCATTAATGTTCAGGGCTTGGCAATTTGTTTCAGTCATGAGTTGAGCCAAACCTTGTCCTTTTATGAGTTTTGTAGGTCTTATTTCAATATCATATTCTAATATGGTAGCTATCCATTTACCTCTTTTGCCTTCAATACCATCTTGAGTTAAGATGTCTTTAACGACAACATTAGGTACATAAGCTATCACAAGTGCAAAAGCTTGTTTCTCCATGATATTGTATTTCAATGATGCATATCTAAGTGCTTTACTAAAAAAGGCTATATTTTTTTCACATCCTTGATCATCCTTTTGTAATAAAACTGCTGCAACTGTATGTTCAGAAGCAAATGAAAAAATTATGAAATCTCTATCAAATTTTGGACTGGTAAGAACTTGTGTTCTGGTTAAAGCCATTTTGATTTCTTCGAATGATTGCTTGGCTTCAACTGTCCACTTAATACTCGAATCCTTTCTTAACATGTTAGTAAGTAGTCTAAGTAATTCAGCTAAACTAGAAATGAATCTTCTCAAAAAATTGATCTTACCTATGAATGCTTGAAGTTCTTTAATATTCCTGGGATGAGGTATCTGCAAAATGGCTTGAATTCTTTCAGGATCAATTCTAATGCCATCTTTTGAAATGATATGACCTAGGAGTTTACCTTCTTCAAGACCAAAAAATGACTTTTTAGGATTTAAATAGATACCATATTTTCTACATTTTATGAACACCTGTCTAAGATGATCCAAATGTTGTTGATCTGTCTTGGAAAAAACAGTCAAATCATCCAGATATATGACCAGAAAATCATGAATTTCTTTGGCAAAGGCAATGTCCATTTCTCTTTGGAACGTCGCTCCTGCATTTTTGAGTCCAAAAGGCATCTTAACATATTTGAATGTACCCCAAGGTGTTGTAAAAGCCGTTTTGTCTTGATCATCAGGATGAACCAGAATCTGGTTGTATCCTGAGAATCCATCCAGAAGAGAAATCCTTGAAGATCCTACTACCCTTTGTAAGATATGGTCCATTTTAGGCAAAGGATAGTTATCTTTTAAAGAAACTTTGTTGAAATTTCTCAAATCGACACATAGTCTAATCTCTCCAGTTTTCTTCCTTGTTGGCACTAAATTAGAAACTCATTCAGAAAACCTAATAGGAGCAATTATTCCTGCTTCATACATTCTTTTAATTTCTTTCTCAATTGAAGGTAGTAATACAGGGTTGATCCTTCTAAGTTTCTATTTGAATGGTTTCTGATCTGGTTTCAAAGGTATAGTATGTTGAATTATTGATGTATCATATGACTTCAGATCTTGTGGTAAGTTGGAACGTCAACTTACCGAGGTCATAACTTTGGCATACGAGCTTGGCTATCATAATACTCCATTTCGAAGATTTAGAAGAGGAGGCTAAAAACAAGCCAATAAAATTGATTGACATTTTTTCAGTATCTCGGTTTTCCTTAAAAATGTCTTTTAGTACCTCTAAACGGCTCTGGAAGTTTAGGACCCGAAAAACTACTAAAAATAGTAAATTGTGCTACAACTAAGGAAATTAAAAATTTGAAATAAACAATGGTGGGGGTCCAAGTGGAATAGGAGGGTGGCCACCAATATCCACATAGGTCGATCCTCCCCCCTTAGGAAGCAATGGTCCCCATTGTGTTGAATGCCTCCATGAGATGGGGCAACTTCTGCTGAACTTGGTCCCAAGTGAGTCACTTGCCTTAGCGCAGGAGTTGGCCAAATTTGAAAACTTGCAATTGGATCTTATGCTAGAGAGTGTTCATGATATTTGTGTCCATGATCCGATCACTTGTGGCATGTTACATGTAGTCGGGGTTTATATTTATTGGTTTTAATTGTTCTGTAATGTCAGATGTGTCTAGTAATGGTGGAAAGTATGGCCGAAGGCAGTCCACATTGAACACTGGGTGAAGGCCAAGGAAAAGTGAAATGCTAAGCTCAAAAAAATTATCCTCTATACCCTTGGTGATGGTGTATGGCCCATATCAGAGCTGTCAAAGCTTACGGTGGGGCCCAACGAGGCACACCTTTTGCAAATGTAGCCAAAAATTTTCGCCCACCTGGAACTTGTGTGGCACCCGATGCTGATCATTTCTCTACTTGTACTTAGCATTGGCTTTGTCCAGTATGTCATGGAATTGCTAGAAGATGTGTTGAATTTTCTTAATGAAGCTATTAGCCCTATCATTTTCAGACTACATGGGTAGAATATGCCTGAGTAGCTGCAAATGGTATGACCACACCAATAGAACATAGTGGTTGAAATCCCAACCCCACTTGAAAGGGGTTGTGGCTAGTTGAGTTATGGAGAGATTTGTTGTAGCCGTGTTGGAAATAGGGGAGCCTTTCGTCCCATGTGCAAAAATGCTTCGAGTTTTACATGCGCAGAATGTGTACGACCATCCTGCCGACGACCTCTGTTTGGCCATCAGTTTGGGGGTGCAGAGTCATGGCCTTAGTGAGCTTGGTATCCAACATCGACCAAATACTTAACGAAAATGTACTTAGGATCTTGTTGTCCTGATCTGATATAATGGATTGTGGGATCCTAAAGTGTACCCACACTCGTTCAAATAAGAGCTTAACATCATCTTATGTTGTGATACTCTTCTTGCAGAGCGCCAGAATGGCCATCTTAGAGAATATGTTGATGACCGTGAAAACACAGTCATTGCCATGCTTATTCGAAGGGAGGCCCGACATGTAATCCATGGAGATGGATTCCCAAGGCCGACAAGGAGTAGGCAAAGGAGTATGTAGGCCTTGCTTCTTAATGGTCGCCTTGGAAATGGCACAAGCAATGCGAGATCTGATGTACTTCCCAACATCATGTCGAAGTTTCAGCCAATAAAAATACTTCTGTAGCACTACCACTATTTTCTCTACTCTGAAGTGTCCAACGACCCAACTATAGTGTACCTCCCAAATCATCTTGGCACACTCGCTTGAAGGAACACAAAGGTGTCCTAGGTGACATAATAATGTATCTTGTAGGTGAAAATTTCAAACTTTCTTGGCTTCCAGGAGTGTTTGACATGTGTTTCTGAATTATGGTTCTCTCTTGTACAAATGTGGCCACTTTTAAGTCTCATGCCCACAAGAGCCAAGCACAGTGGTCAATGCCATGATCGAAAGTCAGATGAAGTAGTCTGCAACATTATTGGTGATTCCCTTCTTGCACTTAATGTTCAAGTGGAACTGTTGAAGGTATGTGGACTATTTCTGATCGCGATAATTCTACAACTTCCCTTATGTCTGTATGAATTGTAGGGGTCGGTGGTCTGTGTGGATGACCGTTTCCTTACCCATAATATAATGCTTCCATTGTCAGCAGGCCTGCACAATGGAATACATCTATTTTTCATAGGTGGGATTATTTTAGACTATGTCTGAAAGTGTCTCACTGTGATATGTCGCTGGATGCCCTTGCTGAGTAAAAACTGCACTAATAAATAGTCAGAAGCATCTGTCTCAATATCAAATGGTTGTTGCAGGTCTGATAATGTGAGCACCGGTGCAAAGCAAAGGTGATGTTTCAACTCAGAAAACACTTTCTATTTGGATTCAGACCAAAAGAATTTTGCTTTGTATTTTCCCTTGGTGATATGAGAGAACCCCAACATGAACTTGCGGTAGAAATTAGCAAGACCCAAAAAGCTATGAAGCTTTGTTAGAGTGGTTGGGGCTGACCAATCCTGAATGACTTGTATCTTGGTTGGGTCCACATGCACACCCCGCTCATAAATTATGTACACCATATATTGAACCTGAATCATACCAAAAGTGCATTTCTCCAAGTTGGCACACAACTTGTGTTGTTGAAAAGTTTGGAGGACTTGTGGAATATGGCAGAGGTGCTCTTCCTAACTGTGGCTGAAGACCAGGATTTCATCCAAATACACCACCATGAATGATTTGGTGAAGGGTCACAAGATGTTTTCCATCACTCTCATGAATGTTGCGGGGTTATTCGTCAACCTGAAAGGCATGGCCAACCCTTCAAAAAGGTCCTCCTTGGATTTGAAGGCAACCTTCCACACATCAGAGGGTTCGATTGATACCTGATGATACCCAGATTTCAAGTCGATATTTCTGAAGTATTTAGCCCCCTTGAGCTGGTGCAAAAGGTCATTAATCTGTGGGATTGGATACCTATTCCAAATAGTGATCTTATTCAGTGCCTAATAGTCAATACAAAGTCTCTAGGTCCCGTCCTTCTTCTGTACCAACACGATCGGGCTCCCACAGGATGATGAACTTAGCCTGATGTGACCTTTCTGTAACAACTCCTGAATTTGCCTTTTGATTATATCATTCTCTAGAGAAAATAGTCAATATATCAGTACATTGGACAATGACACACATGGGGTCAAATCAATGGTATGTTTGACCTAATAGTGTAGAGGTATCCCTATGGGTGAGGTCAATGTGTCTCTGTACTCCTCCACGACCTTGAATATTTTTGGTTTTCGTGTGGAAGATATATGACTGGATGTCATGGCCACAATATTATTCTTTCCCTGAGAGCAAAGCATAAGGAAAACACATTTCCCGGTATGGGAAATGAGCTTATTGCATTGATATGCAGTGATCAAAGAGATGGCGGCAGGCGGTGCTACCTTCGGTATACTATTCAAATTATTGCCCAAAATAATAATAACAATGTGAGGCCTAGACTCATACACAACACGCCTCTTCCAAAAGTATGGTTGGCTACTAATACATCAACAAATTCAAGATGAGAAACATCAAAAAATACCTCATCTGCGAAGGGCTTGATGTTATAGGGAAGACGACACTACTGGCTGACGCAAAAATATATTCCTTGGTGAAGCCACCTAATGGTGTACGACTACAGATGTGTTGTGGTTGGTAGGCCCAACCGCTTCATGACCTCTACTGAAATGAGGTTATTTTGGATTCTAATGTCGACATTGAACTGTAGCGGAGAACCATTCACCCACATCTAGGAGTGGAAGAGGCGCTCCCCCTCCTCTAGATATTCAGGCTCATCCTTCTGGATCTTGGTTGTGGAAACGGTGGAACTAGGCTCCGCATCAATAATATTCTTCCCTTTTTCATTACCCTTAACAGGTTTTCACTTGGAGTCAGAGCATGCAATTGATTCAGAAGCCTTCGTCTCGACCACTGGTGATTTCTTGGCTTGACACTCACTTTTGTTGTGAGTGGGGCTCTTATGGAGCTCACACCACTTCCCTGTGCCTTTCTTTGTTTTCGTGGTGTTGTTATTTGATTTCGGCTTTGACGGGTTCTATTTTGTTTACCCGCCATGGATTTTTCATTTGTTCTACGGTTTGGGGGCATATTTCCCTTGCTTCAGATTCACAAATCCAAAGTCTCACTTCTTCTGTTTAAATTTCTGCTCGATCTTGGAAGCATATCAATATGCTGCACCAAGCGAGGAGATGTCAATGAACTCCATTTTCTCTTGAATGTATCTATGAAAGCAATTGCAGTACCTAAGCACCATATGTTTCTCCAAATATTTGATACACAAATTTTTGCACAGGGTATGGAATAGATTCGTTAGCTCTTGCACATCTTGATCCCTTTGCTGCCGCAACGTAGTCCATTGTATGTACTTTTACTCATAGCTCACGAAGGGGTAATATTATTCCTTAATAGCATATTGGAAAGAATTCCAAGTGGGTTTGGATGAAAATAGTGAGGGTTCTCTCTCGTTTTTCTGTTCGCAGTAGGTTTCCCACCAATCCTTGACATGGGGGGCGACTTGGAGGAGCACAAAAGTAATCTTTTCCCTCTTGGAAAAATCATATGAAAAGTATCCTTCCAACAAATTTAAACATCTATCTATGCAATCCGCATCTATCTGGATTTCAAATATTGGAATGTCAAAGTTGACTTAGAACTTGAAGGGAGTGGCATCTCCAGAGTGACTGTCGAATGAAGACGCATCGCCTATGGGCATCCGTCGAAGGATCTGGGAAAAGTTGTCCATCATTTCATTCCTCTATTGCTCGAGGGCTTCTTGGAGTAATATTTTGAAAGGATCTCCTGCTACCTAATCTTTATTTTCTTCTACCATGGGAGACTGTCGGGGTTTGGGAGGTTGGTCTTGCAAAGGTTCAAGCAGTTCAAGCCTTAACTCCTTATACCCTGACCTCATTGGGGAAATGCAAAGAAAAACAGAGAAAGAGCAGACCGCTCTGATACTAATGATTCGAACTTAGATACGAACACAAACGAATCCGGATTTAACCATAAATACAAATATGAAACATAAATAACACTTCATTTCATTAATATCAAAGAACTGAAATATGCTTACAAACATAATGGAAATAAACTAGCTCGGGTGATGGTAGCTTATCTCTTATAAGAGATGTGACAACTACATACCTCTGAAATATGTTACAAAGAGGTTATGTGGCATTTTTATCATTTAGAAATAATGAGAATCCCTAAAAATCCAAAAACCTAACCCTAGGAGATGAAGCACCAAAATCTTGTGGGCCCTGTTGGCGTAATTTGGAACGTCAACTTCCCGGGGTTGTAACTTTGGCATACGATCTCCGTTTGGATATTATAATACGTCATTTCGAAGATCTCAAAGAGTAGGCCAAAGAAAATATTTATACCAATTTCAAACTTTTTCTATCTCTCTGGTTTCCCTAAAAACGTATTTTAGTCCCTCAAAATGACTCAGGAAGTTTAGAACCTGAAAAATTGCAAAAAAATAGTAAATTGTGGTATAATTAAGGAAACTGAAAAACTAAAAGAAATAATAGTGGGGGTCCAATTAGAATAGGAGGGTGGCCACCAATATCCACCTGGATCAATCCTCTCTACTCAGGAAGTAATGGTCCCCATTGTGTTGAGTGCCTCCATGAGATGGGGAAACTTTTTCTGAACTTGGTCTCATGTGAGCTACTTGCCTTGGTGCAGGAGTTGGCCAGCTTTGACAAACAAGAGTTGGGATTTAGCTCTGTTGGTGGTCAAAATTGAACATTGGGTGCATGCCAAGGAACGTTGGAATGTTGATCTCGAAAGAATTTTCCCCTACAACTTTATTGATGGTGTATGGCCCATATCAGAGCAATCGAAGCTTATGGTGAGGCCCAACAAGGTGCTCCTTCTCCAAATGTAGCCAAAATTTGTCGCCCACCTGGAAATTTTGTTGCACCTAATGCTGATCATGTCACTTCTTGTAATTAACATTGGCTTTGTCCAATATGTCATGAACCTGCTGGCGGATGTGCCGGATTCTCTCAATGAAGTTGTTAGCCCTTGTTGGTTTCAGACTGGACATCGATCGAAGATGAGTAGTTTAAATGGTATGGACACATCAAGAGGACATAGTGGTTGGAATCCAAACCCCACCTGAAAGGGGATGTGGCTAGTTGAGCTATGGAGAGCTCTATTGTAGCTATGCTATACTTAAGGGAGGCTTTCATCCCATGTGCGAGGATGCTTCGAGTTGTACATGCACATAATGTGTAAGAACATCCCGTTGACGACCTTTGTTTGGCCACCAGTTTGGGGGTGGAAATTCATGGACTCAGTGAGCTTGGTATCCAACATCGACCAAAGACTTGACCAAAATGTACAAAGGAACATGCTGTTTCGATATGAGATAATGGACTGTGAGATCCCAAAGTGTACCCATACTCGTTCAAATAAGAGCTTAGCAATAGCTTCTGCTGTGATACTCTTCTTGCAGGGCACCAAAATGGCCATCTTAGAGAATCTGTTGACGACCACGAAAACACAGTCGTTGCCATGCTTAGTTGAAGGGAGGCCTGACATGTAATCCACAGAGATGGATTCCCAAGGCCGACTAGGAGTAGGTAGAAGAATATATAGGCCTTGCTTCTTGATGGCCAGTTTGACAATGTCACAAGCAATGTAGGATCTAATGTACTGCCCAACATCATGTCGAAGGTTCAACCAATAAAAATACTTCTATAGCACTGCCACTGTTTTCTCTACTTCGAAGTGTCCAATGACCCGAATGTAGTGCGCATCCCAAATCATCTTGGCATGCTTGCTTGAAGTAACACAAAGGTGTCCTAGGTGACATAACATTGTATCTTGGAGGTGAAAATTTGAAACTTGCTTGGTTCCAGGAGTGTCTGGTATGTGTTGTCAAATTTTGGATCACTCTTGTACAAATGAGGTGACTATGAAATCTTGTGCCCACAAGAGTTGAGCACAATGGTCAGCGCCATGACAAACAGTCGGCTGAGGCATCTGCAACATTACTGGTGCTGCTCTTCTTGTAATTAATGTTCAAGTGGAACTGTTGCAGGTATGTGGACCATTTCTGATGGCGATCGTTCTGCAACTTCCCTTGTGTTTGAATGAAATGTAAGGGTCGGTGGTCTGTGTGGATGATAGTTTCCTTCCCCAGAATGTAATGCTTCCATTTTTGGCAGGCCTGCACAATGGGATACATCTCTTTGTCATACGTGGGATAATTTCAAACTATGTATGAAAGTGTCTCACTTTGATATGCCACAGGATGCCCCTACTAAGTAAGAACTACACCAATAACATAGTTCGAAGCATCTGTCTCAATCTCAAATGGTTGTTGAAGGTTTGATAATGTGGGAACTGGTGCAGAGCAGAGGCGATGTTTGAACTTAGAAAATTCCTTCTGTTGGGATTCCTACCAAAAGGAATTTTCTTTTGCTCTTTCCTTGGTGACTTGACTCAAAGTCCAAGTGATATGAGAGAACCCCAACACGAAACTGCGGTAGAAATTGGAAAGACCTAGAAAGCTGCAGAGCTTTGTTATAGTGGTTGGGGCTGGGAAATACTGAATGACTTGTACCTTGGATGGGTCCACATGCACACCCTATTCATCAATGATGTACCCCAAATATTGAACATGGGTCATACCAAAAGTGCATTTGTCCAAATTGGCACACAACTTGTGTTGTCACAGAGTTTGGAGGACTTGTGAAATATGGCATATGTGCTCTTCTCAAATATGGCTAAAAATCAGTATGTCATCCAAATACACCATGAAGAATGAGTTGGTGAAGGGTAACAAGATGTCATCCATCAGCCTCATGAAGGTTGCGGGGGCATTCGTCAGCCCAAAGGCATGACTAGACATTTGAAAATGCCCTCCTTGGATTTGAAGGAAATCTTCCACACATCACAAGGTTCTATTTCTACTTGGTGATACCCAGAATTCAAGTCCATCTTGCTGAATTATTTGGCCCCCTTCAGCTAGTCAAAAATGTCATAAATCTGTGAGATTGGATACTTATTTCGGACAATGATCTTGTTTAGCATCCGATAGTCAATAGAGAGTCTCCAGGTCTCGTCCTTCTTCTGTACCAACACGACCGGGCTTCGAAAGGGTGATGAAATTGGCTTGATGTGTCCTTACTGCGACAACTCCTAAATCTGCATTTTGATTTCGGCATTCTCAAGAACAAAGCGTCGATATATCAGTCCATTGGGCAACGACGCACCTAGGTTAAGATCAATGGAGTGCTTGACGTGATAGTGTAGAGTTACCTTATGGGTGAGGTGAATATGTCCCTATAATCCTCCATGACCTTGTCCATTTGCTGATGTCATGCGGAGGAGTCCTATCTGGAGGTCATGGCCACAATATTCTTCTTTACCTGAGGGAAAATGATAAGGAAAATCAATTTCCTGGTATGGGAAATGAGCTTACTGCATTGCTTCGCAATGATCAAAGAGATGGCGGTAGGCGGTGCTACGTCTGGTATCCTATAAAACTTATTTCCCAAAGTAATAATAACAGTGTGAGGCCTAGAATCATACACAACATGTCACTTCCACAACTATGGTTGAGCTAATAATACATGACAAACTTCAAGAGGAGAAACATCACACAATACCTCATTTTTGAAGAGCTTGATGTTGTAGGGAAGGAAACATTGCTGGCTGACATAGAAATCTCGTCCTTGGTGAAGCCAACCAATGGTGTACGAATGTCGGTGTGGTGTGGTCAGTAGGCCCAGTCGTTTCACGACCTTTGCTGAAATGACGTTATTTTGGATTATTCCGTCGACAATGAATTGCAACAGAGAATGATTCACCCACATCTGGGAGTGGAAGAGGCGCTCCCCCTCATCTGGATCTATGGGCTCATCCTTATGGATATTGGTGGTGGAAATGATGGCACTGGGCTCCACATCAATAATATGCTTCCCTTTGTCATTACCCTTGTTGGGTTTTGAATCAGAGTCATAGCATGCATTTGATTCAGAAGCCTTTATCTCGACCACCAGTGACTGATTGGATCGACACTCACTTGTGTTGTGAGTGGGGCTCTTATGGAACTCACACCACTTTCTTGTGTCTTTCTTTGTCTTCATGGTGTTGTTGTTTTATTGCGGCTTCGATGGGTTGTATTGGGTAGCCCCGACTTGGCTTTTACCTTTGTTCTATGGTTTTGGGGTGCCTTTCCACTGCTTCATATTCGCAGATCGAAAGTCTCGCTTCTTCTGTTTAAATTTATGCTCGATCTTGGCAGCATATTGGTATGTTGCACTCAACGAGGACATGTCAAGGAACTCCATTTCCTCCCTAATTTATATATGTAAACAATTGTGGTACTTAAGCACCAGATGTTTCTCTGAATCTTTGATACCCAACTTTGTGCACACGGTTTTGAATAGATTCGTTAGCTCATGCACATCTTGATCCCTTTGCTGCTCCATCGTAGTCCATTGTCTATACTTGTCCTCATAGCTCCCCACAGGGTAATATTGTTCCTTGATGGAATCTCAGAAAGAATTCCAAGTGGGTTTGGCTGAAAATAGTGAGGATTCTATCTCGTCCCTCTATTCATAGTAGGTTTCCCACCAGTCCCTGACATTGGGAGCGAATTTAAGAAGCACAAAAGTAAACTTTTCCCTATTGGAAAAATCATGAATTGAAAAATATCCTTCCAACAAATTTAACCATTTATCTATGACATCTGCATATTTCTGGACTTTAAATATGGGAATGTCAAAGTTGAATTACACCTTAAAGGGAGTGGTGCCTCCAGAGTGTCTGTCGGATGAAGATGCATCGCCTGTGTGCTTCTGCCCAAGGATATGGGAAAAGTTGTCCATAATCACGTTCCTCTATCGCTCAAGGGATTCTTTGAGAAAGATTTTGAAAGCATCTCCTTCTCCCTCGTCTCTCTTTTCTTCTGCCATGGGAGGTCATTGGGGTTTGCGAGGCTGGTCTTGCAAAGGTTCAACCATTTCGATCCCTAACTCCTTATTCCCTAACCTCGTTGGGGACATGCAAATAAAAATAGAGAAAGAGTAGACCACTATGATTCCACTGATATGAACTTAGATATAAATGCAACATAATACATATATAACTAGAAATACAGAGATGAAATAGAAATAACACTTCATTTCATTAATATCAAAAAACTAAAATATGCTTACAAACATAATGGACATAAACTAGTTCGGGTAATGTTAGCTTATCTCTAAGAAGAGATGTGGCATCTACATACCTTTGAATTGTGTTACAATGAGTCTTTGTGGCCTTTTTATCATTGAGAAATAATGAGAAACCCTAAACATCCAAAAACCTAACCCTAGGAGATGAAGTGACAAAAGCTTGTGGGCCCCATTGGCGTAATTTGGAATGTTAACTTCCTAGGGTCGTAACTTTGACATACTATCTCCATTTGGCTATCATAATACCTCGTTTCAAAGCTATCGAAGAGAAGGCCAAAAAAATAAAATAAAACTAGTTTTGGGACTTTTTTCAGTCTCTCCGTTTTCCCTATAAATGTATTCTAATCCATCAAAACCGCTCAGGAAGTTTAGGACCTGAAAAAATTGCAAAAAATAGTAAATTGTGCTACAATTAAGGAAACTAAAAAAATGAGAAAATAAATGGTGGGAGTCCAGGTAGAATAGGAGGGTGGCCACCAATATCCACCTGGATCAATCCTCCCCCATTAGGAAGCAATGGTCCCCATTGTGTTGAGTGCCTCCATGAGATCGGGAAACTTCTACTGAACTTGGTCTCGAGTGAGCCACTTGGCTTTGTGTAGGAGTTGGCTAGCTCTGACAACCCGATACAGTTGGATCTTCCGCTGGCGATTTTTCTTAATCTGTATCCATTATTCGATAAGTTGTGGCTTGTTCCGTGCAGTCGAGGTTTAGCTCTTTTGGTGTGGGTTGTTCTGCAATGTCAGATGTGTCCAGTAATGGTGGAAAGTATGGCTGAAGGCGGTCCACATTGAACACTAGGTGCAGGCCATGGAATGATGGAATGTTGAGCTTGAAATAATTGTCCCCTACATCCTTGGTTATGGTGTATGGCCCATATCAGAGTTACTGAAGCTTACGGTGGGGCCCAATGAGGCGCTCCTTCTGCAAATCTATCCAAATTTTTTTTCCCACTTGGAACTTATGTGGCACCTGATGCTGATCATGTCGTTGCTTGTACTTAACATTGGCTTTGTCCAATATGTCATGGAATTTTTGGAGGATGTGCTGGATTCACTCAATGAAGTTGTTAGCCCTGTAGATTTCAGACTAGACATGGGCCAAAGATGCCTGATTAGCTGTAAATGGTATGGCCACATCAATAGGACATATTGGTTGGAATCCCAACCCTACCTGAGAGGGGTTGTGTCTAGTTGAGCTATGGAGAGCTCTATTGTAGTTGTGCTGGACATATGGGAGGTTTTCATCCCATGTGCGAGGATGCTACGAGTTGTACATGCACATAATGTATGACCATCCTGATGACGAACTTTGTTTGGCCATCAGATTGGGGGTGGAAAGTCATGGACTTAGTGAGCTTGGTATCCAACATTGAAAATATAATTTACCAAAATGTACTTAGGAACCTGCTATCCCGATCTGAGATAATGGACTGTGGGATGCTAAAATGTACCCACACTCATTCAAAGAAGAGCTTAGCGGTGGCTTCTGCTGTGATACTCTTGTTGCAAGGCGTTATAATGGCCATCTTAGAGAATCCGTCGACGACCACAAAAACACGTTCGTTTCCATGCTTAATAGAAGGGAGGCCTGACATGTAATCCATGGAAATGGATTCCCAAAGCTGACTAGGAGTAGGCATAGGAGTATATAGGCCTTGCTTCGTGATGGTAAGTTTGGCAATGGCGTAAGAAGTGCAGGATCTAATGTAATTCCTAATATCCTGTGAAAGGTTTGGTAAATAAAAATCCTTATGTATAATTTCCACCATTTTCTCTACTTTGAAGTGTCCAATGAACCAACGGTAGTGCGCCTCAAAAATCATCTTGGAACACTCACTTAAAGGAACACAAAGGTGTCCCGCGTGACATAAAAATGTATCCTAGAGGTGAAAAATTGGAACTTTCTTGCACTGATCCAGGTGGATATTGGTGGCCACTCACCTATTCCACTTGGAACCCCACCATTGTTTCTTTCAATTTTTTTAATTGTAGCACAATTTACTATTTTTGGCATTTTTTCGGGTCCTGAACTAGGCACTAAACGACGTTTTTTTGGGAAAACCAAGGTTAATATGGGTTGTTGACTAATATTTGTCACTCGAAATTTGTATTCCCCAGATAGATCTTTCTAATGTGCGCATCAAACGAAGATCGTATGCCAAAGTTACGCCCTGGGAAGTTGATGTACCAATTTACCCAAACAGGGCTCATGGTTTTGCTGCTTCATCTCCTAGGGTTAGGTTTTTGGATGGTTATAATTTTCCATTATTTCTCAATAATAAATAGGCCTTCGAGCCTCATTGTAACATAGTTCAGAGGTATGTAGCTGTCACATCTCTTCTCAGAGATAAGCTACCATCGCCGAGCTAGTTTATTTTCCATTTTGTTTGTAATAATTTTTTAGTATTTGATATTAATGAAATGAAGTGTTATTCCTACTGCATCTTTGCGTTTATGTTTATTTTTGTATTTTATTGCATTCTTGCATAAGTTCGGATCAGTGGTATCATAGGGGGTCTAATCTTGCTCGATATTTATTTGCATGTCCCCAATGAGGTCGAGGTATAAGGAGTTAGGGCTCAATCTGGTTGAACCTTTGCAAGATTAGCAACTCAAACCTTTGCAAGATTAGCAACTCAAACCTTTGCAAGATTAGCAACTCAAACCCTGACGACCTCTCATGGGGAAATAAAAGAAATACAAGGGAGCAGGAGATTCTATCAAAATATTTCTCAAGGAGGCCCTCGAGAAACAAAGGAATGCGATGATGGATAAATTTGCCCAGATCCTTCAATGGCTACCCATCAATGACACATCTTCATCCAACAGCCACTCTGGAGGTGCCACTCCTATTAAGGTACAAGTAAACTTTAAGATTCCCATATTTGAGGGCCAAATAGATGCAGATGCCATAGAAAGATGGCTGAATCTATTAGGAGGATATTTTTTGGTTCATGATTTTTCCAATCGGGAAAATATTACTTTTTCACTCCTCAAAGTCACCCCCCATGTAAAGGACAGGTGCGAATCCTACTGTGAGAAAAAGGATGAGAGGGAACCCTCCTTGTTATTGGTCGCACCCACTTGGAATTATTTCCAAGACGTCATCTAGGAACAATATTATCCTATGGGGAGCTATGAGGACAAGTACATATAATGGACCACACTGCGGTATCAAATGTATCAAGATGTGCATGAGCTGATAAATCTGTTCCACACCCTGCGCACAAAGTTGGGTTTCAAATATTCAAAGAAACTTTTGGTGCTAAAGTACCACAATTTTCTACACAGATACATTCAAGAGGAAATGGAGTTCCTCAACATTTCCTCGCTTGGTGCAGCGTATCGGTATGATGTCAAGATTGAGCAGAAATTCAAACAGAAGAAGCGAGACTTTGGATATGCTATTCAAAAGCAAGGGAAAGGCACCCCCAAACAATAGAACAAAGGATAAAGCCAAGGCGGGGCAGCCCAAGACAACCTGCCAAAGCTATAAGTGAAGAACAACACTACAAAGCCAAAGAAGGACACAAAAAAGTGGTATGAATTCCATAAGAGCTCCACTCACAACACAAGTGATTGTCAGGCCAAGCAGTCACTAGTGGCCAAGTTGAAGGCTTACGAATCAGATGCATGCTATGACTCTGTTTCAAAACCTGACAAGGGGAGTGACAAAGGGAAGTAGATTATTGATGCAGAGTCCAACACCACTCTTTCCACCACTAAGATCCAGAAGGAGGAACTCAAAGTTCCAGAGGAGGGGGAGCACCTCTTCCATTCCCAGATGTGGGTGAAGGGTTCCCTATTGCAGTTCATTGTCGACAACAGGTGTGAAAAGAAACTCATTTCAGAAGAGGTTGTGAAGTAGTGGGGCCTGCCAACCATAACACACCCTCAATCGTACACCATCGGGTGGCTTCACCAAGGATAATATCTCCGCGTCAGCCAGTAGTGTCGCCTTCCCTATGGAATCAAGCTCTTCACAGATGAGGTATTATGTGATGTTGCTCCTCTTGATGTTTATGATGTATTATTAGGCCAACCATAATTGTGGAAGCGAAATTTTGTGTATGAGTCTAGGCCTCACGCTGTTATTTTTACTTTGGGACATAATTTGTATAAGATATAGGAGGTAACCACCTACCACCATCTTTTTTATCACTACAAAACAATGTAGTAAGCTCATTTCCAAAACTAGGAAATTTATTTTCTTGATGATATGCCCTTGGGGCAAGAATAAGACTATGGTGACAACCTCCAGATAGGGCTCCTATGCACGACAAGGAAAAATGTAAAAGGTCGTGGAGGAGTACGGGGACATCTTCACCTCACCCGCAGGGGTACCTTTGCATTCTCAAGTCAAGTACACCATCAATCTGAACCGAGGCACGCCGTTACTCAATGGATCGATTTATCAACACTCTGTTATGGAGAATGAAAAAATCAAGAGGTAGATTCATGAGATGTTGCAGAAAGGTCACATCCGACCGAGTTCATCACCTTGTGGGAGCCTGATCATGTTGGTACAGAATAAACATGGGACTTGGAGACTTTGTATTGAAGATCGGACATTAAACAAAATCATTGTCTAGAATAGGTAGCCAAACTCGCAGATTGATGATCTTTTGGACCAAATCAAAGGGGCCAAATATTTCAGAAAGTTTGACTTGAAGTTTGGGTACCACCAGGTACCAATCAAGCCCTCCAATGTGTGGAAGATTTCCTTTAAAGCCAAGGAGGGTTTTTTTGAATGGCTGGTCATGCCTTTTGGGTTGACGAATGCCCCCACAACCTTCATGAGGTTGATGGACGACATCTTGTGACCGTTCACCAACTCATTCATGGTGGTGTATTTGGATGACATCCTGATCTTCAGCTAGAGTTGGGAAGAGCACCTCCACCACATTCGACCAATCCTCCAAACACTGTGGCAATACAAGTTGTGTGCCAGTTTGGAGAAATGCACTTTTGGCATGACCCAGGTTCAATATCTGCCATACATTATTGATGAATGAGGGGGTGCATGTGGACCCAACCAATATCTGGGTTATTCGAGATTGGCAAGCCCCAACAACTCTAATAGAGCTCCGCATCTTTATTGGTCTTGCCAATTTCTACCATAGGTTTGTGTTGGGATTCTATAATATCACTTGGCCTTTGATTCAAGTCATCAAGGGAGGAGCGAAAGATAAATTATTTTGGTATGAATCTCAACATAAGGCATTCGCAGATTGAAGCATCACCTCTGCTCTGCACCGATGCTCACATTACCCGACTTGCAACAACCATTTGATATTGAGACAAATGTCTCTGACTATGCGATTGGGGAAATACTTACTCAACAGGGGCATCCAGTGGCATATCACAATGAGATAATTTCAGACATAGTCCGAAAGTATCCCAGCTATGACAAAGAAATGTATTCCATTGTGCAGGCCTGTCGACGATGGAAGCATTACATTTTTGGGAAGGGAACGATCATCCACACAGATCACCGACCCCTGCAGTTCATACAGACACAAGGGAAGTTGTAAAATGATCACCATCATAAATGGTCCACATACCTGCAGTAGTTCCATTTGAAAATCAAGTACAAGAAGGGAAACACCAATAATGTTATAGATTTCCTCAACTGACCACCGATCATGGCGCTAACCATTGTGCTCGACTCTTGTGGGCACAAGACTTCGAGTTGGCCGCATCTCTACAAAAGTGATCCAAAATTCGACAACACATACGATACGCTCCTGTAGGGTAAGGAAGTTCCAAATTTTCACCTCCAGGATGCACTGTTACGCCACCTGGGACACCTTTGTGTTCCTACAAGTGAGTGTGGTAAGATGATTTGGGAAGCACAGTACAATCGGGTCACTAGACATTTCAGGGTTGAGAAAACAATGACAATACTATAGAAGTATTTATATTGGCTGAACCTTTGACATGATGTTGGGAAGTACATCAGATCCTGCACTGACTGTTCCATTTCCAAACCAACCATCAAGAATCAAGGCTTATATACTCCCTTTCCTACCCCTAGTTGAACTTGGGAGTCCATCTCCATGGATTACATGTCAGGCCTTCCTTTTACCAAGCATGGAAACGACTCTGTTTTTGTGGTTGTCAATAGATTCTCTAAAATGGTCATTATGGCGGCCTGCAAAAATAATATCTGATCCAGGTGGCTCTAGAGACACACAAAGGACAAAGAGGGCTGATGAAAGCTCAAAAATCAAAGTGTTCGGATTGCTCTTGAACCAGGTTCAAGTTGAAGATCTCATCGTCCTGATCGCAACGGTGTGAATGGTTTGTCAAACCAAGCTTGTATGCTAAAGTTGGAAGCAGTCAAAGTTCTGGGTTGACTTGATGAGGTGGCAGTCTTAAGGAAGACACAATTTGGAAGAAACCCGACCACTAAATTTCGGCGAGCTCCAACGAGATTCTAAGTAAATTTGTGGCCCCATTAATCTTTCTCCTTCGACCTATTTCCAGAATTTTAAAAAATAACTGTTAGTTTTATTAAAAAGAAAAAAAATTAAAAAAAGGGTGGCAAGCCACCACCTCCGCCACCCTACCCAACCACACCACTGTATATTATATTAAAAATATATTGTATTGGCCAGTGGGCCATGACCCCTGCCAGACCCCGCGAAACCTCAAACCATTAAAATATTATATGGTGGGGTGGTCGGCGGTCAACCCCACCACCCCAAAACATAACCCAATATTAATGCACCAAACACGCCGACGGAGTTGTTGGGCAGGCCGCCCAAGGCGGGCTCGACCCCCATTTAAAAACCAAATGTTGGGTTTTGTTAAAAAAAATGAGCCCTTTATGGAGGGGTCGGGATTTGACCCCCCGACCTCCCTCCAACGAATCCTTAAACTTACCATTACGCCAAATAAACTCGCTTTGTAAACTTCGCCCATGATATTATATATAAACTCGACATCACACAGTGTGGCCAAGAGAAGGGAAGATCAGAGCAACGCGTACTTCAAGATTTAATATTATTTTATTGCAGGGCAGGTGCGGAACCATGAGACAACAGTACATGCAAGCGGAACCATGATTGAGCCTAACTTGCAGGAGGGTGAAATTTTTCCAGTGTCCAAATGGGACAAAATGTTTGTCGATTTTTCACTATTCGATGCCACAAATCTGATGGTGTATTCAGATTTTCTATTTGACCATTCCATTTTTGGCCACTTTTCAAAGTGGAGTTGCAGGTGTCAGCATTCAATGTGTGAGCAGTCGTTTTCAGGATATTCGACGCCATGAGATTGATGGTACAACCAAATCCAGCAGTTTATCATCCTTTTCTTCAGATAGCTCCAGAATGTGAGGTATATGCAGTGTGATCATGTACTTCTTTGTCTCTTTGCTATGAGATGTATTGTGCTGTATGGATCCCTATTGATGTTTGATGTGAGATCCTCTTTTGTTCTTGATGTGAAATGTAATTTATGTCATGGATTTGTATTATGTTTGAGATCCCTTTGCTGGCATATTGGCAGGATACTCATTGTCACATGTATGTTTGTTTGAGATCCATTTGTTTCCATGCTCGCGGGATACTCATAGTCATTATGTGTGAGTTATTGTCATACTGATAGGAGTCCTTTTTGTGAATGCGAGTTCCTCTAGTGGAACATCTCGTGGAGAGGTCCAGCCACTCCCGTGTGAGGGAATCTTCCTTGTATTAGAGAGAAAACACCATCCATGTACATCATCACTAATTACAACACTTAATGCAGTGACCTACACCATCTTGACACTGAGGCTCGGAGACGTAGTCCCTCTTGGACGAACTCCGTTATCAATAACTTATGTTGGTAATGATTGTTATGTGCCTCTTCTTTACAAAATGCAGATGTTCATTTATGTTCATTAACACTTTTATTAAATGAAATTCTAACACATTAGCCAAAGTAAAAGGTCTTGGTTTAAAGGGTAGTGAAATTTACTCGGATTAAGTGGTATTAGAGCAGTCTTCTTGCTGATTTGGATTTCAGGCATGAACCATTGAAAGTTCGTTGATTTGAGCAATGGAGGATGTCAAAGACATGTACGAGACCATGCTCAGGGTGTCTGAGAAAGCATTCATGATGTACGAAGCTTATGAGAAACAAGCAACAAAAAACACTGAGTTGAAATCACTTCTGCACGAGGAGAAGGAGGACAAACATTGATTGCAACTTCAGTTGCAAGCCACGACATATGCATTGGAAGAATTGAAGCTCCACGAAGAAAGTCTTCAAGCAGATCATGAGGCATCAAAGACACTTCTACAAGAAGAGAAGGAGGAGAAGCAACGATTGGAGCTTCAACTACAAGCCACAACAGAGGCCTTGGAGGAAGTGAAGCACAACGAAGGCTCAAAGAAGCCCTCTTCATCGGTTTCAAAATCGAAAACTAAGGTAAATAGTGTTGATTTCCCTTCAGTTTCATCTTCACCTGATATCATTTCTGTTGGAAGTGTGGATATCCCCATTACAAGAACCGACATGAGATTTCTTACCAAGATGGGGTACCGAGGAGGAGAACTTGTTGGTCGGATAAATCGATCTTGCGGACAAGATCGATCTCCTTAGTGTCAGAAGACAATCTAGCAACAAAAGAACAACTAAGTTTATCTTTCTTTAAATATATTCGTTTTACAAGTAAATGTTATGAAGGTGTTGATCCTACCTTAGATCCAAATTCTTATTTATAACCACAGTTCTTCCGTCGCAACAAGAGTTCTTTTGTCGCAACAATAGTTCTTCCGTCGCAAAAAAGTGTCGTCTTTCGTCGCAACAAAGTGTCGTCTTTTGTCACAACAAAGTGTCGCCTTTAAAGACCTGCAATCACAAACAAGAAAATATTAAATAACACCTGTATAACAAATAATTATAAAACATACCTATCACAGTGATCAAGGAATCTATGAAATAAACGATCAAACGATAGCTTATTGAAATAAACAATCGAACGACAATTTATTGAGAAAAACAAAACTTGATTGTATTAATCTTAAAATAACAGAAGAACCTTTTAACCTTAGCCTTGATGTTGAACAGGCCTTCCCAGGGTCCAAAGCAGAAGTCTCCTCTACTTTGATAAGTCTTGCACTCTTCCTCCAGGAGCACATAGAGGTATGTGATCTTTCCTCACAAAAGCTCATCAGAAATAAGTCTAAATCTCAATAGCACTTCACCTCAATCACACACTAAAGCTTGAACTCCCTTTGAGGCTATGCAGTGCCTCTTTTTATAGAGCAGATGAGGAGGTTAGGGTTCCACCTATGAAGGGATAGAATCCTCCTTCAAAGGGATAGGCTCCTCACATCAAGGGGTTAGCTCCTTAAGGTGTGGGATGCATGAACCTTACTAGAGCGTACTCATCCCCAAAAAATCTCATCCAAAAGCTTCTAGAATTGACCAAAAATCAGATTTTTAACTTTAATTCTCGCCCTTTTGACTTTGACAAGGGATACGAAGGCATTACATAGAGAAAATGCGTTCTGGAACGCAGTTTTGCTTCACATTACTTGCGTACCCTAGCCAGGAACGCGGGTAAGCTTCACATTACCTGCGTACCCAGGCTTTTGGAGATTTTTAGGGTTTTTTCTCCTGTTTTAGGGCTTTACATGAGGAGTAGAGGTTGTAAGACTCGTAGAGGAGGTAAGTATGAGTGAAAATGAGCTCATATAGTCAGCAAAATGTTAAGGTGACAGTTTTTAGTGCAACAGGATTGCCCCCTAAAGTGCGAAGTCTGGAATAGATGAAGATGAAGTATGTCATATATGAAGAGTGAAGTAATTTATCATTTCAAGGATCATCCTGTGTACACCCCAGTCAGAACCTGTAAAAACATTCAATGTAAAATATATATATGTAAACATATAATCGCTGAGGTAGGCATTCCCATACTCAGATCAAAACTAACTAGAAAACTGATTTAAACTGTTCTGATACAGGAATGATTTTCAACACATCAACAATATAGACACGTGTAGACACGGTATGGATGCAACCATCTATTTATGAATAGTCCACTGTATAAATGAATAATAAAATTCGTCACAGCCTGGATGGTAGAAACTAGATCCAGGGTCTTGATTTCTGTTTCTCGAACCAGTATGAATCTATCCATGTGAATAAATGTGTCGAGGTCGAACATGGTAGAAACCACTTGATTACCAGTTAATAATGCAAAATGTTAACAAGTGTGAGAGTAACCACCAGTAATGTCAATGGCTCTCAAAGTACTCAGTACAATCCATGAAATGTGAATGAATGAGCTGAAGTCGAACATGTCACGGAATCATTCGATCGAAGTTCAATGATGCAACTTGTCGTCGAAGGCGAGAAACCTGCCATTGAGGCATGCAAATTTCAAGGTACTGACAATTTCTGTATCAACTTCCTAGATAATGAGCTGTCGTCGATGGAAAGTGATCCGTCGTAGGCAAGCCCACAACACGAAATCATAGATCAAGTTTTGAAGAAATATATTGGCAAGGACTGACTGAGGGATGGTCAAAATGGAAGAAAAATATTTCGCAAATGAATGATTTGTTTGAACTGTCCTCTTGAACACATAACGACACTGCAGATGGTTTGGTGACAATTGACCCAAAGCTAATACCCAGAAATTGGCTGAAGAATTTCAATATGGTTTGATTAACTGTTAGGTAAAGAATTTTCCCAACCCAGGTGAACAAAAGTGTCATGTTCAAGAGTGGTTAACGGTTTTCCAAATAATCAAAATGTAACAAAAAAGTTCATTTTTCTCTCTTTTCCCCCACCATTTCTGGTAAGTACCTCTTTATTTTTAACAGGCTTGAGGAGGATAACATTTTCTTGTTTATAAGCTCATCCTTCGGATGATTCCAACTTAGTTTAAGATTTGAACCTTAAGAATGAGTGGTTCGTTCCTGCTTAAAAATTGAATAGGTCCTTTACTGTTAAATTTTAACGAGTCTAGTATAGGAGAAACTCGGTGTTTTTCAATTTTAGGGAGTCAGAAGAAAAACTTAAGAAAACTCTGTGGGTGCACTTTTTCATAAATTTAGTCTCTCAAGCCCGAAAAAGGATAAAATAATGCGGGAGAGAACTCTATTGACAATAATTAGTCAATGTATACCTTTTTCGTAAATAGTCCATTTCAGTCCGTAAAAGGGATAAACTTATACTGAAAGGACGATCATTCATTTACTTTAACGAGTTTGAATAATCAAGTGCTCAACAATCTTTTCAATTTTCGAGAGTCTGAAAAGGGCTAAAAAAGGACTCCAGGGTTTCGATTTTTCGTAAATTTTTGAAAGAGTCCGAAAAAGTGATAAAATTATGCTCTTTGTTGAAAAAATGATCAGTTTTACCGAAAAATCCAATATTCTGCACAAAAACTTGAAACAATTACACATACCTGTTTAAGATAAATAAAATTGTTTTAAAAAATTACATTTTTAAAGTGAAAAATAAACAAATTAAAAATTCATTTATTTGAAAAAAACTTATAAAAAGGACTTTTCTAACTTCTTTTTTACTATTTGAGTTCAGAGTGAAAAAGTGAGAGCTTTTGGATTAAAAAAAAGTTCTTGTGAATATTCTGGAAAATCCATTCGTCAGAATCAGAAACCGTTAGCTCCAAGTAATCTGTATAAATTCTGGACCATATGAGGGCCCAAGTTGATCTCCTGATATGGCTAGTGAACAGGTGGGACACATAGGACCAGTGTTTCTTGTTTGTCGGCCACCGGCTCGAAGTCGAGCTGGAGGACATATATTTTTTGACTGGTTTGTCCAAGAGGGGCATACACTTATCTCTATTCGGGACTAGACCAGGTGGCCAGTCTGTTGCTAGTCTCAAAGCAGAGTTTTGCAATGGTTGAGTAGACCCCAAGGATAAACGGATAGATATCAAAACTATCATCCGTCCTGAGTTTAAATTTATTTTCTTCACTGTTATTAGACTGTACAGGAGTGCAACATTACGTGTTGCCAATCTCATGCTGAGGGCATTAAGATTGTTAGATTTCTGTCGGCATATTTTTGTTGGTTGAACAACCAACTCTTTATCATTAAGAACTTTCATACACCAGGATGGACTACCGCGGCGACAGAGACATAGATTTTCCTCTAGGAGAGTAATGGGATGATTCAAGTAAAAATCATTTTCAACACTTTCTAAGTCCTATTTTTTTTTGTATTTTAAACCATCCAACAAAAGACGATGTATAGTTTGAAACACACTTCTATGCTATGATATATCACTATTACCGGCTATCTGTGTACATGTTATCGAATGTTGTTTAATTTACTGTTTTGATTATTGCAAATGTCTATTTATCATACTAGAAGCAACTGCATTTGCTAATGTATTTAAATGTCTTGGAATATGCTGATATTCAATGTAATCAAATTCACATTCCAAGAGACGAACTCTCAAAAATAACCTTAATAAGACTGGATTCCTAATGGCATACACCCTGTTAAGCTGTAATACAACGATTTCAGAGTCCAACCTAACAATCAAGCTCTGAATCACAAATGAGATGGATTCAGATAATAACTCAATCACTGCACCATACTCTATAATGTTATTCGTTGTTTGACTGAGGCTTACCCCATGCATAGACACTAACTCGTTAGAGGGTGAATAGATAACCCAAGTTGTGGAAGAAATGTTCCGTGTACTACGACAAGCACCATCAACAAAACCAATGTATGTCTGAAGAGACGTCGACATCTGCAATATCAAGAGTAAAACTCAGATAAGCAGGAATAGTGATAAGAGCACACTCTAAAATAGGCACACTTTTCTAATCTAAAACACACCAACAGTAAAGAAACTAATCTAATAAAGAATCTCCACACCAAATTTAAGCATAATATCTCTTTAGATAAAGCCCATTTCTAGGTTTATCTAAAGGGACACCATCGAAATTTATCAGCTCATAGGCCCCTTCTGCCAACTTTCACTTAACAATGAAAGGACCATGCCACATAGGCACGAATTTTCCAGCCCCTAGCTTATCTTTGGCTTGATTGTACACTAAAACTAGGCCTCCTTATGAAAAATTACGAGGTGTAACATTTTTGTCGTACTGAGCTTTCATTCGTTTCGCATGAGCTTCATTTGCTAGAGCAGCAGTTCGTCGATTCTCATCTAGTTTAGCTAAGTACAAAAAATGTTTCTCCTCTTCAGAAGTAGCCGGGAGTAATTCTATGGCTAATTTTAATGACAAAATTTCTCATTCAATAGGTAACACAACTTCCAAACTGTAAACTAGTTGAAAATGAGTGAAACCAGTTGATGTTTTTACTGAGGTCCGATATGCCCAAAGTGCTGAAAACAACATGGAATGCCAATTCGACTTATGAATACCAATGATTCGTTTAATCATAGTGACCAAAACTTTATTGATAGCTTCAACCAGACCATTAGCCTGCGAGTAATATGGAGTAGAACTATCATGGCACATGCCAAGTTGATTTGTCAGTTCAGTCATCATTATATTTCGAAAATGACTTCCATGATCTATAATAATGGCTTGAGGAACACCGAATCTAGCAATTATATGATTGAACACGAAAGTTGCAGCAATATTTCCGTCTGTCGAAAATGTAGGCATTGCCTCGACCCACTTAGTAAAATAATCTACTGCTAAGATAATATACGCATGCCCCCCGGTCGAGTGAGGGTTACATGTAATAAAGTCGATACCCTACTTTGAAAAAGGACCGACAACAATTATAGGGTGAAGAGGAGTAGGTGGTGCACTCATTTTACGATCAAAGACCTGACAATTGTGGCATTTCCGGATTGCATAGATACAATATTTGAATAAGGACGGCCAGAAATAACTAGCGCACAATATCTTTTGGGCTGTGGCATACCCAGACATATGACCGCCACATGCTCTAGAATGGCAGCCATTTAGAATCTTTTCAGCTTCTTCATGAGTAAGACAACGTCGGAAAATAGAATCCGCTCCATGACGATAGAGTGTATCACCAATAATATTGTATTGTTAGGATTGTAAACGTATTTTCCGTCGCTGAGATCGTGAGATTTCAGGCCGAAAAGATTGGGTTTGGAGATAAACAATAATATCTCCATACCAAGGATCAAAAGTACTGATCAGAAACAAGGATTCGTCCGCAATGGGCTGCTCCGCCACAGTTTCAGTATCAGTAGACGGAAAATCACACATCAGTTCTGCAAAAACCAAAGATTTATTTGCCTTGGATTTTTCAAATTCCAAGTCAAATTCCTGTAGGATAACTATCCATTTGGAATACTTGCCCCCTAGCAATTGTTTGGTCAAAATGTACATCATAGGGTTACAGTCAGAAATTACCGTGGTTTTGCGTAATAATATGTAGTGACGAAATATTTGGACAACTTGAATAGCTGCCAAGGCCAATTTCTCCACATGCGTGTATTTGATCTCAGTCGGATGCAAATTTTGACTAAGATAGTAAATCACATGTTCATTGTTGAATTCATCTTCCTGAACTAAAACCATCCCAATGGTGGAATGAGAGGCGGCAAGGTACAAAAAATAGTCCTGGTTGTAATTGGGAGGATGCAGTAACCTTGCATGGGTCAACGCGTGTTTGAGTGCATCAAAAGATCGATCAGCGATCTCATCCCAAAAGAATGGAACGTTCTGTTTTAACAACCTGGTAAAACCCTTTGTTAACTCGGCGTAGTTAGGAATGAAACGACGTAAAATTTTTGCTTTCCCCTGCAAACTTTGGAGTTGGCGCAGAGTCGAAGGAGGAGGTAGATTGACAATAGCTTCAACCTTCGACGGATCAACGCGAATGCCTGCTTTCGAAAAAATAAATCCTAGTAAGCAACCCGATTCTACACAGAAAACACATTTGTGTGGATTCAGCCGAATTCGATAATGCCTACATCTCATAAAGATAGCTCATAAATGAGTGAGATGGTCGGCCCTACGCGATGAATGAGCAGGTAAATCATCGAGATAAGGCTACACAATGTGCTTAATGTCATGAAATGCATAAGACATAGCCCTTTGAAAAGTTGCCCCAGCATTCTTCAAGCCAAGGTAGTTTGTAACAAGAAAATGTCCCCCATGGAAAAATGAATGCTGTTTTAGGTTGATCAGCAGGGAGTACGTTTATTTGATTGTAACCAGAAAAACCATCCATAAAGGAGAACATTTCACTATCGGCACAATCATCAATGATTTGATCGATATAGGGGGTTGGATAATTGTCTTTAGGACAAGCTCGATTAATATCCATATAGTCGATACATACTCTTATTGTTCCTTGATTTTTATTAACATGAACAATATTCGATACCCAATCGGTTAAAGGAATTGTATAAATGAAACCTACACGAAGTAATTTCTCAACTTCGGCTTTGATAGCAGTAGCTTTTCTCGGATGTATCTGACATAAGAGTTGTCGGACAGGTTTTTCATTCAGGTAAGTCTTAATTGTTGGGAAAAATACTAAGAGGGGGGGTGAATCAGTATTTAGAGCCGACTGAAAACTTTTTACTTTTTCTTTGAGAATATTTCCATACGCGGTTTTTATGAACTGAACTAGCGTATGCACGCGGAAATATAGAAGGAAACTAGCGTATACTGATTTATCTTTCAGATTTAGAGAATCAGTCTTTTAAACAGATTTATCAGTTATGAATAAGGCTGGATAATCAGAAGTTATGAACAGTAAACAACAGTATAAAACATCACACACATGAACACCAAGATTTAAGGTGGAAACCCAAATCGGGAGAAAACCACCGCTGTTGTCGTCTCTGTCTTCAATCTTTATTATATAGAAAACCTTTTACAACATTGTACTAATGCAGACTTATACCAGTACGCAGGCTTCTACCTGCAGAAGGCTGCAACCTTCTCTTGTTTTCCAGCTACAAATGGAAGGGAGTTCCAACCCCCTGATCTCGTTTACCAGCCTCTCCTGGAAGGGAGCTTCAACCCCCTGATTTCAACACCAGCTTCTACTGGCTGAAGGCTTCTACTTCCATACTGAAGGCTTCAACCTTCAGACCCACTGCAGACCACGTTTCATCAATTTTCATACTGGATCAAGCAGCTTCAACACAACCCTTCACTTAACATCAACAAACATATTTTGCCCAATACTTCAAACAGAACAGTGAGACCACTGTAACTAGAATATCAGAAATAACCCAGACTTCAGAATATATATGCAGATACAAAATCAACCCTGAACATTCATTAATTCAAATAGAATACGCTACTTTTATTCACTGAAGCCGTGTGTATACGCGCTTTCCTTCTCACCAACTTGTGTATGCCTCTGTGCATATTGTTTTTCATAACATGAAATGCATACGCCACTTCTATTCACCGAAGCTGCGTGTATACGCGCTTTTCTTCGTATCAACTTGCATATACTTCTGAAAATACTGTTTTTCAGAATGTGATCAATCTCAGATTCAGATCTGAGGCTTTCAGTCAGACACCTTCTCAGCAATGCAGAACCTTTAGATAGTCAGTCAGTTTTAACCATGTTTTCTCACTCATTGATTAGATTTGTTCATTATCAAATCAGAAACATACTTCATATTCAATCAACCCAAAACTTCAAGTAGACTTCATTGAACGACAACAGAGAGAAAACAGAAATCACTGAAGTAATATCTGTAAATAAGCTTCAGAAACCCTAACTTCCATACGCGCTTTTAATGAAGCGAACCCGCGTATATACGCACTTTTACTGAGACAAAATAGCGTATAGACCTGTAAAAGATAAATTTTGCAGAATAGATTAGATCTATAAACTTACCCAGATTTCTTCAATTTCTTCATCAGACTTGTGCCAGGTCTTCATCATTTCTTTTGTAGATCATCCTAGAGATTCATCATTTCTAGATCTAGAGATCATATCCATAGGTGCATCATAGATTCAGATCTATAAATTAAGAACAGAGTTCAACCATGCAAATATTCCTTAGAGGAATTTATTCATCAACAACCCTTACACATGCACACCTTGCACTATGATCCTCTTCTCCTTATACAATTTTAGCCTTTACCAATACCATGAGCCAAAACCACACAACTTCCGATGGTATTCTTGGACGGAATAAAATAAACCATACAACGCTCAATACTGTGTGCCAAAACCATGGTAATGCCCCTTGGTGTTATAATTTTGGAGCGCAAAAGGGCATACACGACTTGGGATGTACTTATCCGCGTGCATACGTGACTTGGTCTTTAAAAACTCGCGTATACATTGTGACATATTATATTTATCATTTCTCCGGCATTTACTGGAATTCTTTTCTTTGTCACATCTGAACTGAACTGTAGATACATCATTCTTACATCTGTAATACATAGGTTGCTATCCAAAGACAATTCAACAATTCAGTTTCCATCAAGGACAACTTCATCAAGTAGGTTGCCATCAAGGAAAACTCATTGCATCATATTTCCAACAATATCCCCCTTTAGACTTGATGGCAACCATGACCAGAAATACATTCAACAACAAAATTCTCCCCCTTTGACATCAAGGGCAAAGGGTAGATCAAGTTCCATTTTACCGACAATACCATGCTCCCCCTGAGATCATGCTGCATCTTCAAACATAATTTTTCAATGAAGTACATGACTCTATGACCTTTCCTATCACCAAGGACTCATACTTACATCAATGATCCAACCAATTGTATTTACATATGTGACTCAAGTACCCAACCAAGTGGGTTTACACATTTTGACTCAAGTCCTTACATGAATGAATATTACAATTTTACATCATAGGTCTCAACATGACATTTTTCATCAAATTACAGAAATGACTTATACAATCAAGATCAAATATTCTAAAGCATGAGATCAGACTACAAAAAAATAAATAGAATGCCAAAAATGCATCCTTTCCACATGACCAATGCTCCCCCTTAGCCTGTGCATCATGAACAGCAAATCATCAAAGCATCTTCATCAGAAGCATTAGAGAATGAAACAAAAGTATGAGAGCTGGAACATCACTAGAGATACCCAACAACACCACAGCTGTGCTGAAGAATGCTGACCAAAAAAAATTTTGTCAGCAAACACCCATACGCGGTTTTCTGTGTATAAACTTGCATATATACGTGACTGTCCTTCAGGAAATCCGCGTATCCAATTTAATCTTCTGAATTTAAGCAGATATGATCTTCTGAGAGGCAGAGACAACTCCTAGCTTCTGTCTGAGATATTCGAACACTTCCCTGGGTAAAGGTTTGGTAAATATATCAGCGACTTGTTCTTTGGAGGGAACATACTCCAACTTCACCTTTTGTTCAAGCACTTGTTCACGTAAGAAGTGATACTTGATGGGAATGTGCTTGGTATTGGAATGCATAACAGGATTATTTGAGATACTGATGGCACTTGTATTATCACACATAATGGAGATAGGAGGTGAACATTTGATTTGAATGTCTTGTAAGGTTTGCATCATCCAAAGAAGTTGAGTGCAACATGATGCGGCAGCCACATATTCTGCTTCTGTTGTAGATAAGGCAATAGAGCTTTGCTTCTTGTTGAACCAAGATACTAACTGGGGCCCCATATAGAATGCACCACCACTAGTGCTTTTCCGATCATCAACATTTCCAGCCCAATCTGCATCAGTGTAAGCATGAAGAGTGAGATTAGCATTCTTTGGATACCATAGTCCAAAGTCTTGAGTTCCTTGTAGATATTTGAATATTCTTTTGACAGCCTGAAGGTGAGACTTTTTTGGATTAGCTTGGAATCGTCCAACAATCCCAACTGCATGCATAATGTCTGGTCTAGTCCCAGTGAGATAAAGTAGACTTCCTATCATTGATCTGTATTCTGGTTGATTCACCGTGGGAGAATCATCATGAGAATTGAGATTGCATCCGGTTATCATTGGTGTACTTACAGGTTTGCATTCTTCCATGCCATACTTCTTCAGAATTTGCTTAAGATATTTTGCTTGTGATAGGAATATACCATCTGCAGTTTGATGCACTTGCAAGCCAAGAAAGAATGTTAGTTCCCCAAGTAAAGACATTTAAAATTCTTGCTGCATGACAGAAGCAAATTTTTGACTCATAGATTCTTCGTTACTCCAAAAAATGATATCATCAACATATACAACTACAATCAATAGTTTATCATTTTCAACTTTTGTGTATAAGTTGCTATCAGCAGACCCCTTTGAAAATCCTTGTTGATGAAGATATTTGTCAAGACGATAATACCATGCCCTTGGAGCTTGTTTGAGACCATATAGAGCCCTTTTAAGTCTACAAACAAGTTTTTCATCATTTCCCAAAATGAATCCTTCTGGTTGTTCTATATAAACTTCTTCTTCTAGATCACCATTGAGAAAAGCAAATTTAACATCCATTTGATAAACTTTGATTTGTTGGAAGCTTGAAAAAGCAAGAAACATTCTTATGGCTTCAAGTCTAGCTACAAGAGCAAAAGTTTCTTCAAAGTCTATACCTTCTTGTTGATCATACCCCTTGCAAACAAGTCTAGCTTTATTTCTTATAACATCCCCATTCTCATTTAACTTGTTTTTGAATATCCATTTAGTTCCAATGACATTTTTGTCATGAGGTCTTGGTACTAATTCCCAAGTGTGATTCTTTTCAATTTGATCAAGCTCTTCATTCATGGCTTGAATCCAACATTCATCTTTGCTAGATTTATTGACATTATGTGGTTCAATAATGGATAGAAATGCCAGATAGCTAGAAGATCCCACAAGAGTCCTTCTTGTTTGTACACCTGATTCCTTTTCTCCCAAAATTTGAGATTCCTGGTGATTCTTTTGAACATATCTAGATGGAACATTTTCAGATAAATAATCTCCGAGTTCTTCATTGGGTTCACTGTCTATATCATTTCTATTTGATGTAGAAGGATATGTGTCATCTTCGTCTTCATCTGTTGTTTGTTTTTCTTCTTTTGGAGCTGCAGGAGACTCATCAATAACAACATCAATACATTCAACAATCTTCCGAAGTCTTTTATTGTAACATTTATATGCTCTACTCCTAGAGGAGTAACCAAGAAGTATTCCCTCATCTGCTCTGGGTTCAAACTTGCCAAGTTTTTCATCATTATTTTAGATAAAACATTTTCTTCCAAAAACTCTAAAATGCTTCACAGTGGGAGGATTACCACACCAGAGTTCATATGGAGTTTTATCACTATTTACATGAACATGTGCCTTGTTAAGAATATTTACCGCGGTATGTGCTGCTTCTCCCCAAAATGTGTTAGGTGTTCCAGAATCATCAAGCATAGCACTAGCCATTTGTTGAACTATTCTATTCATTCTTTCTACCACGCCATTTTGTTGTGGAGTGCCAGCTACAAAAAACTGTCTTTTTATGCCATGTTGTTCACAAAATTCAAGGAATTCATCTGATGTATATTCTCCTCCTCGATCAGATCTAAGACATATGATTTTTAGATCTAATTCATTTTCAACCAGTGCTTTGAAGATCTGAAATTTCTCAAATGCTTCATCTTTGTGTTTAATCAACCCAATCCAACATGTTGGCAATATGATGCAGAGTGTTGTCCTTGATGGAAACCCACTGAATGAAGATGAAGACATGAGATTGTTGGCATGTGTTGTCCTTGATGGCAATACACCTGATGAAGTTATTCTTGACTTGATGGACTTGGTAAATGATGTAAATCTGATATGATATGATGTTTGTTGACAATATGATGTAGAGAGTTGTTCTTGAATGGCAACCTACCTGATGAAGATGATGGAAACTTACTTGATGAAGTTGTGCTTGATAGAATATGTCTTGATGAACGATACAAAGGTGTGCTTTTAAGGCAATGAAGAAAGGAATCTTAATGTGCTCAAAGCATGATGAAAAGGGTATGTCTCAAGGCATACGCGGATCCGTTGTCTAGTACAAGTCGCGTATGCACGCGGTAAAGTACGTGCCTAGTCGCGTATGGGAAAAAGCGCTCATAAAGTGCAAAACCAGGGGTAACCACCATGGTATTGACCCATTGTATTGGGTAATGATTCGTCTAAATGACCCCGTCCAGAAATACCATCGGAGGTAATGTAGTTTTGGGCTCATGGTATTGTTTTGGCTCATGGTATTGAAAAGGGGGCACATGGTATTGAAAAAGGGTAAACCTATATAAAGAGAATAAATTCATTGTGCAAATCAGGAGTGTGGGTGCAAGACGTCTGAGCTTGAATGAATACTTATCTGTGAAGTATATCTGTATGGAAAGGGTAAAGGTTTGATGATAGATCTGAATCTATGATGCACCTATGAAGAAATGATGAAGCGGGATATCTAGATCTGAAATGTATTTGTATCTGCTAGATCTGTTTATGGAGTGATTAGATCTGTGATGAGGCGAACATCTGTCTGAAGTAAAGGGTTGAATCTGAACTGAATATCTGATCTGAAGAAGTATGTATCTCTGTAATGGTTGAAGATCCATACGCTAGTTAGCCGTAGAGGAAGCGTGTATATATGCGGCTTCGCTGAAGAAAAAGCGCGTATGCGCAGTGAAGTTTGTACAGATGTATACGCTGGTTGATGTGGACGGAAGCGCGTATATACGCGACATCAGTGAAAGGAAAGCGCGTATTCAAACTAGGGTTTGCTGAAGTATGGGGTATGAAATGTCTGATCTGATCTGCTGTGTATTAGTTATCTGTTGTTGATGTTTGATTGTACTTAAATGTATGGAGAGGGTCCAGTCTGAAAATATGATGAAACGTGGCTTGCAAGTTGTGTTCTATTGAAGTTGTTGGATCTAGTGTGAAAATTGATGAAACGTGGTCCATAAGAGGTGCTGAGGGTTGTAGTCACTGGGGGGTTTAGGCTCCCTCTCCGTGTGAGGCCGGTAAATCGAGATTTCTGTGGGGTTGTAGCTTCCTTCCTGTGTGAGGCCGGGTAAACTAGACTGTGGGGTCGCTCCCTTCCACGTGAGGGTCACCAGCCAAAGTTGGAGCTCCTTCCAGAGAGGGTCGGTAAACGAGCGCAGTGGGTGCTCGCGTGGCTGCAGGAGTCTCAGACCAAAGACATATGATGTAAGATGTTTTCTCTATAATAAAATATTGAAGGTTGAGCAACTACAGCAGTGGTTTTCTCCCGACTTGGGTTTCCACCTAAAAATCCCGGTGTTCATGTGTGATGCTTTTTGTGATGGTTTATTATGTTGTTATTGCACATGTTTACTGATAACTTAACATCAGATGAATGACTATTGCAAAGAACTAAGTTAATACATATATGCATATTTAGATCTCTGCTAATACGTGAGTTGTATGAAGGATAGTCGCGTGTATATGCGAGTTTACTAAAGGAAAGTAGCGTATGGGTTTTAGAGAGTGAAAAAGTAAAAAGTTTTGAATATGTGCAGAAATACTGATTCACCCCCCCCCCCTCTCAGTGTTTTTCCCAACAATTGGTATCAGAGGAGGTCCTTCTATAGAAGCTTGATCGCTTGAAGGAGATTCGTCGCAATGGGAAATCAAGAAGGAGTGTTGTCTATAAAGCCACCTCTATTCAATGGAAGAAATCTGATATTTGGGATGGTACGAACAAAAGATTATCTGCAAAATCTTGGTGCAAAGGTATGGGCAATCATGAAAGAATGTGAACTAGAATCTAGAGAAGAAAAGGATACTTTTGTGGATACGCTAGAAGACAATAATTTTCTTGAAGAAAACACTCAACTCAAGGTAAGCCTAGAAGAAAAGAACATAATCATAGAGACTCTTGAAAATCAGTGTGAAGCAAGAGAAAAACGCATTGAGGAATTGGAGTGTGAAGTAGTAAGTCTAAGGAAAGAGAATGAGAAAATGGAATCTCTCAATCTTAGATTTGCTAAAAGTTCAGAAACCTTAGATGAGATTATCAAGGTACAACGGTCTCCTCTTATAAAAACAGGTCTTGGATATACTGGGGAATCTTCCTAGACTTCAGCACCAAATTTTCTAAAAGGCACTACAACGTCTACTACATTCACCACTCAAATAAGGGAACAAAGGATCTATGTGTAAAGCATGATCATCTCAATTTAAAGAACACTAACAGGAATATCTCTCAAAGAAACACTAATCAACAGGTAAATCCAAGTAGAAGATTTCATGATTGTAGAAATTTCTTCTTCAATGGACAATGTTTCTCATGTCACAATTTTGGTCATAAAGCTGTTCAATGTGTTGCATATAAAAATATCATGACTAGAGAAGCAAGAAAGAAAAGGATTGAATTTGAGAAGAATACTTATAACAACTTTTCTCCTCTTCTAAATGTAGTTGAATGTACTTATTGCAATAACTTTGGTCATGAAGAATCTGAATGCAGGAGCAAGGTCCAGCCAAAAGAGCATGTTCCCTCAAGCTCTAAAGTGTGGAAAGAGAAAGAAATACCGGTTGAAAATTGTGGGATAGCATTATTTGCAGAAGGGGAAGAAAATCAATGGTACATTGATAGTGGGTGCTCAAGACACATGACAGGTGACAAAAGCAAACCTTTTGCATATAATGCTCTAGAAAAGGAAAAGAAAGTTACATTTGGAAATGATACTCCTGCTGTAATTAAAGGAAAAGGGTCAAGAGCCTTTAAAATAAAGGTGAAAGCTAAAGATGTCATGTATGTCGATGGATTAAGGCATAACCTGTTAAGTGTAAGTCAAATGCGTGATCAAGGAACAGAAGTTGTTTTTAGTTCAAAAGAATGTGTGGTTCATGATCCTGATACATGTAAAACTATCATAAAGGGAAAAGAAATCCAAGCAACTCGTATGTACTGAAAAACTACAAAGATCGTTGTTACTGAGCAAATCTTCTAAAATTGGCTATGGCATAGAAGGCTGGGGCATCTGAGTTTCTCTCAAATCAACAAAGCAAGCAGACTTCAAGCTGTCCGTGATCTTCCCAATATTAATCTACCAGAAAGTATCATATGCAAATCTTGTCAATTTGGTAAGCAGACCAGAGTATGATTTAATGCCAAAGAAGGATCTTCAAGTAAGCCTCTTGAAGTCATTCATACTGACATATGTGGACCTATGAGGAAAAAGTCACTACGTGGGGAAGAATACTATATCTTGTTTATTGATGACTACTCTATAATGTGTTGGATCGGGTTCATGAAACACAAAGATGAAGCATTTGAAAATTTCAGCCCAAAGCACTGGTTGACAATGAATTGGATCTAAAAATCAAGTGTCTTAGATCTGATCGAGGTGGAGAATATACATGAAATGAATTCCTTGAATTTTGTGAACAACATGGCATAAAAAGACAGTTCTCTGTAGCTGGCACTCCACAATAAAATGGCGTAGCAGAAAGAATGAATAGAACAATTCAACAAATGGCTAGAGCTATGCTTAATGACACCGGAACACCCGACACTCTTTCTCGGGGCGTAAGCAACTCACATGCAAAGAAACATTCACAAATGCACATGTTCTAAACAAAGATAAACCTCCATATGAACTCCGGTTGGCAATCTCCATCAGAAATGTTTTAGGCTTTTGGAAGCACAAATGTTTTATCAAACAATAATAATGAAAACCTTGGCAAGTTTGAACCTAGATCAGATGAAGGGATATTTCTTGGTTACTCATCTACAAGCAAAGCATACAAATGTTACAATAAAAGGCTTCGAAAGATTGTTGAATGTATTGATGTTGTTATTGATGAGTCTCCTACAGCTCCTAAAGAAGAAGAAAAAACAACAAAAGAAGATGATGGTGACTTATGTCCTTCTACATCAAATAGAAATGATATAGACAGTGGATCCAATGAAGAACCTGAAGATGATCTATCTGAAAAAGCTCCATCTAGATATGTTCAAAAGAATCATCCCGAATCTCAAATTTTGGGAGAAAAGGGATCAGGTGTCCAAAGAAGAAGAACTCTTGTAGGGTCTACTAGCTATCTAGCATTTTTATCCACTATTGAACCACAAAATGTCAATCAAGCTAGCAAAGATGAATGTTGGATTCAAGCCATGAATGAAGAAATTGATCAAATTGAAAAGAATCATACTTGGGAACTAGTTCCAAGACCTCATGATAAAAATGTTATTGGAACAAAATGGATATTCAAGAACAAGTTAAATGAAAATGGAGATGTTATTAGAAACAAGGCTAGACTTGTTTGTAAAGGGTATGCTCAACAAGAAGGTATAGATTTTGAAGAAACATTTGCTCCTGTAGCTAGACTTGAAGCCATAAGAATGTTTCTTGCTTTTTCAAGTTATCAACAAATCAAAGTTTATCAAATGGATGTTAAATCTGCTTTTCTTAATGGTGATCTAGAAGAAGAAGTATATATAGAACAACCAGAAGGATTCATTTTGGGAAATGATGCAAATCTTGTTTGTAGAATTAAAAAGGCTCTATATGGTTTCAAACAAGCTCCAAGGGCTTGGTACTATCGTCTTGACAAATATCTTCATCAACAAGGATTCTCAAAGGGGTCTGCTGATAGCAACTTATACACAAAAGTTGAAAATGATAAGCTATTGATTGTGGTTGTATATGTTGATGATATCATTTTTGGAAGTAACGAAGAATCTATGAGTCAGAAATTTGCTTCTGTCATGCAACAAGAATTTGAAATGTATTTACTTGGGGAACTAACATTCTTTCTTGGCTTGCAAGTGCATCAATCTACAGATGGTATATTTCTATCACAAGAAAAATATCTTAAGCAAATTCTGAAGAAGTATGGCTTGGAAGAATGCAAACCTGTAAGTACTCCAATGATAACCGGATGTAATCTCAGTTCTCATGATGATTCTCCCACTGAACCGTATCGCTGTATCAATGATAGAAGTCGTCTGATGTTCAATCAGATTGACCCGCAAACATTATGCATGCGCTTGGGATTGTTGGACGATTCCAAGCTAATCCAAAAGAGTCTCAACTTCAGGCTGTTAAAAGAATATTCAAATATCTACAAGGAACTCAAGACTTTGGTCTATGGTATCCAAAGAATGCTGATCTTACTCTTCATGCTTACACTGATGCAGATTGGGCTGGAAGTGTTGATGATTGGAAAAGCACTAGTGGTGGTGCATTCTATATGGGACCCCGGTTAGTATCTTGGTTCAACAAGAAGCAAAATTCTATTGCCTTATCTACAGCAGAAGCAGAATATGTGGCTACCGCATCTTGTTGCACTCAACTACTTTGGATGATGCAAACCTTACAAGATTTTCAAATCAAATGTACATCTCCTATCTCCATTATGTGTGATAATACAAGTGCCATCAGTATCTCAAAGAATCTTGTTATGCATTCGAAGACCAAGCACATTCCCATCAAGTATCACTTCTTACGTGAACAAGTGCTTGAGCAAAAGGTGAAGTTGGAGTATGTTCCCTCCAAAGAACAAGTTGCTGATATCTTTACCAAACCTTTGCCCAGGGAAGCGTTCGAGTATCTAAGACAGAAGCTGGGAGTGTTCTCTGCCAGTCAAAAGAACAAATCTGCATAAATTCAGAAGATTAAATAGGGTACGCGGTTTTTCTGATGTACAGTAGCGTATATACGCGAGTATATGAACATAAAGTCGCGTATGAACAGTTGCTGACTAATTTTTGGTTGGTGTCAGCATTCTACAGTACTGGTTGGTTTTTCTGGTTATGTTTCTGCCCGAAAAAGCATCTGATATGAAGAAGACAGGTACAGGAAGGACAAGTTCAGGGGGAGATGAAGGAATGTGAAAATTTCTATGCTTCACTTTCCATACGCGGGTTTGGTGAACAAAAGTCGCGTATACACGCGAGTTTCAGCAGAGACAGTTGCATATGCATTAATGATAAGAGAATTTATATGATAACTGAAGATCTGGAACAGAGGTTCAGGGGGAGCATCAGTCTGCTTTTGAACAGATCATGTAGAGTTTGTTGCTGATGACTTGCTGTTGAAGGTGTTTCAGGTTGCACAAGTTAAGGAGGAGCCTTGGTCATTTGGAAAGAATGCATTGGATGCACATTTTCAAGGGGAGAGTGACATTGCTGAGTATAATGCATTGTTGGCATTATGATGGTTCTGAAATATGATCTCTTTCTTGAGGTCTTTTTGGTTTTGATTATGAAAAGTCATATTTGTTTTTGATGAAAAGGTCAAGTTGGGACCCATGATGTAAATTTGTAATATTCAGTCATGTAAGGACTTGTCAATTTTTTGTAAACCCACTTGGTTGGGTAGCTGAGTCAAAGTTGTAAACCCACTTGGTTGGGTAGTTGAATTGAAATGTGTAAACCCACTTGGTTCGGTACTTGAGTCTCATGTGTAAATCCACTTGGTTGGATATTTGATGTAAGTATGAGTCTTTGGTGATAGGAATTTCATAGAGTCATGTACTTCATTGGAAAATATGTTCAAGATTCAAAGATGAACTCAGGGGAGCTCAAGTCACATACGTATCCCCAACCTTTCCGGTATGAGGAGAAAAGAGGGAGAGTGTGTTGGTTTTGATCCGCCCTTTGCCCTTGATGTCAAAGGGGGAGAGTGACATGCTGTTTGAATGAAGAGAAAGAATGGTGTCAAAGAATGGGGAGAGTGACATGGTGGCACTGTATTCTTAATGTACCTATCTGTTGTGGTGATCAAACACCATCGTGGTTGCCATCAAGTCCAAAGGGGGAGATTGCTGGCAATATGATGCAGAGTGTTGTCCTTGATGGCAACCCACTGAATGAAGATGAAGACATGAGATTGTTGGCATGTGTTGTCCTTGATGGAAACACACCTGATGAAGTTATTCTTGACCTGATGGACATGCAAATGATGTAAATCTGATGTGAAATGATGTTAGTTAGCAATATGATGCTAAGTGTTGTCCTAATGGCAACCCACTCGATGAAGATGATGGCAACTTACTTGATGCAGGTCCAGATAGAATTTGTTTTTGATGAAAGCACATACAAGTAAATAAGGGGCAATGAAGAAAGGGGTTTAATGTGCTAGATCTATGGTGAAAAGAGTATGTCTCAAGGCATACGCGTATTTGTCTAGGGGAAGTCGCGTATGCACGCGGAAAAGAACGTGCCAAGTCGCGTATGGGAAAAAGCGCTCAAAAAGTGAAAAACCAGGGGTAACCACCATGGTATTGACCCATTTTATTGGGTAATGTTTCGCCTAAATGACCCCGTCCAAGAATACCATCGAATGTAATGTGGTCTTGGCTCATGGTATTGTTTTGGCTCATGGTATTGAAAAAGGGGCTCATGGTATTGAAAAAGGGTAAACCTATATAAAGAGAAGAATTTCATTGTGCAAATCAGGAGTGTGGAGCAAGATGTCTGGTCTTGAATGAATACTTCTCTGTGAAGTATATCTGTATGGAAAGGGTAAAGGTTTGATGATAGATCTGAATCTATGATGCACCTATGAAGAAATGATGAAACGGAATATCTAGATCTGGAATGTATTTGTATCTGCTAGATCTGTTTATGGAAGGCTTAGATCTGAGATGAGGCGAACATCTGTCTGAAGTAAAAGGGTAAATCTGAACTGAATATCTGATCTGAAGAAGTATGTAGCTCTGTAATGGTTGAAGATCCATATGCTAGTTAGCCGCAGAGGAAGCACGTATATAAGTGGCTTCTCTGAAGAAAAAGCGTGTATGCGCAGTGAAGTTTATGTGCAGATGTATACGCTGGTTGATGTGGACGGAAGCGCGTATATACACGACATCAGTGAAAGAAAAGCGCGTATGCAAACTAGGGTTTGCTGAAGTATGGGGTATGAAATAACCGATCCGATTCGGTCAGGTATTAGCTATCCGTCTCATGTTTGATCTGCTTAAATGTGGAATGAGAGGGTCCAAATTTCGAAATATGATGAAACGTGGCTCGCAAGTGGTGTCCTAAATTATGCTTTGGATCCAAGGTGAAAATCGATGAAACGTGGTCCATAAGAGGTGTCGAGGGTTGAATGCAGCGTTGTCAGACTTTCTCTAGGGTGTGGGCCGGTAAATGACTGTGGGGTTGTAGCTCCCTTCCAGTGAGGTCGGTAAACGAGATCGTGGGTCGTAGCTCCCTTCCGTGAGAGGCCGTAAACGAGTCGTGGGGTTGGAGCTCCCAGAGAGGCCGGGGTAAACGAGCGCAGGGAAGCATAGAACACCATGAGTCTCGCACTCAAAGCACATATGTTGTAAGATGTTTTCTCTATAATAAAAATATTGAAGGTTTGAATCGCAATGCGTGGTCTCTCTTCCCTCCGTTTTTCTCCCGACTTGGGTTTCCACCTAAAAATCCTGGTGTTCATGTGTGATGTTTGTGTGATGGTTTATTCTGTTGTTACTGCACTTGTTTACTGATAACTTAACACCAGATGAATGACTATTGCAAAGAACTAAGTTAATACATATCTGCATATTTAGATCTCTACTAATACGCGAGTTGTATGAAGGATAGTCGCGTGTATACGCGAGTTTACTAAAGGAAAGTAGCGTATGGGTTTTAGAAAGTGAAAAAGTAAAATTTTTTTAATATGCAGTAAATACTGATTCACCCCCCCCTCTCAGTATTTTTCCCAACACAACACATTCTAGAGAAATCATCAATAAATAATATATAGTATTGTTCACCACGTGGTGAATTTTTCCTTACAGGTCCACATATGTCAGTATGAATGAGTTCAAGAGGCTTACTTGATGATCCTTCCTTGGCATTAAATTTTACTCTGGTCTGTTTACCGAATTGGCAAGATTTACATATGATACTTTCGGGTAGAGTAATATTGGGAATACCACGAACAGCTTTAAGTCTGCTTGATTTGTTGATTTGAGAGAAGTTCAGATGCCCCAACCTTCTATGCCATAGCCATTTTTCTGAATATTTGCTCAAGTAGCATTGATCTTTGCAGTTCTTCAATACATAAAGGTTGCTCAGAGTTCTTTTTCCTTTTATAATTGTTTTACCTATATCAAGATCACATACCACACATTCTTTTGAACTAAAGACAACTTCAGTTCCTTGATCACACATTTGACTTACACTTAACAGGTTATGTCTTAATCCATCCACATACATGACATTATTAGCTTTCACCTTTTCTTTTTATAAAAACGAGACCTTTTTCCCTTAATGACGGCAGGAGTATCATTTCCAAATGTAACATTCTTTTCCTTTTCTAGAGCACTATATGCAAGAAGTTTGTTTTTGTCACCTGTCATGTGTCTTGAGCAACCACTATCAATGTACCATTGATTTTCTTCACCTTCTGCAAATAAAGCTATGCCACAATTTTCAACCTGTAATTCCTTCTTTTTCCACACTTTGGAGCTTGAAGGAAACTGCTCTTTTGGCTGGACTTTGCTCCTACATTCAGATTCTTCATGGCCAAAGTTATTGCAATAAGAACATTCAACTTCATTTTGAAGAGGAGAAAAGTTGTTATAGGTATTATTCTTTGTTCCAATATCAATCCTTTTCTTTGTTTCTTCTCTTTTCATGATGGTTTTATATGCAACACATTAAACAAATTTATGACCAAAATTGTGACATGAGAAACATTGTCCATTGAAGAAGAAATTTCTGCGATCATGAAATCTTCTACTTGAATTTACTTGTTGATTGGTGTTTCTTTGAAAGGTATTCCTATTAGTGTTCTTTGAATTGAGATGGTCATGCTTTTCCTGTAAAGATTCTTTATTCTCTTGCTGAGTGGCAGAATGTTGTATACTAGTTGTAGTTGCTTTTGGTGCTGAAGCCTGAGAAGATTCTCCGATATATCCAAGACCTATCTTTATAAGAGGAGACCGTTGTACCTTGATAATCTCATCTAAGGTTTCATATCCTTTAGCAAATATAAGATTCAAAGTCTTCACTTTCTCAATTTCTTTTCTTAGACTTACTATTTCACATTCTAATTTCTCATTGTGTTTCTCCTTTTCTTCAAGCTGATTTTTTAGAGTTTCTATGGATATTTTACTTTATTCTATGCATATTTTACTTTCTTCTAAGAATTTTTTGAGTTGATTGAATTAAAAAAAAAAATTATCCTCTAAAGTATCCATAAAAGTATCTTTTTCTTCTCTGGATTCTTTTTCAAATGCCATGAGAAGTCTAAGATCTTGTTCACATTCTTCCTCACTGTCAGATAACCCATCACTGTCTTCATGAGTATAGTAACTTTTTCTAGTGCTAAACCGATTCTTATTTCTTCTTGCTACTTCCTTCCCTTTTCATGTGTTTCTTTATGAGGACACTTAGCAGCATAATGACCAACTCTTCCACAAGTAAAACATTTGAAAGGAAGCTTACCTCTGAACCGTCCTGTGCCAAGTTGGAGTTTCTTTACAAAATTTACCTCATCTTCTTCTGAGATGTACCCTGATCCTTTTGTCTCTTGTACTTCTTTTCGTTTTGTAGAAGCTCGAAAGATGGCTTCTTTGACTTCAGATGGTCCTCCTCTTCTCATTTCACATGCAGTTTGTATGCCATGAAGTTGCACCATAGTAAGATTTTGAAGATCTTTCTTTTCTTCAAGAGCAGAAACTTTTGACTCAAATTTTGCCGTTAGTGATCTTAAAACTTTCTCAACCAAAGTAGATTCAGTTATTATTTCTCCCAGATTCCTCATACGATTTACAATATCATCAAGACGTAAAAGTAAATTGGCAATGCTCTCCTCATTATGCATTTTTAGATTCTCATATTGAATTCTGAGAGTTTGGAGTTTAGCACTTTTTACCTTTGCATCACCTTCATAACTTAGAATGATTTTGTCCCATATTGCCTTTGTTGTATCCAATTGCATGACTTTGAAAAATTCTGATTCAGTTAGACTTCCCAATAGAGCATTGACCGCCTTTGCATTTGTTTCATAATTCTTTCTTTCCGTCGGATTTGTTGGTGTTGCGGCTGGATATTGATATCCTCCTTCAACAATAGCCCATACATTTGCTCCCAGAGACTGAAGATAGGATCTCATCCTTGTTTTCCAGAAGATTAAATTGTTTCCGTTGAAGAGCGGAGGCTTGATAGATGCTGTTCCATCTTGATTGCTCATCTTGTTTGATCTTCCTTCTAGCGGCTAAGATTTTTCAGAAGGACCTGATCTGATACCAATTGTTGGGAAAAATACTGAGAGGGGGGGTGAATCAGTATTTAGAGCTGACTGAAAAATTTTTACTTTTTCTTTGAGCATATTTCCATACACGGTTTTTATGAACTGAACTAGCATATGCACGCGGAAATATAGAAGGAAACTAGCGTATATTGATTTATCTTTCAGATTTAGAGAATCAGTATAAATATATTTATCAGTTATGAATAAGGTTAGATAATCAGAAGTTATGAACAGTAAACAACAGTATAAAACATCACACACATGAACACCAAGATTTAAGGTGGAAACCCAAATCGAAAGATAACCACCGCTGCTGTCGTCTCTGTCTTCAATCTTTATTATATAGAAAACCTTTTACAACATTGTACTGATGCAAAATTATACCAGTACGCAGGCTTCTACCTGCAGAAGGCTGCAACCTTCTCTTGTTTTCCAGCTACAACTGGAAGGGAGCTCCAACCCCTGATCTCGTTTACCAGCCTCTCCTGGAAGGGAGATTCAACCCCCTGATTTCAACACCAGCTTCTACTGGCTGAAAGCTTCTACTGCCATACTGAAGGCTTCAACCTTTAGAACCACTGCAGACCACATTTCATCAATTTTAATACTGGATCAAACAACTTCAACACAACCATTTACTTAACATCAACAAACATATTTTGCCCAATACTTCAAACAGAACAGTGAGACCACTGTAACCAGAATATCAGAAATAACCCAGACTTCAGAATAGATATGCAGATACAAACTCAACCCTGAAAATTCATTAATTCAAATAGAATACGCTACTTTTATTCACTGAAGCCGCGTGTATACACACTTTCCTGCTCACCAACCTGCGTATGCCTCTATGCATATTGTTTTTCATAACATGAAATGCATACGCCACTTCTTTTCACTGAAGCTGCGTGTATACGCGCTTTTCTTCGTATCAACCTGCATATACTTCTGAGAATACTGTCACTCAGAATATGATCAATCTCAGATTCAGATCTGAGGCTTTTAGTCAGACACCTTCTCAACAATGCAGAACCTTTAGATAGTTAGTCAGTTTTGACCATGTTTTCTCACTCATTGATTAGATTTGTTCATTATCAAATTAGCAGCATAATCCATATTCAATCAACCCAGAACTTCAAGTAGACTTCATTGACTGACAGCAGAGAGAAAACAGAAATCACAGAAGTAATATCTGTAAATAAGCTTCAGAAACCCTAACTTCCATACCGGATTTTAATGAAGCGAACTCACGTATATATGCGCTTTTACCGAGACAAACTAGCGCATAGATCTGTAAAAGATAAATTTTGCAGAACAGACCAGATCTATAAACTTACCTAAATTTCTTCAATTTCTTCATCAGAGTTGCGCTAGGTCTTCATCATTTCTTTTGCAGATCATCCTAGAGATTCATCATTTCTAGATCTAGAGATCATATCCATAGGTGCATCATAGATTCAGATCTATCAATTAAGAACATAGTTCAACCATGCAAATATTCCTTAGAGGAATTTTTTCAACAACAACCCTTACACATGCACACCTTGCACTATGATCCTCTTCTCCTTATATAGTTTTAGCCTTTACCAATACCATGAGCCAAAACCACAAAACTTCCGATGGTATTCTTGGACGGAATCAAATAAACCGTACAACGCTCAATACTATGTGCCAAAACCATGGTAATGCCCCTTGGTATTATAATTTTGGAGCGCAAAAGGGCATACGTGACTTGGGACGTACTTATCCGCGTGCATACGTGACTTGGTCTTTAAAAACTCGCGTATACATTGTGACATATTATTTTTATCATTTCTCTGGCATTTACTGGAATTCTTTTCTCTGTCACATCTGAACTGAACTGTAGATACATCATTCTTACATCTGTAATACATAGGTTTCTATCCAAAGACAACTCAGTAAGTCAGTTTCCATCAAGGACAACTTCATCAAGTAGGTTGCCATCAAGGACAACTCATTGCATCATATTGCCAACATTAATTTCATGTATAACAATTGAAGGATCGATTCCTGGAATTTCTTCATATGACCAGCCAAATACATCATGGAATTCTTGAAATAGGGCTTTATAAGTTTGGATTTCATCGTCTGTACAGGAAGCACCTATATGAATGTTTTCAATTATTCTAGGCTTAACTGAAATGTCAATAGAAATAGTTCGAGAGATATTTTCCAAATTTAACTCAGAATCAAGATTTTGCAATGGATTCTGCGGTTCTTTGACATATTCAGCAGTAAAAATAGAAGAGAAATCATTGTCAAAATGATCCAGCTCAGGTAAGAATGAAGATCGGTAATGTAGATCTTCCCATGGTAAATCGTCAACAGACAAAAGTTCACGAATCTGCTCATCAGTATGAACAAGATCGGGAAATTTCATTGTGGCTGAGCTAGATATAGAAAGTGATTCCTCATGGATCACATTCATTGGATCAGTTTCGGTTGAAGAAGGATCAGAAAGCGACTGTACAGCCTGATATGCAATTTCAAAGGGACTCAAAGGCATTGTGCCATCAAATGAATCCACGTCGGAATCGGAAGGTACGATCCAAGGATCATCAAAAGTAATATTATTCGATGAAATCATATGAATACTTGAAATATGAGGTGATACGTTAGGCGCAGGAAAGGAAAAAGTTCCTAGTAAACCAGAATCTTTAGTCAAACCTACGCCAACATCCTTGTAAGGGATAACTGTTTTATTGATGTGCTGGATAGTTTATGTAGAGGCTGGATCGGATGAGAAATAAGTGAGCTGGTCTATTGTAAAAATATTTCCTTGATATGGAAACTTGATAAGCTAAAAGACTGATGAAACAAAAACAGTCATATCATAAGACCAACTCCGACCCAGAAGAAGGTTGTAATCTAGAGGGGCATCAACCACCTCCACATCTAGATTTACAGTTTTTCCTTTGACCCCTATAGGTAAATCCTGCAAAATACCAAAAGGATGTAACTCTCAGCCATCAAAAGCCTTTAGAATTGTCGGAGACTGATTGAGTGTAGGATAACCAAGGGATTTCCAACACTGGATTGACATAATACACGTAGAAGCCCCTTCATCAATCACAGTCTGAAAAATGGGTCTGTTTTTGACTAATACTGGAATCTGGAAAGCCATTTGATGGGGTAGGCAGGGTGTACTATTCTCTAAATAAAAGATTATTAGGTTCGAATCCTGAATATCGACAGCTCTTATGGCAGACAAAAGTAATTTACGCTGTGCTGGGCACGATTACAACACTTCCAAAGCCGACATTGCTGAAGGGGAAATAGATAAGTCCTCAACAATGTTGTAATTCTAAGCAGCTCTCGCATGTGGATTGAAAGCTGATTTACGAAGTACACCTTTAGCAGGAGGTTTGATTACTAGGTCTGGATTGGGTTTCTCGATCTGTAGTGGATCAGAAATAGGAGGAGGTGTAGTTGATGTGTTTGAATTAGAAGATTTTGCGTCTTTACCATCAACAGGATTTTTACTACCATAATCTTGCGATCGCGTCGCAATCCTAACATGAGACATCATCAGAATGGGCTCTTCTGAGGCATTCAAGGTAGAGCCAATCATCTTACTATCTTGAGTAGGAAAAGGATCCTTCAAGACAGCAGGTTGTTGAGAACCTTTAACGAATTTCGAAACCTCTGCTCAATGTGGGCATTCTTTAGTAAAATGATCCTCGTCGCAAATGAAACAAGGATAGCGAGGTTTGCGTTTTTCATCATTAGATTCATTTTTATCTATTTTATCTTTTGAATTTTGTTTATTTTTATTCTTCCCCTTCTTTTTACTGCCAGATTTAGATTTGGTCGTAGATGACTCTACGACATGGATGTCGGCGGAAACTTCAGCAGAAGATTCTCCTGTCGGGGAGTCAGGTAAAGTTATTACAGGAGAAGAATTCTTTGAATATTTCTTCTTACTTTTAGTACTAGCTGAACCAATCATACCATCAGCAACATGAGACCCTGAAGGAGTTGCAGTTATTTGACCTTGTTTTGGAAGATCCTGTTGCACTAAAAACTGTTGCCTTGACATTCTGCTGACTGTATGAGCTCATTGTCACTCATACTTACCTCCTCTGCAAGTCTTACAAACTCTACTCCTCATGTCAAGCCTCAAAACAGGAGAAAAAACCCTAAAAAGATGCAAAACCCTGGGTACGCAGGTAATGTGGAGCTTACCCGTGTTCCTGGCTAGGGTATGCAGGTAATGTGAAGCAAAACTGCGTTCCAGAACGTAGTTTCTCTATGTAATGCCTGTGTACCCCCTGTAAAAGTCAAAAGGGCGAGAATTATAGTTAAAAAGCTGATTTTTGGTCAATTCTAGAAGCTTTTGGATGAGATTTTTTGGGGATGAGTACGCTCTAGTAAGGTTCATGCATCCCACACCTTAAGGAGCTAACCCCTTGATGTGAGGAGCCTATCCCTTTGAAGGAGGATTCTATCTTTTCATAGGTGGAACCCTATCCTCCTCATCTACTCTATAAAAAGAGGCATTGGGTAGCCTCAAAGGGAGTTCAAGCTTTAGTGTGTGATTGAGGTGAAGTGCTGTTGAGATTTAGACTTCTTTCTACTGAGATTTTGTGAGGAAAGATCACATACCTGTATGTGCTCCTGGAGGAAGAGTGCAAGACTTATCAAAGTAGAGGAGACTCCTGATTCGGACCCCGGGAAGGCCTGTTCAACATCAAGGCTAAGGTTGTAAGGTTCTTCTGTTATTTTAAGATTAATACAATCAAGTTTTTTTTTTCTCAATAAATTGTCGTTCGATTTTTTATTTCAATAAGCTGTCGTTTGATCGTTTATTTCATAGATTCCTTGATCACTATGATAGGTATGTTTTATAATTATTTGTTATACAGGTGTTATTTAATATTTTCTTGTTTGTGATTGTAGGTCTTTAAAGACGACACTTTTTTGCGACAAAAGACGACACTTTGTTGCGACGAAAGATGACACTTTGTTGCGACGGAAGAACTATTCTTGCGACAGAAGAACTATTCTTGTGACGAAAGAACTCTTGTTGCGACGGAAGAAATACTGATGTGACAGAAGAACTACGGTTACAAATAAGCATTTGGGTCTGTTGTACCTTAAGAAATAATTCCTTGGCTGTGAAAAGGAATCCGTGCTTAAGACATTCATATAATTATGTCACAGAAATATTGATCCTTGTTTAGTCACGTCCAGATTTTAATCATTAAACCTTCAAAATCAAATGCTTTAAATGTCCCACAATGCTATTATCTGTTGATATAGAATGAAATGATCAGAAGAAGAATGAAAGGAAAAAGCCCAAAATGATATGCTGTTGTATAGAATCTATCATCTCACACTTTAGAAGAATTATAAGAAAGGAACAATTAAAATGAAGGAGCGCCTATTAAGGGTTTTAACTCTTATTTACACACGTAAAAAGAGACCTGCTGCTTCAATACTTCATTTTATTCAAAGACAGGAAATACATTATGTAAACTAGAAGACACATCAATATCAACGAATGCTAGAAGCTTGCTTTTCATTCATTAATCACTTGAAATCTCAATACAAAGATCACTGTCTGGAGGTCCAAAAATCGGAGCCTTTTCTTCTCTTGGAATCTTCTTTAAATACAAAATAACAAAACAGTTTCCAGCGATGAAACTAATTCTAACTTCTTTTAACTACTTACAGTTACGGAGGTACATGCCTCAAAAAGGTCCTATTACAATTTACATGATTTTGAGAAAATAACATAACGTGAAATTGAAAATTCCTAATCTATAAGAACAACCACTTCTGATACGGTTGCTGAGTCAACGGCTACTTTTTGTTGAGATGCTGGGATTCCTTTTGCTGAGTCCATTGAGAATGTTTTTCACTTTTTCCATATCTCACTTTGGGTTGTTGATGAATTCTTGAAACTATGATATTCCAACTTGAATGCAACAATCTGACTGTGTGTAGGTATTTCTGTGAAGAGAGTCTTCACCATCCATAACAAATTGAAATGCCTTTGCAAGAAATTAAACACTGTTTCTCCTTTTAAAATCTGCGTATTTTCATGCCTGTTATCCATCTTGATTTTTGCCAGTATTAATGAATCTTTATAAAATTTCCATGACAGAATGTTTCCTTTCTCTGTCCAACATGAAGGTAAACCTATTATTGTCAACAATCCGTAAAGTAGTGGAGAATGAAAAGGTGGCGACGACACGGCTCAAAGGGGAAAACAATTACAAATGATTTGAAAATGTGATAAAGATCAATTTAAAAGCCATGAAAACCCGTAATAAATGCCTAAAATGACGTGTAAAAAGCTGTTGACAAGGTTTATCATGGATTACAGCTGTCTTCCACTTTTCCTCATGACGTCATTGCGGAGGCTCCTGGAGTACGGTGGAAAACTTTGGCTAGTCCCCCCGTAATGAATCTACACCGTTGATCATTGTTTACCCTGCAGTCAAACAGGTCAACTGCGGGGGGATTTGATTAAATAACTCATGAGCTCTTTGCGCCTCCACACTTTATCATTCGGTTATAATCTTCAATACTTGCCACTTCCGCTCGGAGACTTGCTCGACGTTTAAACATGAAACTATAATATACATCCAAATAAAGTTTAACAATAAACTTAATTTGCATCGAGCTTTTAGAAACATTTCTTTTTTATGTTACAGACACTCGGAAAAAGTAGAAAACCAACATGCTAGGCAATGCATTTGGGTAGAGCTGACAAATTATGGACATAATTAATGCCCAATTAACACCCATAGAAAACCTGCTACATTTGAATAGACATCACGTTGTTTTGCCCAAAACTTCATGCACTTAATTGTAGTTCAACAATTCTGAATATCTGGTAAGACCCAAACGTACAAATCTTAGCATTAGCTTCCTGGCAACCTGCTCATTAAAGCCCTTGCTTCTACTATTCTAAGATTTTTATAAGAAATCTTAAAACTCGTATTATTTGGCAGTGATTTTTTTATACCTAATTCATTACTCAAAAATAACTATTTGGGTTTCCCAAAATGCCAACACCTAATTCAAATCACGAATGACTGCTCCAAATATCCGCCTTGCAATGTAATTAAGTCATCCAATAGAGGTGAATCATTGAGAAACATATGTTGAGCTTGCGATTATTTTTATTTGAACATGTTCCAATTATTTTTAAATATTAATAATTTTTTCCTCAGCAACCTTGAATTGCTGAGACCCTCTCTTGACTTTTAGCTGAGTCGAATTAGGCTACAACATTTGGCTCCAATTGGGGACAACACTTTGGTAGCAAAGTGCTGAGAAATTGTAGATCAGTAGCCTTTATTGGGCATGGAGTTGAGTCAAATTGAATTTTCTCCCAATCTAAAATCTCTGAAAATTTTAACCTTCTCTGAAACCTCTCTCTTCTAGGATCTTTTTTCTTGAACTGAAAATGGTAAACTAGAAATACTGCAACTGGGAATGCTCAACTCCTGAGCTTATTTATGTACAACTCCTATATATGTATATGTATGGTTGAACTTACTCAAGTGAAGTCAACCTTCCAATGGAACCAATCCAACATCTGCTTGTTAGATTTAATACCTTCATACTGCTGAAATTTAAAAATCAAAAGAGGAATGTACCATGAAAAACTTTCATATACAAAATTTTGTACATACCCTTGCATAAAAGCTTGTTGCTGACCAAAGAAAATTTTCATATATTCAGCAACTAGATTATAGAAATCATGAGACAAAACTTTGGCTATCTTCTTTTCTTGAACATTTTGCTGATGTAGACTTCTTTGAACATGGCAGCTTCTTTCATTGTTTGAATTTTCAATTAGAAATTGTGTGTGAGGAACTTGACTGCCATTTTCTGTAGGCAGGCATTTAGGCTGAAAATAAAAATCCAAGGTTTGCTCTCCATAATGCTGATTTTCTTCGTATAACATCAATTCTTGACCAAAATTTTCCTCCTCTTGCAAACATGTTTGAGAAACTGCACTATTTTCCTCGCTATTCACAAAATTATTGCAATGATCTTCCATGCTTTCATAGTTTTGTTCAGTTGTTGCAACAAGGTTTTGACTAGAATATTCAGAATGATTAGATTCTTGTCTTTCAACAATACAGGAACCTTTTTGTTTATGCTCAACCTAGTGTTCCTAAATTGAGTTCATTAATTGTCAACCAGGGTTGGTAAACTGCTGAAGTGTGGTGCACTATATGTGCCTAGGTATTTGTTTCTCACTATGTTGTGTTTAGTGTTTTCTGATGTTTTTGGTTTTATGGTTTTATGTTTGAAAATGGAAAGAACTAAATGCTGGTGAAAAGAAGCTATTGGTTATATTAAAGCAGAACAAGGCCTAAACTATGGATGACAAACAACAAATGCAAATACTAAAACAGAACAAAGCCTAAACTATGGCTGGCAAACAACAAATGCAAAGCTTGATAATGACTTCATTGCAAGGAAATAAATCACAACATGAGCTTGAACTTATCCAATTCATTCATTAAATATGTGTTGGAAGAGCTTGAGAAATGGACAAGTTAAGTGTGAATGAAGTTCTCCTAAATAAACAATCTTCTTACAATGCTACAACATCTCATCCATGATTAAAGGTTCATTGGAACATATTTGGAAAAGAACATTTGTAGCACAATAATATTTTACTCTAAACTAACTTCTAATTCTGTTCTACAACTCAATTTAGCACCACTAGACCTCACTCAAAAGTTATAGGTTTCTTTTTAGAATAGTCCTTGAGAAAAGGTTTATTTGTGAAATGGTAAAAAGGTTGCAAAATACTCCAGGCCTTAGACTGATACTAGCTTCTGTCCAGATGATTATGTATTAATATGAGGTTGGAACAAAATAAGTTTTTTTTGTAAATAATGAAGACCGTGGTATCTAAATTTAACAACTAACACAATTTAAAATGCAATGGATAACAACTAAACTGGAATGCTAATATAGTGAGCTAAGACTAAACTAGAATGCTACTAATCTACTTGAAGTACAGTGAACAGAGTTAAATTAAAATGCCATTATCAAACTTGAAATGTAGTGACAGAGCTAAACTAAATGAAATCATCCTCCGGAGTGTTATGACTAAACTAACATGCAGCTAGTCTATTGGAATTCTACAACCCATCTTGTTCAATGTGAATGATATTTTGGAAGAGTTTGTAAAAAAAATTCTGGCTGTATTATTCAGTGCAATTGAACATAAACATAAGATTTGAAAGCAAATACAATTAAAATCTAAGATACCACAACTGTTTCTTATTCATTGTTAATGATGTTTTGGAAGAGTTTGTAGGAGTAAGACCGACTGTGACACTTAGTGTAAACAAGCATGAATCATAAAATTCAAAAGGAAATACAACTAAAACCTACAACACCACAACTATGCCTTATTCATCGTGATGATATTTTGGAAGAGTTTATAAGAGTAAGTCTAGCTGTGATGATCAATGTAAACAAGCATGAAACATAAACTTCAGAAACATGCTTAAGCTAGAAATGAAAAAAACGAGACTAAAATACTTATCTAAACCATATAAACAAGGCTGCTCAGGAGGCAGGGGCCCTCTACCACCGGAGTAGCACGTAAAATCTACTTCAAGATTGACTCAGTGCTTTCAATAAAGTGATACTTCTTGCATTAGAGAGAGATTACTTTAAAACATAGTGTTTTCGTACTTCTGAAATCTAGCAGTCAAAATACAAAATCTAACCTTGTCCCTCGATTTCCCGAGCCATATTTATAATAAATTTACATAACTATCTTGAGATAACCTAGGGATAATGGTATTTCCAAATAAAAACCAAACTAGGACTCTGATGGTGGTCACGTAATAGAATTAAGGACATCTGGACTGTCCTTGTCCTATTAGGAGTCTGTCTCCTAGTTTGAGTTCCCACGTGCATAACCGCCTACAGAATTCCGTTCAAACTTCATGGAGAGAAAAAAATGATGAGGGAATGATGTGGAATACGCCCATATGTGTTTTTCTCCAAGATGACACCTGGAACCTGCGTAGACATGAAGACAGCTGCAGAATCGGCAACTAGCTACAGAATTTCTGCATTCTGTAGCTAGATCTAGTTCAAAAAGTACTACAATGACAAAATCATAAAAACATAGCAAGTTAGTCATGATATTCATTCTTAAAGCAATTTTAACTAATTCTATTGATCATTTGAGCCTGTGATTAATAATGGACAAATGAAATGGAGTGGAATGTGGTGGAAGAAAGAACATCTTTGGAGCTCAACATACCCCCACTGCTAGGTTCTTGCATGTCCTCATGCAACTATTCCATGAACTCTGAGACCTCTGCAAGGACATCCAACCCTCTTCTTCTGATTTTCCTGGAAGTTAAAGGCCTTCTGGGCTTTCTTATGACTAACTTGAATCTCAAATTTGTGAGTGCCCTGGTTAAATTTTTATTTCTCTTCTTCAATTTTTCACTGGCCTTGTACAACTTTTGCATTTGTAGAGACAGAGTTGAATTCATATCAGTTTTCAGTTTAACTTGCTTTCTTAGAATTTCATTCTCATTCTTGATATGCCTGTTGAGTACTTCGAATTCGTACCTATTTCTTCTTAGCATATCAATTTCAGACTTTGGTGGGCTAGGAGTTTTGTCTCTAGATTCTGAAGCTCTTCTCTCTAATGACTCAATATAATTGTAAACTTGTTGCTATGCTGGATCAATTTATGGAACTTCTTCATCAAAATCCTCCTCAGTAGGTGTTTCTTCATCTTCTATGTTTATGACTCCAGTTTTTTTAACCTTTGTTTTCTTTAGTATCCCTCTAAGTCTACGACTCCTTCTCGGTTGAGATGGCCCTTCTCCTTTCTCTCTGGCAAATTTTCTTATTATCCTCTCTTTCTTAAGCTGCTTATTAATCTGAATCAATTTCTCAGAAATAATTTCTTCACTGCTTTCTTGTATTGTTTTACCAGTTTCAGTTTTGGAGGTTTTCCATCTTTTGCTTCTTTTTGTGGGTTTGTCTTTAGGTGGAGGTTCCTTGGGTTCCTCAAAGTGATTTCTCACTAATAAGTCTTCCCAATTATCTCCCATTTTTCTCAAATGATGTTCAATCAAAATTTTGACTAAGCCATGGTGGTATAAGGTTGTTTCCAGAAATTGAATTCTATTTTGAACACTTGAGGCCATTTTCTTTAAACTTTGAAGCAAGAAAAAGGGCAAATTAAGTTCTTCTTCTAGGAAATGCATTATCAACCGAATATGATAGACATAGAAAGTACCATATCTTCCTTCACAAGTGATGAATTTCTGCAAGATAAGCAACATGTTCCTCCATTTGTTCTTTAGTGCAGAGCTAGGGATACTCTTTTTAAAAATGGTAACGTCCATACCTGGTGACTTGAGTATCTGCTTCCATGCTTCGTTATGAAATTCTCTATTCTTGAACCACCTTTCTCCTTGTCTGGGAAATTCGGTTGCTTCTGCAATGGCAACTTCTGTAATGGTGAATTTAATATCTCCTATCTCGACCTTAGCTCCTTTGAAGGATCTTGAAAACGTTTTGGTCACCTCTTTGTGAAACCCAATGAATTTTTCAAAGAATTGCAACCACCCTGCTTGTTGTAATATTCCTCTGACTTGAGGATAACCTTCCAAGTACTTAGTTCCAACCGGTTCAGTCCTCACTATAAGACCCATAACTCCACTTTCGAACCTTCAAATTGTTGCTCCTTTGTTCACGGTGATAACGGATGTTACAGAGATGTTTTGCCCCACAGATGTTTCCTCTGTTTTACAGACTGAAATGGTTAAGAGTTGGCTACAGGAAAGAATGATATGGAGTGATTGCGGAATGAATATAATGAGGTGAGGATGATGTATATGAGTTGAAGGATATCACGGAAGAAAAGACCGCGGAGATATTTTTTAACGAATTCGAAATCATCATTAAATTCTTTGGCCTAGTGACGTGACTAATCCAATCACTTCAGCACTTTAACCATTTAGATTAAATGATGATCGAATATGGGATTTGAAATGGTGGAATAGAAGGAGTTTTATCCAAAATTTTTACGGGATGTTTGTTAGGCATGATCAACAAAATTAATTAAAACAACTTTCTGAACTATTCATAACTTAACTATACTAAAATTTTTCATGATATGTCATTATAATCATAACTTTTACCTTTGCCTTTCCTCTGATTTTTTTTTTTTGTGTTCTTCATATGCTTTGTTCTCTCTTGAAAATCATTAATTTTTGAGTCTTCATAACCTTCTTGATTTTTCTTGTTGTCATGGATATGCAGGATCATTTTATTGTAGATCAGGTGATTACTAGACAGTGCTTTCAGGATCTCTGGCTGCAGAATGTCTGTCTGGATGCAGAATGTCTGACTGGCTACAAAATTTCTAACTAGCTGCAGAATATCTGATTGATTGCAGAATGTACCTGTAGAGAACTTGAAATATGAAATGGAATGGTTTGGAGCATGAATGGAATGTTGTATGGAATGAGTGAGGATGGATAATAAAATATGGTGTAATGGAATATGAATGAAGTGAGTAATGGAGTGGAATGGATCACATCTTATGAAATGGAGTGAAGTATGAGAAGTGGCCTACAATTCATGATATGTATTATTCATTTGCAGAAAGACGTCAAACTTTAAAAATATAGAATGGAAATGAGGTGGACCATGGAGTGAAATGAATGAAGTGTGGATGAATGAATGAGATGGAGTATGGATGGATGAAATGAGATGGACCATAAGTGAAATGAATCTGCACTTATGATTTTGTAATAACTACTTGCAGAAAGAACATATTTGAAAAGCTAGAGTGTCAGAAAGATTCTGATTTTCACTCCACCTTTTCTGTATAAACATGCCAATCAGTGATTGGTTTTCATGTTTATACTTTTTTTTTTTTTCAATATCTGACTTCAGAAAATTCACTTAAGTTGATGAAGAAGAAAAATTCTTCTTCATTAACTTCATATCACTGCTTTCCTGGAATTTCTTGACAAATTCTTCTCTTGAGAGTGGCTTATGATACAACTTCAATCTATGACCATTCACAAGAAAAGTGACCTTCTCTTCATCTATTGTCCTGATTTTTATTGCTCCATTGTCAAAAATTATTATGATTTCATATGGCCCAAGCCAATGTGTTTGGAATTTACCTTGAAAATCCTTGAAATTTGAATCAAACAAGAGAGCCCAATCACCTTCCTTGAACTTTTTTTCCTTGATGTACTTGTCATGCCATCTAGTCCTTTGCTGTTGGAATAGACTTGTTTTCTGAACTGCATCTTGTCTGATCTCATCCAATTCATTAATCTGCTCCAATCTATGCTTTTGTGCCTATGATAGATCAAGTCCTAGCTGAACTGCCATTTTGAAAGTTTGAATCTGGAACTCTATGGGAAACAAAACTTGCTTTCCATAAACAAGTTCATAAGGAGTATGACCTGTTGTGCTTCTCCATGTACTTCTATAGGCCCACAAGGCTTCAAGAAGCCTATCTACCCAATCTCTTCTATGTAAATGGACAGTCTTTGTTAGGATCCCTTCAATAACCTTATTAGTAGATTCCACTTGACCATTTTCTTGTGGATGATAGGGAGTAGATTTTGTGTGTCTGATTTTGTACCTCTCCATCATTTGTTCCACTAGTCTTGATGTGAATTGAGCTCCTTGATCTGTAACAATTTCCCTTGGGACACCAAAACGAGTAAAAATATCCTCAAAAAGAAAATTAACTATAGATGCTTCCGTAGCAAAAAGTAATGGCTTTGCCTCTACCCATTTGGTAACATAATCAATGCAAACTAATATATATTTCTTTTGTCTTGATGGAGGACAAATAGGTCGTACAAAATCCAAAGCCCATTTTTCAAAAGGTTCAATATGTACCTGAGGTTGTAATGGAATCTCACCTGAAGGAGAAGGTTTTCCTACCCTTTGGCAACTGTCACACCTTTTGACATACTCTTTAACATCTTTAAACAAGGATGGGAAATAATATCCTAAATGGTCCTCTTATCAGCAAAGGACTAGATGGCATGAAAAGTACATCAAGGAAAACCTTCTCCTTCAGGTGAGACTTACCAAGTACATCAAGGAAAACCTTCTCCTTCAGGTGAGACTTGACATACTCTTTAGCATCTTTAAACAAGGATGGGCAATAATATCCTAAATGGTCCTCTTATTAGCAAAGTATCCGCCACAAGGTTCATCATGACATGCTTTGAGAATCTCAGGCATCTCATCTTCTTGAACACATCTCCTAATGATAAAATCTGGACCAGTCTTGTACAACTCATTAGCAACCCATGAATATTTTGCACTGTCATAAATGATTTTTCTTTTATCTCTTGCATTCATTATTGAAGGAAATTTTCTTGAAACTAAATAATTAGCAATATCAGCAAACCAAGGAGTTTGGGTAGAAATTGAAAAAAGATATTCATCAAGAAATTGATCTTCAACTGGAGTGTCATCTTTGATGTTTTGGAGTCTAGATAGGAAATCAGCTACTGTGTTTTGTTTTCCAGGCCTATCTAGAATGGTAATGTTGAATTCTTGTAAAAGCAATAACCATCTTATAACTCTGCCATTAGTAATTGATTTGTTCATTAAGTATCTAATTGCAGAATGATCCGTGTGAACAAAAGTTTCATAGCCTGTTATATAGTGTCTGAATTTGTTTATGGCATGAACAACAGCTAAAAACTCTTTTTCAGTTACAGTATAGTTTAACTCTGAAGGAGTCAAATTTTTACTGGTATAGTAGATGGCATAAGGAATCAGGTCTTTTTGTCCCAATACTGCTCCTAGAGTTGTATCTAAGGCATCTGTTGAAATATGAAAAGGTAACTTCCAGTTAGGTCCCCTTAAAATAGGTGCTTCAGAAATTTTTGTTTTCAGGGTCTCAAAGGCTAACTGGAAATCAGAATTCCATTTGAAATCACAGTCTTTGGTAAGTAATTTGAAGAGTGGAGATGCTATCTTGGTGAAGTTTTCTATAAATCTTCGATAATACCCTATAAATCCAAGAAAACTCCTAACATCTTTTTGACAACTTGGAATAGATAAGTTAGAGATGAATTCAACTTTTGACTCATCAACTCTAATCCCATCCCCTGAAATGTGATGTCCTAAAACAATTCCTTCAGTAAAAATCATAAAACACTTCTCATGACTAAGTGAAAGATTTGCTTCTTTACATCTTTTTAAAACTTTTTCCAAGTTTGCTAAGGCTTCTTCAAATGTGTTTCCATAAACCGTGAAATCATCCATATATACCTCTACACAATCATGTATTAGATCTGAAAAGATTCCTAATACTGCCCTTTGAAATGTTGCAGGTGCATTGCATAATCCAAATGGCAATACTCGGTAAGCATAGGTACCCCAAGGACAGGTAAATGTGGTTTTGTCTTGATCCTCAAGTGCTACTTGAATTTGATTGTAACCACTAAACCCATCTAGAAATGAGAAGTACTTTTTGCCAGCTAATGTATCTAACACTTGATCTATGAAAGGTAAGGGAAAATGGTCTTTAAGAGTAGCTTTGCTTAATTCTCGGTAGTCAATACATACCCTCCATTTACCATTTTTCTTTGGCACAATTACCAAAGGAGAAACCCACTGACTATCTGAAATAGGATAGATAAAGTTGACATTCAACAATTTCTGCAATTCTTCTTTAACAATCTCCCTAAGATTTGGATTCATCCGTCTTTGAGGTTGTCTGATTAGTTTACAATTTTCCTCTATGTAGATGTGATGAGTGCAATTCTTGGGGCTTATCCCTTTCATATCAGTGTACTCCCATGCATATGCAGAAGAATGTCTCTGTAAAATTTTGACTAGCTCTTCTTGTTGAGATTTTTCTAGGTTCTTGTTTATGTTTAAAGTTTTTCCTGGAAATATCTCAATTGTAGAGCTGCCAAATTTATCCATGGAATAGAGAGACATCTGCCTTGATGAAAAAAACTCAATGTTGGATTCTTCTTGAAATTGTTCATGTTTATGTTCCGAAGAGGATTCAAAGTTTTTTGTATTCAGAATTTGACTATCTTCACTAATTTCTGAAATTGTGAAGAGGGGTTGTAAGTCTTCTTCATCCTCTATCCATTGAGTATCATCTAAATCTGTAATTGTCCTTGCTGGAGGATAAAAAGTGAATTTCTTAGTTGAAATACCATCAGAGATGTACATATCACCAGATCTACAACTAATGAAAGCATCAGCTGTAGCTAACCAAGGTCTTCCTAATATAATTGGATGCCCTCCTAGATAAGAGGACCACTGGAATGACTTCTAGGATCATGAAATCCATAGGGTACTCCCAAGAATATAGGGACACTGGAATGTCTTCTATTACCCCGTCAGGTTTGATCACAGATCTGTCTGCTAATTGTAATAATGTGGGTATAAAGAGAAGATTAGGAAGTTTCAGTTTATCCATGATTTGTCTACTCATGATATTGATTACTGCTCCTAAAACAATGAGTGTATTTTGGATCTCAATTCCTTTGATGTGAATTTTAACAACTGGATTTCTTGGGTCTAGATACTTTGGAATAGCAATCTTACCCATCATGATATCTGCTATTTTTCCTGCCAGTTGAATTTTCTTTGTCTCTCTTATTATTTTTCTTGTTTTCTTCATGCTCAACTCCTTTATTGTCTTTGCTAAATTTGGAATTTCCTTGATAGCATGTAATAATGGAATCTTAATACAGACATTTCTTAGCTCATCTAGGAAATCATAATTAGGCACCATAATTTGTTTTTCTACACCTCTATCAATTTGTAATCTTTCTGGAAAGGGAGGTGTAGGAGTGGATGTTGATGGCTGCTTTAATACAGGAGTTGAAATTATTGGTTCTTTTTGTTTTGATTTTTCAATGTTTGGGTCCTGAAAAGATGTGTCTTCTTCAAGACTTTTATTTTCCCGTAGAGAATCTTCCTCAGAGTTATCTTGTTCTTGTATGATCATAGAAGGTTTCCTCTTTTCAAGTATTCTTCCAGACCTAAGTTGAACATCACTAAGGTCTAGAGGAGTAATTAAATAAGTTGGAAACTGTTGGCCTTCTATCATGTATGTATTCTAAGGATTTTTATTGTTGGGGTTTGGTATGGGTTGAGCAGGTAACTGATTTGATTTCTGAGAAAATGGTAATGGGAGTGGTTGATTTTGATGTTGTGGGTTCTGAGGATTCTTTTGAGGATTTTGAGGAGAAAAATGTGGGTATGGTGGATAGGATGGTGGATATTGATAGTACTGGGAGTATCTTCCATAGGGATTTTGTGCTCCTTGTGCCCAAGCTTGAGATTGATTTTGAAATTGGGGCCAAGGTTGCTACCAAGAATTCCAGTTTGGTGGGGGTTGATTATACATTTGATCATGAAATCCTTGTGTTTGAGGTCCTTGCCAAGGCCTTCTAGAGACAAAATTGAGAGATTCTGTGGAACTTGTAGGAGTATCTTCTCGAAAGACAGATTTAAGACCAGGAAGTGAAAGACAACTCTTGGTCTCATGTTTTTCTGAACAAATTACACAGGTCTCTACAACTTTTGCATCCAAAGGACATTCTCTCAAGGCATGCTTCTTTCTACATTTGGGACAAAAGATTGCTAAAGCATCAGATTCAGCTTTTTGCTTGTTTTGTAACTTAAGGGTGTCTATTTGTTCACTAAGACTCCCTAAGATGTCAAATTTGAATTCATCAAGTATATGTCCTATTTATGCCCTACTTACTTTCCCAGAAGCAGACTTACTTGCCCTTGCAAGAGCAGGGTCTCTTGGTCCTTTTACAGTTTTAGATTTCCCTCTTGAAAGGTTGATATATAATTCAGCTATTTCAGGTAATGTGAGCTGAGATATATCCCCTTTTCCCATCATATTAAGGATATCTAGCCATTCATCCCTAATTGTCTTCAACAAGAGAGCTTTCAAGGTATCTTGGTCTAGGTTTTCCATTTTTTCTCTTTTGATGTTGTAATGAAATCTCTCCAACAAATCTTCCAAGTTTTCATCCTCTTTTTGTATCATCTTGAACACTTCCCCCTTATGATTAAATAGCATACAATAATCCAAATACCTTTGTAGAAATGCTTGTTTCATGTCTTCTCATGTCCTGATAGAACTGTTGATCAAACTCATAAACCACTTCAATGCTACTCCTTTCAATGTTGAAGTAAATAGTTTAAGTTTTTGAGCATCTTGTAAGTAGTCATAAGTTCTACATAGGACTTCAAATTAAAATAGGAAGGTTTCAGGATCTTCAGTTTTTAGTTCGTAGAAGTTTGGAAGGACAAAGGGTGAAATGTTTTTCATGGTTGTATTGGTTTCTTCGTCTATTATAGGAAACCCAAAAGAGCTTCCCATTTCTCTTCTACCTCTTCCTCTACCTCCTTCTCCTTCTGCACCTCTACCTCTACCTCTACCCCCTCCAAATATCAGTGTGTTCTCCATTAGAGACTCTCCTCCCCCCTTCTACCATATGTGGATTCTTCTGAGGAAGTGGTGTACCTTGTGTCTCTAAAGGTGGTCATTGAATCTTTCTTGGAAAAGATTCATGGGGGATGAAGTGGAAGGTCTTTTCAAGTCTGATGGAATATCCGATCTTAAGTCTTCTCCCGAATTCTAGGATCAAGAAAGGATTGTGTGGGTCCGAGTTGGAGGTGTGCTGGCTTTCCTATTCATGAAACAAGTGGTATAGGAGGAATCAAACTTATGCTTCTGCTTCTTATGAATCTACCCCTTGAGTCTCTCTCTCTACGCATATCATTTTTTTTGGGAGTTAAGAAACAAGGCTTCCTAGTTACACTTCTCCGGAAACGATGCCAAAATGTTTGTGCTCAACCTAGTGTTCCTAAATTGAGTTCATTAATTGTCAACCAGGGTTGGTAAACTGCTAAAGTGTGGTGCACTATATGTGCCTAGGTATTTGTTTCTCACTATGTTGTGTTTAGTGTTTTTTGATGTTTTTGGTTTTATGGTTTTATGTTTGAAAAGGGAAAGAACTAAATGCTGGTGAAAAGAAGCTATTGGTTATATTAAAGCAGAACAAGGCCTAAACTATGGATGGCAAACAACAAATGCAAATACTAAAACAGAACAAAGCCTAAACTATGGCTGGCAAACAACAAATTCAAAGCTTGATAATGACTTCATTGCAAGGAAACAAATCACAACATGAGCTTGAACTTATCCAATTCATTCATTAAAGATGTGTTGGAAGAGCTTGAGAAATGGACAAGTTAAGTGTGAATGAAGTTCTCCTAAATAAACAATCAACTTACAATGTTACAACATCTCATCCATGATTAAAGGTTTATTGGAACATATTTTGAAAAGAAAATTTGTAGCACAATAAGATTTTTACTCTAAACTAACTTCTAATTCTGTTCTGCAACTTAATTTAGCACCACTAGGCCTCACTCAAAAGTTATAGGTTTCTTTTTAAAATAGTCCTTGAGAAAAGGCTTATTTGTGAAATGGTAAAAGGGTTGCAAAATACTCCAGGCCTTATACTGATACTAGCTTCTGTCCAGATAATTATGTATTAATATGAGGTTGGAACAAAAGAAGTTTTTTTTGTAAATAATGAAGATCGTGGTATCTAAATTTAACAACTAACACAATTTAAAATGCAATGAATAACAACTAAACTGGAATGCTAATAAAATGAGCTAAGACTAAACTAGAATGCTACTAATCTACTTGAAGTACAATGAACAGAGTTAAATTAAAATGCCATTATCAAACTTGAAATGTAGTGACAGAGCTGAACTAAATGAAATCATCCTCCGGAGTGTTATGACTAAACTAACATGCAGCTAGTCTATTGGAATTCTATAGCCCATCTTGTTCAATATGAATGATATTTTGGAAGAGTTTGTAAAAACAATTCTGGCTGTATTATTCAATGCAATTAAACATAAACATAAGATTTGAAAGCAAATACAATTAAAATCTAAGATACCACAGTTGTTTCTTATTCATTGTTAATGATGTTTTGGAAGAGTTTGTAGGAGTAAGATCGGCTGTGACACTTAGTGTAAACAAGCATAAATCATAAAATTCGAAAGGAAATGCAACTAAAACCTACAACACCACAACTATGCCTTATTCATCGTGATGATATTTTGGAAGAGTTTATAAGAGTAAGTCTAGTTGTGATGATCAATGTAAACAAGCATGAAACATAAACTTCAGAAACATGCTTAAGCTAGAAATGAAAAACGAGACTAAAATACTTATCTAAACCGTATAAACAAGGTTGCTCAGGAGGCAGGGGCCCTCTACCACCGGAGTAGCACGCAAAATCTACTTCAAGATTGACTCAGTGCTTTCAATAAAGTGATACTTCTTGCATTAGAGAGAAATTACTTCAAAACAGAGTGTTTTCGGACTTCTGAAATCTAGCAATCAATCACAAAATCTAACCTTGTCCCTCGGTTTCCCGAGCCATATTTATAATCAAAATTACATAACTGTCTTGAGATAACCTAGGGATAATTGTCTTTCCAAATGAAAACCAAACTAGGACTCTAATGGTGGTCACGTAATAGAATTAAGGACATCTGGACTGTCCTTGTCCTATTAGGAGTCTCTCTCCTAGTTTGAGTTCCCACGTACATAACTGCCTACAGAATTCCGTTCAAACTTCGTGGAGAGCAAAAAATGATGAGGGAATAATGTGGAATACACCCATATGTGTTTTTCTCCAAGATGACACCTGGAACCTGCATAGACATGAAGACAACTGCAAGATCGGCAACTAGCTACAGAATGTCTGCATTCTGTAGCTAGATCTAGTTCAAAAAGTACTACAATGACAAAATCATAAAAACATAGCAAGTTAGTCATGATATTCATTCTTAAAGCAATTTTAACTAATTCTATTGATCATTTGAGCCCGTGATTAATAATGGACAAAGGAAATGGAGTGGAACGTGGTGGAAGAAAGAACATCTTTGGAGCTCAACACTTTTGACACTTTTTGGAAATCTTTATTCACCTCTGAATTTACATTCTCTTGTAAAGAAATTTCAATGTTTTCTTCACAGGCCCTCTTGTCTTCGACAAAACTTATTCTTTCTACATCAAAGGAAAAATTTCTACAAGCCCACACATTATCTTCGATTTCTTGTGCATAAAGAAACATCAACGTCAGAGTGCGATGCTTTCTCTCCTTGAGATAAAAAGCCAAGACAATAGAAAGAGCCTTCAAATAGTAAACCATAGCTGTTGCTTCTGGAGGTCGAATTTCTTTTGGCATGCTGAAATAAATTTTTTGAAACCTCCTATTAAACTCAGAAATTGATTCATTGCTTTGCCTCTGGATAGAATATAATTCCAAGAGGTGCTTTTCATATGACTTATTCTCACCCCAATATGTAAGAAATATATCTTGAAGATCTTGCCAGGAATTAATTGAACTTGCTTCCAAACACTAGAGCCATTGCTGAGCATCCTACTTTAAAGAATGACAAAACATCCTTAAAGCTATGTCTTCATAAATAATTTGAAATTTGTCCAGAAAGTACTCAAATTCCAAGATATGTAGTTTAGCTGAAATGTCCTTCTCCTTCCTGGAGAAAATTGGCAAGGAATTGAATCCTTTTGAAGGATATTGATGGAGAATGGCAGGCAGCTTTAGGGGTTTAAAGATTTATTTGTTTTTGAACTGAAAAATAGTCAATTTCTTGTGAGGAAAAATATTATCATCCAAAGATGATGAATCATCACCTTTATGCCTAAACTGTGATTGATTATCTTTTGGGATTGTAATACAATAGTCATCCCTCCTTTCATATTTAGGAGATACACTTGTGTCAAGATCTATAATACAAGGAGAAGAAAAATCATCTGTTTCCAATAATGAATTTACATTTTGGGCCTTATAATCTTCTGAGAAAATAAAGCAGGAAACAATCCTTTTAATATAAAAGGGAAAATAGACCACTAAACTGACAGTAAAAAATAGAACCTCCTTTAAAAAATGGAAATTCTGATACATGTTTTTTCCATGATACTTTCTCATCTTCTTGCTAGAAAAATTCTTCATCTAATGAAAGCTTCATCAGTGGAGTCACCAGGTGAATAATAAACAACCAAACTTCAAATCTGAATCTTGTTCACCATCAAGAATAAGGGATTATGAAACCTTCTGCTGCAAGGTATTTGACCTCGTGTTTGGCTTTTTGAAAATGAGAATTCTTTAAAAAGTAAACACAACCGAGTACTTCCTCCTCGCTGAACAACCAGAGGAAATAGAAAGAAAACCCAGGGAAATGAACTTCGCTTCTTCGATCCCCAGCAATGGCGCCAATTAATGTTGTACCTTAAGAAACAATTCCTTGGCTGTGAAAAGGAATCCGTGCTTAAGACATTCATATAATTATGTCATAGAAATATTGATCCTTGTTTAATCACCTCCAAATTTTAATCATTAAACCTTCAAAATGAAATGCTATAAATGTCCCACAATGCTATTATCTGCTGATATAGAATGAAATGATCAGAAGAAGAATGAAAGGAAAAAGCCCAAAATGATATGCTGTTGTACAGAATCTATCATCTCACACTTTAGAAGAATTATAAGAAAGGAACAGTTAAAATGAAGGAGCGCCTATTAAGGGTTTTAACTCTTATTTACACACGTAAAAAGAGATCTGCTGCTTCAATACTTCATTTTATTCAAAGACAGGAAATACATTATGTAAACTAGAAGACACATCAATATCAATGAATGCTAGAAGCTTGCTTTTCATTCATTAATCACTTTGAAATCTTAATACAAAGATCACTGTCTGGAGGTCCAAAAACCAGACTCTTTTTGTTTCTTGGAATCTTCTTTAAATACAAAATAACAAAACATTTTTCAGTGATGAAACTAATTCTAACTGCTTTAACTACTTACAGTTATGGAGGTACATGCCTTAAAAAGGTCCTATTACAATTTACATGATTTTGAGAAAATAAAATAACGTGAAATTGAAAATTCCTAATCTATAAGAACAACCGCTTCTGATACAGTTGCTGAGTCAACGACTACTTTTCGTTGAGATGCTGGGATTCCTTTTACTAAGTCCATTGAGAATGTTTTTCACTTTTTCCATATCTCACTTTGGGTTGTTGGTGAATTCTTGAAACTATGATATTCCAACCTGAATGCAACAATCTAACTGTGTGTAGGTATTTCTGTGAAGAGAGTCTTCACCATCCATAACAAATTGAAATGCCTTTGCAAGAAATTAAACACTGTTTCTCCTTTTAAAATCTGCGTATTTTCATGCCTGTTATCCATCTTGATTTTTGCCAGTATTAATGAATCTTTATAAAATTTCCATGACAGAATGTTTCCTTTCTCTGTCCAACATGAAGGTAAACCTATTATTGTCAACAATCCGTAAAGTAGTGGAGAATGAAAAGGTGGCGACGACACGGCTCAAAGGGGAAAACAATTACAAATGATTTTAAAATGTGATAAAGATCAATTTAAAAGCCACGCAAACCCGTAATAAATGCCTGAAATGACGTGTAAAAAACCGTTGACAAGGTTTATCATGGATTACAGCTGTCTTCCACTTTGCCTCATGATGTCATTGCGTAGGCTCCTGGAGTACGGCGACAAACTTTGGCTAGTCCCCCTGCAATGAATCTACACCGTTGATCATTGTTTACCGCGAGGTCTAACATGTCAATTGTAGGGGCACTTGATTCAATAACTCACGAGCTCTTTGTGCCTCCGCACTTTATCATTCGGTTATAATATTCAATACTTGCCACTTCCGCTCGGAGACTTGCTCGACGTTTAAACATGAAACTATAATATACATCCAAATAAAGTTTAACAATAAACTTAATTTGCATCGAGATTTTAGAAACATTTCTTTTTTATGTTACAGACACTCGAAAAAAGCAGCAAACCAAGATGCTAGGCAATGCATTTGGGTAGAATTGACAAATTCTGGCCATAAGTAATGCCCAATTAACACCCATAGAAAACCTGCTACATTTGAATAGACATCACATCGTTTTTCCCAAAACTTCATGCGCTTAATTTTAGTTCAAAAATTCTGAATATCTGGTAAGACCCAAACGTACAAATCTTAGCATTAGCTTCCTGGGAAACCTGCTCATTAAAGCCCCTGCTTGTACTATTCTGAGATTTTTATAAGAAATATTAAAACTCGGATTATTTGGCAGTGATTGTTTTATACCCAATTCATTACTCAAAAATAACTATTTGGGTTTCCCAAAATGCCAACACCTGATTCAAATCACGAATGACTGCTCCAAATATCCGCCTTGCAATGTAATTAAGTAATCCAATAGAGGTGAATCATTGAGAAACATATGTTGAGCTTGCGATTATTTTTATTTGAACATGTTCCAATTCTTTTTAAATCTTAATAATTTTTTCCTCAGCAACCTTGAATTTCTGAGACTCTCTGTTGACTTTTAGCTGAGTCGAATTAGGCTACAACATGATCTAAGGTAGGATCGACACCTTCATAAAATTTACTTGTAAAATGAATATATTTAGAGAAAGATAAACTTAGTTGTTCGTTTGTTGCTAGATTGTCTTCTGACACTAGGGAGATTGATCTTGTCCGCAAGATCGATTTATCTGGCCAACAGGACTTGGCATTCATGGCCAAGGCATAGCTCAACCATTGGATGTCGTGCATAGACCTTGCTACACAGGTTTGGGATACACTGAAGGAGGATGTTCGAAGGAAAACAAAGGCAAACATAAATTTTTGAATGTAGGAAGGAAGATGATTGATGGGAACACTTCACCATCATTCCATGGAATTGCATGTCACAGTAGAAGGGCCGAGGCAAGCTGTCATCACCATGATTGCACCAGAGACCACCCGAGAGGTATAACAAGTCTCAATATTCTCGAGTTCATTTTGATTATAATAATGTTGCTAAACATGAACGTAAATCATGGCATAAGAAAACTTGTCATTTTTGTGGTTTACATAACCATGGCATTTCTGAGTGTTGGAAAAGAATGGCAGCACAAAGGAGGATGAGGCATGAAAAGCCTTCTCCACAGCAGGGAAATAAATTAGTTAAGTAGGTCTTGAGGAAAAAGACCTTTTGCAGCCATTACAACCAAAGTGGCCATCAAAGAGCAATATGTTCGAGGTTCCATCTAGAGCAGCAGCTTAAGGATGAAGTGTCGGTTCATGAACCAGTTGAAACAGATGTTCGACAAGCAAGTGTGCCACAGGGAGATGATCCATTCTAGATGGGAATGTGTGTCATGGCCGTGTTTGTAAATCATATGTCGCATTTTTAACTGTAAAAGTGATGATGTGTTTTCCATCGCTTGTTAAGAAACCATGATATTTTGGCCTTGTCTTGTAAATCATGTGATGCATTTCTTTCATGTAAAAGTGATGACGTGCTACCATCACCTAGAAATGCGACAATGATGTTTTTTTCCTTGTAATGATAGCTGGGGTGTGATTTCAATTTGATGTAAACTTGACCACTGAGTATGTCAACTCATGGCAAGTATGGAAATGTTTTGGGTCATAGTTTGTCATATTTGAGCATGTAATTTGCAAGAGATTGTACTACAGGTTTGCAGAGGATGCAGGTGTAGGCTCATCACTTAAGGCTCCAAAGAAAAAAGGTGAAGGAGATGGAAGGTGACCTTTTTTAGGACATTGGTGGTGCAGACATTGTACACAGTAGTTGCAGATTATTGTCAATGATTTTGGAGGAAAAAAAGCTCCTCATTGGGGAGGAATGATCTAGGTGGCTCCAGAGACACACACAAGACAAAGAGGGCTGATGAAAGATCAAAAATCAAAGTGTTCGAATTGCTCTCGAACCAGGTTCAAGTTGAATATCTTGTCATCCTGATCACAATAGTGCAAACAATTCGTCAAACCGATCTTGTATGCGAAAGTTAAAAGCAATCAAAGTTTTGGGTTGACTTGATGAGGTGGCAAGCTTAAGGAAGACACAATTTGGAAGAAACCTAACCACTGGATTTCAGCGAGCTCCGACTGGATTCTGGGAAATTTTTGGCCCCGTTAATTTTTCTCCTTCATCATCTTCCCAAGTTTCTAAATCATCTTCCCAAATAATGAGTTGAAGTTGACATGAAGATATCCATTGAAGGAGGACCATAATTATTCCCTCATCATTGACATGAAACAAAGGATTTCCCAAGATTATAGGAGTGATTCAGGACTGTTGCAAAGAGAATTAGATAAGCAGATGATGTTTGAATTGGAAAAAAGAGACTTCTTTGGAACATATTGGCGACACGACTCCGGAGTGTGGAATCAATTGACTCAAAATGGGACCAGGGGTCATGATGAAAAAAATGATGATCAAATAAGAGGCAAATGGATTTCCAAAAACCAGGAAGGCAAGTGAAGAATGAAGGATATACCCAATCCGACATGAAATGCAAATGAGTTTCACGTTCAAGAGCAACATGCTGCTTAATACAAAGGATGTTCCACTTTCAATTTCCCCCTGTTATTTCTAACGAGTACCTATTTATTTTTAATATCTAGCATGAATATGAAAACATATACTGAGTGTGTAAGTTCATTCTTCAAGTGAATCCATCCTCGTAATTTTAACGAGCTCTAGGAAGGAGGAACTCGGTCCTGTCATGGCGACAAGTCTTTCCTCGTTTAATTTTTTACGAGTCTGACGGAAGAAAAACTCGGTGTCTTTTTCATGTTTAGGGAGTTTGAAAAAATTTTGAAAAAAAAAACTCCATCATGTCCCTTTTCGTAAATCGTCCCTCGAATCCGAAAAGGTAGAAAAAAATGTCTGAGATAACCTCTTGACCATGTTTGGTCAAGGTATTCCTTTTTCGTAAATAGTTAATCTCAGCCTGAAAAAGGGGTAAATGTATACTGAGACAATATCAATTCATTTACTTTAACGAGTTGGAAATGAAAATTACTCGATAATCTTTTCATTTTTTGAGAGTCAGAAAATATCTGAAATATGACTCCAGGGCGTTCCTTTTTCGTTTACTTGCTAACGAGTCCGAAAAAGAGATAAAATAAAACTCGTTGCATAAGTAAAAAATGATTACTATCACCATAAAAGATCCTGTTTCTGCACAAAAAAGAAAAAGCATCACTGATATTGAGAAAAAATAATAAAATATTGGTAAAAATATCTTCAAAAATCCATAAATAGACAAAAATTAAATCATTTTACCATTCTATTTGGAGCAAATTAGAGAAGCACTTTTTACCCCATTTTCTCTTGATCTTCATACTAGTGGTGCAGCTGATCCAAGATACCATTCGACAATCTGTTAGCTACAGGTAAGAGCCATATCTTTTTTCTTAAATTTAATTCCATTCTTAGGTCATTTAGTTTATAAATTTTGGTGTTGGGGGAAGGATTTAAAAGTTTTATTTCATAGGCGATTAGCGTGGGTTCTATCTATCGGACCCGCGTCGATCAACCCTAGCCCGATAGGCCATCGCGTCATTAACACCTTTTCAATTTTGACAGGCGCGCTGACCGCGAAGAAGATTTTAAAACATGAAATCTCTCCTCTTTCAATTATTTATTCCCAAATTTAATCTAATGAAAGCTTTTAAAATGCCATTTGAACATGTTTTGCAGGTGTCTTTAGTGAATATGGTGATTGAATGGAAAGAGAGGGGTCACGAGGTGGAAGACCACGAAGCCCTCAAAGATCTAAAATGCATAAATTAACTAAGGAATTGCAGATTGCTTAAATTTTTCCAAACCTCAAGACTTAGAGCTCAGGTGGAGATGCTAGAATATATTATCAGGATATCGGACGTTGATCGCAAAATTTTCATTATTGGGGATAAAGAGATTGGACTAGAAGTTTATGAAATCTACTTCATAACAAGATTTTCCAGGAAAGGGGAGAAGATCCAACTCTCTGAAGCTCATACCAAAGGACAGAGCACTAGCATGCTCATCTAGAGACATTGTCCAGGTGATAGAAATACTTCCAGTAGAAAGGTGGATATCAAAACAATCACCGATCTACCTTTTAGGTCGATTTTTCACTGTATGGCTTCTGTAGTTGGGGCCCAAGAATGGCATGAGGCAACAAATATCAGTTCCAATATGCTATAGATTGGCTTGCACCCACAATTTTCAATTGGTGCAAGGGGTTGTTGGCTAATATGAAGATCCAACTAACCAAGTGAAAAACATGACGCCTTAAACAATTCATATATGCATCCATAATGGTCAGTTTATTTTTGGAGAGAGTGACCTTGTTTCATTACCAGCGGCTTGAGGTATACGATTCAGCCCCGAGAGAATCGAGGCTACTCAGGTGATGCAAAATTATGCCCCACCAGAGAGGGGGTCAAAAATGCACTTCTCGACATCATATTTTAGTTGACTATGACGTCAACTGATCATGGTGGAGGACTACACATATACTTGCACTGATTTAAGAGGAGACCTAGATCTACCTCTTTTTCTAGGTGCACAGTGGTCTAACGCAGGTAAAAAATTGTTGTTGTTGTTTTTTTTTAACTTTTTAATGTTTTTGTTATGTATTCCGAGATCTAAACTTATGATATTTTTACAGATTTTGGACCAGAGGGACCAATAGGTATTTATCCAATTGCGAGGAGGGTGGCATGCCAAATTGGGGATGCTTCTTATGAGGAGGGGGCAGACCCACTAGCAGAGATGGAGCTTAACCTAGCAGGACTCACGAGAGGCATACCAGAATACACAAACTTTGACGATATCCCACTTCATTTTCAGAGGCACACAGTGGGAGTCCCAGGCCGACTGCGTCATTTACTCGGGTGAGTTATCCGAGCAGTCACGTGCTATCAGGAGCACCATGTGGGTAGATAGCAACCTTTAGTTTATTTTTTGCATTGATATAGGCTCGTAGAGCCATTGTGTCACAGAACACATTTTTTTAGATTTTGATCTTATAAACGTTTACAGAATCGATATATATACATATGCATGCTTTCTTCTAGTACTAAGTGTTCTTATATCATGATGATGTGTTCGGTTTTTAGATATGACACAAATGTCAATCTAAAACATAATTTGCTAATGTATCTGTTAATGTATTCAAATTGCGTGGAATGTGTTAATATGTAATGTAATAAAAACTTCTTTCCATTAATCAAACATGTAAATACATGCGCAAAATATAAGGGTTTCTTACTGAATAATGACCATTTAATTGTAACACAACGAGTTGTGAGTCCAGCTTGACAACGAAGCCTCTAATACTGAGAGCAATTGCATTGGATAATAGTTTGATGTCCACACTATATTTAGAAATATTATTAGTTGTTTGGCCTAGAAAAATACCTTGTAAATTGACCAACTCACCATCAGGGGCAAAGAGTGCCCATGTTGCGGAGGATAAGTTTCGTGTGCTATGACAAGCACCATCAACGAAATCGAGAGATGAAAAGGAAAGAAAACATTTCTGCAAAGCAAACAATCACACCAAAAAATATAAAAGCATACTAATGAATCACACACTATTGTACAAAGTACCATACTTGCAATTAAGCGTAATAATTCTTCAGATAGAGTCCAATACAAGACTCGAACGAGCGATTTCCGTCATAACTAACAGAAATAATCCCAACGTTCTATTGTTGGTATTGCTTGTAGGCATTACCTCGTCCAATTTTGTGAGAAATTTCACATCAATGATGAAGTGCCCATGCCCCCTGACTGAGTAAGGTTACGAAGCATGGAAATAATGCTCCCATGGGCAAATGACCAAAAGGTAAAATTAGGGTTGAAGGGAGTGGGTGAGGCACACTTTTGGAAGAAAGTAGTGTAAGCCTTGATTTCGGTGGGAGAAAAAGAAGCCCCAATATGGAAATTATCGACATCCCCTAGTTTAACACAGATGTTCATTGAAATGGTAGCATAAATGTTACCCATGTTTCCTTCAGACAACACTTCATAAACCAAAATGGGATGTTGAAGTGGGCTAGTCAATTCAGATGGAACACATGTTCTAGACAAGTAGAAATGTCATCCAAGCCTGGGAGAAATGAGGAACGATGACGATGATCGTTGTTATGAAAACAACTCCAAAAATAGAATAAATGAGAGATCAAATCCTTATAAATCAACCACTTCGAGAGGGCACCCTCCAATACATTACATAAATGAACAATTCTTGGATGATACAAATGAAAAAAACCACCTTCTATATATAGGAGTCCATGGGGTCACAATATAATCCCAGCCGACCTAACAATAATAATTTAAGGGCACAATAATAACAATATTGGGGTTACAGGGGTACAACAATAACAATAAGGGGGTTACACTAACAAAAATAAGGGACTATACTATTAATATAGGGACCTAACATGCCCCTCTCCTTCACAAAAGTGTTGTCCTCAAATCTTGAGTAGCTCTGGATGCTTATGTATAAATTTATCATCCTTCCATGTCGAATATTCAGTGGGTAAGTTCTTCCATTTGATGAGATACTCTGCAATTGATTGATTTTGTAGTTGTCGAGTTTTTTTTTTTTTTTTTTTTTTTCGTGACTGTTTCAAGTTCCAATGTGTTTTTTCCTTCCTCATCAAGTTCTGGCAATATTGTTTGAACTGGAAGTTTTTCCCATATAACCTTCTTTAAGCATGCAACATGGAAAACTGGATGTACTCACGAAGAAGTAGGAAGCTCCAATTTGTATGCCATAGTACCAATCTTTTGCAACACCTTGTAAGGACCATATTACTTTGGCGATAATTTATTATCCTTCTTAGCTTGCTTGAGGAACATTTTTTTGTATGGTTGTAGCCGTAAAAATACCCAATCTCCTACATCAAAAATTCTCTCGCTGCCATGTTGATATGCCTATTGTTTCATTCGATTTTGTGCCAGATTTAGGTTATCCTTTAAGAGTTGGATAACTTCTTGTTGATGATCGATGTGATCTTCCACAACTTGAACCTTTGAATTTTCTCTTAAAGAATATGTGATGGACGGTGGATGATATCCATAAAGTGCCATAAATGGGGTCATTTTTGCTGCAGTATGGAAAGAAGTGTTATACCACTATTCAACGAGAGGTAATGTTAGGTCCCTATATTGCTAGTATAGTCCCTTATTGTTGTTAGTTGAGTACCCAAACAAGAAAATAATTATGTCCAAAAATTTCTAGTAAAAATGGGATCTTTGTCACTTACAATAATCTTTGGGTTTCCATGTAGCTTTTTAATTGTTTCCATAAATGCAGTAGAAACTGTACTTGCTTTAAATGGATAATATAACGCACAAAAGTGTGCATACTTGGTAAGTCTATCAACTACCACCATGATTACACTCTTTCCTTCGGACTTAGGTAAACCTGTGATAAAATCCATTGAAATCTCCTCCCAACGTTGACTTGGAATGGATAAAGGTTGTAGAAGACCCGAGGTCTTAATTGTCTCAAATTTATTTTTCTGGAAAACCAAACATTTCGCCACAAACTTTTGAATATTAGATTTAAGGCCATCCCAAAAAAATTATTTCTTCACCCTGTGGTAAGTTTTTAAAAATCCTGAGTGTCACCCTAAAGGAGAAGTGTGCAATTCCAAAAGAATATTTTGTTTTAGTTGGGAATTATTGCAAATATATAAGCGATCTTTGTACCATAAGGAATCATTTTTCCAACTAAATGTATTAGATGTACTAGGATCTTGCTACAACTTTTGAATGAGTGTCCACACTTCTTCATCCTTCTTCCATTCATCCCTTGCTTTAGTTATCCAATATGGTTGGATAATATAAATGGCACAAGCAATGCTTCCACCTCTTCATCCTTTCTTGAGAGTGCATCTGCAACAACATTTAGCTTCCCTTTTTTGTAGATGATTTCAAATTCATAACCCGACATCTTTGTGACCCATTTTTGCTGCTCTTCTAAAGATAGTCTTTGTTCCAAAAAGTGTTTAAGACTATCATGATCAGTTTTTACCTTGAAGTGTCTTCCCATTAGGTAAGGTCGCCATTTCTTTAGTGCCTGTAGTATTGCAAACATTTCCTTGTCATAAATAGCTTTCTATAAATACTTTCCTTTGATTGGACGATTTTCAAAAGCAATGGGTCTTCCTTCTTGCATTAAAACAACACTAATTCCATTTCCTGAGGCATCACATTCCACAATAAAGGTTTTTGTGAAGTCTAGCGTAGCTAAGACTGGTGCTAGGAACATTGCCTCTTTAAGATGTTCAAAGGCTTTAGTTGCTTCAAGAGTCCAAGAAAATGTATATTTCTTCAATAATGTTGTTAGAGGTGCTGCTATTCTCCCATAATTCTTAACAAACTTGAAATAATACAATGTTAACCCGAGAAATCCTTGCAACTGCTTTATGGTTGTGGGGACTTTCCATTCCTTAATGGCTTTAATTTTGTTAGGGTCTACCTTAACACCCTCGTGAGATACATGGACCCAGTTCCACCCTCAGATTCCAGCAAACATTTACGTTGTTATATTGTTTCTCCTCCAATAGTTTGAGCACCCTGTCAACATGTTGGACATGATCCTTCCAAGACCTGCTATAGATTAGTATGTCATCAAAAAATACTAGCACAAATTTTCTAAGGAAGGGTTTGAAAATGGAATTCATCAACACTTGAAATGTAGAAGGTTCATTGGTAAGGCCAAAAGGTATGACCAAAATTTCATAATGATCCTCATGAGTTCGAAATGCTGTTCTCGGAATATCTTCAGTCTTCATTCTAATTTTATGATATCCTGAACAAAGATCCAACTTGGTAAAATAAATTGCTCCATGTAATTCATCCATTAATTTATCAATCAAAGGAATGGGAAATTTATCTTTAATACTAAGTTTATTGAGCTCCCTATAATCTAGACACATGCGCCATGATCCATCCTTCTTATGCACCAATACTACTGGAGCAGAGAAAGAACTTTGAATAGGCTGAATTATACCAACCTCTAACATTTTTGCAATCATACATTCAATTTCGATCTTTTGGACATAAGTATATCTGTAAGGCCTGATGTTTGGAGGAACACTTCCTATAATCAAATGAATAACATGATAGTGATCACGAATAGGTGGGAGTCCTTTGGGTGTTTCAAACACCTTGGAATGATTGTCCAAGCATTTTTGGAGATCTGGAGAAATAGATGATTTTTATGTTGGAACTTCTAGTGAGCATAATTATGCAATTACGCCTCATTGTTATTTCTTTAGAAGCTTTGTCATGACATTAGAGCTTATTATCTTTCCTGGCTTCCCCGCGATACCTCGTACTTGAAAATTAAAAGCTACCATCCCCAAAGATTGTAACCATTATACTCATAGTACAACATCAACACCTCCCATTGGAATGGAAAGCATTGGACTATTCCATACATATTCCCCCATGGTCAACTTGATATTGTGGAATTTTCCAGAGAAATTTATAGTTCCTCCATTTGCAACCATCACTTGACATTTTGTTGCTGGGTATAGGAAACAATTCAATTCCTTAACTACCTTACAATGAATAAAATTATTGCTACTACCCAAATCAATCAACATGATTACCTTTTTCTTCTTGATATGTCCTTCTATCTTGAGAGTTTGAGGAGTGGTAATACCTGCCAATGCATTACACGATATGGTCGGACTCATTTCTTCTTCTTGTAGGGTTGGTCCCTGGTGTGTATCCTCTTCTTTTGAAGTTTCTTGTTCATTTTCTTCCTCCTCTTCACAATATATGTAAAATAATTTCTTCTCAACACACTTATGACCTTTAGTGTATTTGCTATCACAACTGTAGCAAAGCTCTTTTGCTCTTTTTTCTTCCAATTTTTGTGGTGTCAACCTTGTAGGTGTGGAAGTCTAGGAGTAGCAACACTTCCATCTTTATAGATATGAGTGGTAGGCTTCCTTTTCGCCATAATTTTACATTCAATTTTTCTTGCCAACTTGAATGCCTTCTCCAATGAATTAGGTTCCCAACCGCGAACTTAATGTTGAATGTTATCCTTTAAAGTCCATATGAAGACATCAATCCTGTGTTCCTCTAGAATATCAGTTACCCTTATATTCAATTTTTGGAAGTCCTTAATGTACTCCACCACTGAACCCTTTTGTTTGAGATTTATGAATTGGCTAAAGAAGGTGTTGCTCTTTGTATCCTCATAATGTGCTATCATTTCCTCCGTAAAAATTGACCAAGTGACAATTCTTTTACGGGAGAAAAGCCATCAATACCATAAAAATGTATTTTTTTCTAAATGTAAAGTTGCAATGCATACCTTTTGTGTGTTTTGCACATTATTGATATCAAAATATTGCTCCGTCTGCAGTGTCCATGTTACGGGATCCTTGCCATCAAACTTCCTCATACCATCTTTGGAATATGGTGGTTCTTCAATCCAACATTAGAGTTTATGAAATCATGATTAAAGCACATTTATTGTTCTCACTTCTATGAGTTTCTTCACTATCTTTTTCGCTAATAGAATCATTTCTTTGATTGAATTTAATAAACCTTCTTCAAACCTTCATGTCTTCCTTCAAATATCTTTGATTTTTTTATTCCATACCATTTTTCAAATCCATCTTATTCTAGTTTCCATGCCTTTTCAAACCATCCATCTTAGTTTCATGCTTTTTCTTCAAAAACATCCATTTATTTTTGTTTTTTATGAGCTTAAATTCCACACTTGCTCTTGTAATTTTGATATATCATGTTGCATTTATTCATCTTCATGAGCCATAGTAGAGCCTTTTGAAGGCTTAATAGGTGTTAAATTGTTTTTAGGGGCATTTTAGAACTCAATAATGATATATATTCTACAATATTCCCTTGGAATCAATTCAAATTGATTCTTCAAAGAAGACTTATGCAATTCGGAAAAAAATACACACTTTTTTCTTTCTTTTGAGGAGCTCGATATTGAAATTGAATTATCTCTGTGATTTTAGATCTTCAATATCTGAAATTTGGCCCTATAGTACAATTAAATCTTCTTTTGAATGCCACAGGTCTAACATGATTTGGATTCTTGAAGGAAAAGTTATGTCCAATCTCCCACAATGACCTAATTATGGACTAGTTCAGTAGAGCAAACTTGTACGACGTGCCACGTGTCACTGTTTCCTCCTTCGGCTCTAAAATTGATACAAAGGAAACTAAATTCATTGTCCTTGCGGCCACTTTTTACATAATTCCAATCCGACCCTCAGAGAGAGAGTTATGACGATTTTCCCACGGTCACCTCTTTGAGATGAAATTCGGAAGCTTGAAAAACCCCTAACTTCCAAAGATCATATCTCCGAAAATATTGCGCACAAAGATCTGAAATTTGTACAGGAATTTCCTTAGGTTTTTGGCTTCGCTCTGTAAAAATTTTAGCTTCTGAAACTTTATAGAAAAAAATTTATAGCACAAATTCCACGATGAAATTTTTTTAGGTGAAATTTGGGAGCCTAAACAAAACGTAACTTCCGTAGATCATATCTCCGAAAATATTGCGAACCAAGATCTGAAATTTTTACCAAAAGTTCCTCAAGATTTCGGCTTCGCTCTGTAAAATTTTTAGTTTCTGAAACTTCGTAGAAAAAAAGTTATAGCGAAAATTCCATAATGACCTGTTTGGAGCAGCGAAACCCTAGAATCCAAAGCTTTGATACCAATTGTTATGAAACCAGCTCCAACAATAGAAGAAAAGAGAGATCAAAGCCTTATAAATCAGCCACTTCGAGGGGGAAACCTCTAATACATTACATAAATGAACAATTCTTGGAAGATACAAATGACCAAACCTCCTTCTATATATAGGACTCCATGGGGTCACAATATAATCCTAGCCGACCTAACAATAATAATGTAAGGGCACAATAATAACAATATTGGGGTTATAGGGGTACAAAAATAACAATAAGGGGGTTACACTAACAAAAATAACGGACTAGGGACCTAACAATCATCCCAAGGGTTTTCTTCGAGAGACAAAACTTCCATGACACTCTCGTCAATGGAGAATGTCTCATTCAAGGGATCATCTGAATCCCAAGAACCAAACCAAGGGGACTGTGAATACGTGTCCAGAGATGAAACCAAATTCTCATTGGCTTAAAAAGCAGCCTCATAAGTGACAAAAATTCTTTGATGCATCTGTCCTGCAGGGCTGAGAGGCATAACATCACCAAAATTGTCAAGCTGGTTGGGACTAGGAACAATCCATGGATCGTGACCAGATGATATCATGTTAACAAAGGTGACATTAGGAGGTGGGAGTGAAAAAACACCCATTAAGGATTAATACTTGAAAAGACCTGGCCCAACACTCTCATAAGGAGTAGAGGTATTACCAACGTATGAAACATTTCTAGTTGAGGAATCAGAGAAGAATAAAGCGAGTTGATCGACAACGATAATTTTCCCTTGATGAGGAAAGTAGAGAACACGAAAAAGAGAGGATATCATGAAAATCATAGGATGAGTCCAACTACGCCCAAGGGGAAGGTTGTAGTTGAGGTTGGCATCTACCACTTCTACTTATATGTTCATCATCTTACCCTCCAACTGAATTGGAAAGGATTTGAGAATACCATATGACCGAGAGCCTGTGCCGTCGAAAGCTTCTAGAGTGTCAGGGGACTGACTTAATGTAGGGTAGCAGATGGATTTCCAAAACAAAACAGACATTATTTAGGTAGAATCACCTTCATCAACAACAATTCGATTTATGGTTTTACCCATAGTAATGACTTGAATCAGAAAAGCCGCTTGAGATGGGAGTTGAGGAACAAAGTTGTCGAGATCAAAATTAATAAGGTTGGAATTCAGGGGATTGATCCCTCCAATAGCAAAGAATATTTCCTTCCATTGTGACGGGCATGATTGAAGGACTTCCAAGGTCGACATCGCCAAAGGATCTTGAGCTAAATCCTCTACAATGTTATAGTGTTCAACAACTCGCGCGTTCGGGTTATAAGATGACTTCTGAAGAACACATTTTGGAGGTGGTCGGACGATGGCATCACTTTCAATCTAGAGAGGACCAGAACTAGGAGGAATGGAAGAGGAAGGGATATCACTAGCGTCCTTTTTCATGGGAGATTTCAAGGGATTCAGGTAATATTTCGATCGGGTGGCAAAAAATATGGGTTATGTACCAACCATAAAGAGTTGGGAGCTTGTGGAAGATTGGGGTTTATATACCATTTGTGTTACTGCGTACGGAACGGTTCTTTCAAGACAGTCAGGGTGCCAAATGCGCCCTTCAGAAGACGGGAAGCTTCCACATGCCGGCGAAAATCCTTGGTGTAGTGGTTATCATCACATATCAAGTAAGGATACTTGGGCTTGCACTTGGAAGAATGGTCAACGAACAATTTAGCATAATCTTGTTTGGGGGTGTCAGATTTGGATTTTCCATTCCCCTTATTTTCACGTTTTGAGGACTTTTCTGCTATGATAGATTGAACAAAATTAACCTCAGAGGTTTTACCAGGATTCTTCGAATTATTCGAAGGAGTGGAGGGGGAAGTGGCAAAAGTAGACTTAGACTTCAAAGAAGTATTTGGTGTACTATGATCAGTGTGGGCCACTGTCCCAATGACATCGTCAACAGGAGGCGTAACGGGATATTGGGATGATGCTGGGTCGATTGAAGGCCACGGTGCGTTAGGGAATAAACCAAATCTAGATACTGGGCATGGGCGATTACTTCCTCTTCCGTTACACATCCACCCATAATGAGATCTTTGGTGATTTTGGGGATAAATTATTTTGTGAGCAATTCAGTCAACATTCGATTAGGGATTTTGAATTTAAAAATTCAGAGCCCATGCCTCCATTCATGGATATGATATGAAATATTAGTAGCAGGTGACTGCTTCAAAGATGTCAGGAGATGGGTTCCAGTCTCATAGCGAACATGTAATTGGAAATGCGTGAGGAAAGCCATGGCTAAGGTATTGAAATTGTAGAAAACACCATGAGGAATTTCAATGTCCCATTTGGTAGGAGCACCCGTCAAAGTGTGCTGGAAAAGACGTAGACGAATGGAATCGTCAAACCAAGAATTTGAAGAGCACCCTAAATGGTACTTCATGACATGGGCTTGGTGGTATTCCCCAGGTTTTCCTTCAAACTTGGGATAATCTCCAGGAATCTTAGTTGGAACTGGAGGCCAATGTGCCATGTGTTGGATGGGGTCATTTGTCAACTTAGACACATCAGATAGTTCCAACGTAGCCGAGAATGGCAACGGAGGGTGATACAGAGAAAAAGGGCATTGGAAATTTCCCATCTGGGGGTTCCAACCTTGTTGGTACGGGTTCTGCCCCCATTAGGGTTGATTCTGACCGTCCTGCCCCCTCTACTTTTGATAAGGTATATATGGTTGATAGGGACCTTTTTGGGGTTGTGGTCGCTGATAAGTACCTTGTTGTAGCGGTTGCTGAATGTATGGTCCTTGCTGGGGCTGTTGATAGGGCCCCTACTGGATGTAATCTACTTGCTGGGGTTGTTGGAACTGACCTTGAGGAATTTTCTGGTGTGGAGCACCAAGATGATTAAGGTAAGCTCCAGTTTGACCTAGAGGATTCGAACCAGATTGAACTTGAGGAAAAAACTGAGGGTTAGTCACAACTTCACCCACTAGATTTTGGGGCTATTGGACATATGGATGAGAGAAATTGGCTCGCTGAACATATTAATATTGCACGTTCGATTGTTGAACATACTGATTTTGTATGTTCTATGGATGAACATAAGGATACTGAACATGGGGTTGTTGATAAAAAATTTGCGTTGAATTAGGGTGACCACCTGGTATGGAGGTTCCTATGACAACACTTGTTGGCTGTGAAAGCAGAGTTCCACCAAGACTAGCGGTACACTGTCCTGCCCCTGATATAGTTCCTGAGTTAAGATTCCCCCCACCTGATAAGGGAGGTACGTATAAAGGATGTGATTTCCCCTGAGGCATAGATGAAGTCGTAGATTGACCACTTAAAGGTGGAATCACAGTGATTGTGGATAGAAATAAGGGATTAGATGGTCCTAGCGAAATGATCATTTGACCAAAAGAAACTGTAGGTTATGAAGTGGTAGCCACAATTGAAACAAACAAGCCAGAAGATGGAGGAACGACCATCGACCAAATGAGATGATGAAACAAGGATGTAGCTCCAGAAGCTCCTAAAACAAGGCTTCCAAAAAAACTATACCCAGATGGAAGCGTAGATGCAACTCGACTAAAGGGCATACTCATCCCACTCCCTTCATCTTGAGGAGTGGTAACATATATAAAAAATTTCTGAGGAAACATAGATGTAATGTCAACTTCTGAAATGTAAGATGCATAAGTTTCTGGGGAAATACTTTGAGGAGTACTCACTGGTGGAATATCTTCGACATTTGATGCCATTTATAGAGGAAACAATTGACGAACAGTAGTACGAGATGCTACAGGAGAAGCACGAAGAGGAACTCTGGGATTGTCAAAACGACTATGCGATCGTTCAAGCGAGACCACATGTGGAGCAAAGAGCAGATTTGGAGGAAACACCATAAATTGTGCAGAAGGTTCAGGAATTTTTGGCTCAAGATCCTTAGATGATGATGAAAGACACTCGTCAGGTGGTGGTCGAGACGAGATCGGTTGGACACTTATGACAATTCCAAGTTCAACAACTTGAGCTTCAAGGGGTCCAGTTGGAAATTGCAGAATTTTAGGAGGAGGCTCTTGAGTTCCTTCAGAAGAGGAATGAGGTGAATTCAAGGATTCAACTGCGATGAAATTTATAAAATATCAACGAAGAGAGGGGTGAATCAAATTGAGCAATTAAGATTTATAATTAACCAGGCCAGATGAGACTGAGAGCACTCCACAAGAAGTATGTTATCGTAGACAGTTTATTTTAGAAATTAAATAGAAAATAAACTGAAAAGGGTGAATTAGGCATAAAGGATTACCGGGTACTCGTGAATTGAAATATACACCTTGGTGAAAAATGAGAGAAGAAATTACCAAGGACTTAACGTACTATAGCCAATTCCCCTGAATGCTGTGTTCATTGTATCACATCTACAAGGCGACCAACTCGATTACCTATGGTAGGTTTGCAACCAAGTGGAGTCTCCAAATATATACTCGATGGTACGTGGGAGTCCAGTCCGTAGTAGCATTGCCTAATGTGTAACTGTATGATGAGAGTGCCCCTTTATACTTTTCATATGTGGAGCATATTAATATATAATTCCATACGTGGGATGGGGTATCATCTCCGGAATGTAACACAGACTATTAGCGACAGCTGCTATGATTTACAACGTTGGAACACGTCTCTAGCCTAGAACGTCTAGATGTTTGCATTAATTTCAAATGCTCCTTAAGGTTAATTGAATAAATTTTAAAGTTGATATTTGATTATGTTTTAGTTTTAAACTCAATAATGATGTCACTTGAACCCTATAATGCGGCTAAATGAAAAAAATAATCCATTTCATTTCGATGAACTTCTAAACTAATGAGGCAAGAAATGAAAACAAGAGTGCAAAATAAAAGCAATGCAATAAGCAATGATGCCCTCCAGCTAGCCCAAAATTACCGAAATGGAACTTTTTTGAGATTGAATTCGCGTTCACTATCCCCAAAATGCAAACTCACTAAAATACGAAATCACTTCACTTTTCACTAAGATGAATTAAACATTTTTTTGTTTTTATTTCACTTTGAATACTCAGATGCAAACTAATGTAATAAAAAATAAAAGTAAAAATTAATCAAACGAAAAAAGAATTTGCAAAAGATCACACTTTTCTCTTTTTCTTTCCGTACCGTGATGACCCAGTGCAAATGAAAAACAAATTCAAACACAAGCCAAAAGTTAAGTGAAATGGTGTTTGGAATGATTGTAGTAGAACTATGAGACAGAGTCAACAACTCTCTTATGATAAACACAAGTGACAAGCAAAGATCATATGACCTAGAAAACCTAGAAGATGATGAAATTCCACTCAAGCATAAGGAAATTCAAAGAGGCAAATTAATCACTCAAACAAAGTAAACAAACCAAAGACAGTGGTAGCAGGTCATTCAGACTTGAAAGACACTTCATAGGTCAAAACAAACTGGAAAGCTAAAAGGGAAACCCTAGATTTTTCCTATCTTTGGGATCACCACGTCTATGAGGACCAAACTAGTGCTAAAAGGCAGGTCATTGCGACTGTTTTACAGAGAACAACGCTGTCGACGTGACTGTAAGAGAAAAAAAGCACTATGCGAGAAAAGTAAGGAAAAATAAATAACAATTTCAACACTCAAACCAAATTTGACACCGTAAAGCAATAAAAAAATATTTTGTAGACCTATAGATACCTAAACAAACTCAGATCTCAATGATTGGTCAAACTGATAAAAAAAAACTGGAAAAGGGAAGGAAAAGAGGCTAAATCTTCCTTAGTAGAGTCGCCAATTTTGTTGTGAAGACAATCCCCTCTGAGGACAAAGGCGATCTCTCTAGCCCTAGAGTGGGTCTAGAAATCCACGATACTATCTAATGGACACTTTATTATCTAATATTCAAAGCAGAATGAGAAAAGGGAAAAGGCCTACCACTTCCTGATGCTATGCTCAATCCTTTGATGAAGGCCTCGATCCACAATCGTTCAGGCTTTATCCTCGCTACTAGTGGCGTTCGAATACCTGTAGGAGATCAAGAGACAACAAAAAACATGATCCAATACAAAGCACAGATTGAATATCAACTACCTAACAGATCAAGGAGAATTAGGCTACTTGTATGAATATTCAAACAAATATAGAAAGCGTAACACCAGATTTATTATTGATAATATAAAAGTGGAACCTTAAAACTGTGGCCTTGATGTTGGAGACCTCCCTTTGGTTTAGTGTGAGTCCAAACCGAGGCTCTTCAAGCGATCCTTCTACCGAATGGAAATTTAGGCATTAACACAACATATGAATACGAAGGATTAATTACTAGACTAGCCCAATAATGACCAACTAGTAGTGGAGGGATGAAGATCAATTTATAGGAAGTGAGAGGGAGTTAGGATCCCATAGAAGGAGGAAGTCCCACATCTCAAGGGGAAATCCCCTATTGAAAAGATCAAGAGCTCCAAATGAGATAACTCGACCATATCTCCACCGAATAGTATCCAACTCATCATTCTAGAAGCTTCTCCTCCATTTGAGGAAACACTACTAGAAAGGGATCAATGCAGGTTTTCCCATAAGAAGAGCGCTTACAACGTTAGGCCAGAACATGAAACCTACCATCAGCATTGGAAGACAATTGAATAAGAGTGCTGAGCCATAAATTTAGGGTTTAGCCCGAGCTTCTTCATAAATTCTACAAGGCAGTTTTCTTTTAGTCTTCAAAGGATATCTTGATGTATTTTTCCCAGGGGGATATACTGCACATGATTTTTCATAGGGAAATTCAGAATCGGGGGCAGGAAGTGAACATGGTGACAAATTACTGTGAAACACCTATGTCCAACACAACTATAACCGGTCTCTCCACATCTCGATTGGCCACATCCCCTTTCAAGTGGGCTTGGGATTCCAACCACTATGTTCCATTAATGTGGCCATACCATTTGCAACTACTCAGGCAGATTCAACTCATGTCCAGTCCAAAGATGACAAGGCGAACAACTTCATTGAGCACATTCAACGCATCCGCCAATAGGTCCATGACATATTGGATAAATACAATGCTAATTATAAGAGGCAGCATGATCAACATCGGGTGCCACACAAGTTCCAGGTAGGCAACAAGATTTGGCTACATTTGAAGAAAGAGCACCTCGTTGGGCCCCACTTCAAGCTTCGCCCGCTCCGATATGGGCCATACACCATCACCAAGGAAATAGGGGACAATTCCTTCGAGATCAATATTCCACCATTCCTTGGTCTGCACCTAGTGTTCAATTTGGTCTTCCTTCGGCCCTAATTTCCACCATTGCTGGACACATCCGACATTGCAGAACGACTCACACCAACGTAGTTAAACCCAGATTGCATGGAACATGCCACAAATGATCATATCATGGACACATAGATCAAGAACACCCTACAACAAAGGATCCAACTATATCGAGTTGTCAAAGCAGGGAAATCCTTCACTAAGGCAAGTGGCTCACTAGGGACCAAGTTCAGCAGAAGTGTCCTCATCTCATGGAGGAACTCAACGCAATGGGGACAATTTCTTCCTAAGGGGGGAGGAATGATCCAGGTGGATACTGGTTACCACCCAACTATCACACTTGGACCCCCACCATTGTTTCTTTCGATTTTTCATTTTCCTTAATTGTAGCATAGTTTACTATTTTTGGAAATTTTCAGGTCCTGAACTTCGAGAGCCGTTTTGAGGCCCTAAAAAATGTTTTTTTGGAATACCGGGACCAACATGGGCCTTTTACCTATGTTGGTCACTCAAAATTTGTAGTTATCGGATAGATATTTCTAATGAGGTATTGTGCATGTTAAACGATGATCGTATGCCAAAGTTACGTCCCCAGAAAGTTGATTTACCAATTTACACAAATGGGGCCCATAGTTTTGGTGCTTCATCTCCTAGGGTTAGGTTTTTGGAGGTTTATGGTTTTCTGTTATTTCTAAATAATAAATAGGCCATCGAGCCTCATTGTAACATAGTTCAGAGGCATGTAGCCACCACATCTTTTCTTCGAGATAAGCTACCATTCCCCGAGCTAATTTATTTTCCATTCTGTCTGTAAGAATTTTTTAGTGTTTGATATTAATGAAATGAAGTGTTATTCCTACTGCATTTCTGTGTTTATGTTTGTTTATGTATTTTGTTTTGTTCCTGCATAATTCTGGATCACTTCCAAGAGTGTCTTGTATGTTTTTTCCAAATTCTGGATTGCTCTTTTACAAATGCGGTCACTCTGAAGTCTCGTGCCCACAAGAGTCGAGCACAATGGTTAGTGCCATGACCGACGGTTGGTTGAGGCAGTCTCCAACATTATTGGTTCTTCCATTCTTGTACTTAATTTTCAAGTGGCACTATCGCAAGTATGTGGAACATTTCTGATGGTGATATTTCTGCAACTTCCCTTGTATCAGTATGAACTGTAGGGGTCAGTGGTCTATGTGGATGACCGTTTCTTTCCACAAAATGTAATGCTTCCATTTTCATCAAGCCTGCAAAATGGAATAAATATATTTTTCATATGTGGGATACTTTCAAACTGTGTATGAAAGTTATCACTGCGATATGCCATTGGATGCCCCCGTTGAGTAAGAACTACACCAATAGCATAGTTGGAAGCATCTGTCTTGATCTCAAATGGTTGTTGCAGGTTTGGTAATGCGAGAAATGGTGCAGAGGAGAGGCAATGTTTCAAATCGTAAAACACCTTATGTTGGGATTTAGACCAAAAGAAATTTTCTTTCGCTCCACCCTTAGTGACTTGACTCAAAGGCCAAGTGATATGAGAGAACCCCAACATGAACCTGCGATAGAAATTAGCAAGACCCAAAAATTTGCGGAGCTCTGTTACGGTGGTTGGGGATGGCCAATCACGAATGACTTGTATCTTGGTTGGGTCCACATGCACACCCTGTTCATCAATTATGTACCCCAGATATTGAACCTGGGTCATACCAAAAGTGCATTTCTCCAAATTGGCACACAAATTGTGTTGTCGCAGAGTTTGGAGTACTTGTTGAATATGGCAGAGGCGCTCTTCCCAAATCTAGATGAATATTAGGATGTCATTCAAATACACCACCATGAATGAGTTGGTGAAGGACCACAAGATGTCGTCCATCAACCTCATGAAAGTTGTGGGGGCATTCGTCAACCTGAAAGGCATGACCAACCATTCAAAAATGATCTCCTTGGATTTGAAGGAAATATTCCATACATCAGAGGGTTTGATTGGTACCTGGTGATACCCGAACTTCAAGTTGATCTTGCTAAAGTATTTTACCCCTTTGATATGGTACAAAAGTTCATCAATCCATGGGATTGGATACCTATTTCGGACAATGATATTTTTCAACACCTGATAGTCAATACAAATTCTCCAGGTCTCGTCCTTCTTCTGTACCAACACGATCGGGCTCCCATAAGGTGATGAACTTGGCCTAATGTGCCCTTTATGCAACAACTCATGAATTTTCCTTTTTATTTCATTTTTCTCCAGAAAAACGCATCGATATATCGATCCATTGCGCAACGATGCATCTGGGGTCAGATCAATGGTGTGCTTGACCTGATAGTGTAGAGGTACCCCTATGGGTGAGGTCAATATGTCCTTGTACTCCTCCATGAACTTGTCCATTTGCTGCTACCATGTGGAGGAGCCCTGTCTGGAGGCCGTGGCCACAATATTCTTCTTTCCTTGAGGGTGAATCATAAGGAAAACAAATTTTCCAGTCTAGGAAATAAGCTTACTGCATTTCTTCGCATTGATCAAAGAGATGGCGATAGGCGGTGATAACTCTGGTAGCCTGTACAACTTATTTACCAAAGTAATAATAACAGTGCGAGGTTTAGACTCATACACAACATGCCTCTTCCACAAGTATGGTTAGCCTAATAATACATCACAAAATTTAGGAGGAGCACCATCACACAATACCTCATCTGTGAAGGGCTTGATGCTGCAGCGAAGGTGACACTGCTGGCTGGTGCATAGATCTCGTCCTTGGTGAAGCCAAATGATTCTGTATGACTGTGGGTGCGTTGTGGTTCCTTTTTGAAATGAGGTTCTTTTGTATTCCACTATTGAAAATTAACTACAGTGGAGAACAATTCACCCACATGTGGGAGTGGAATATGTGTTCCACCTCCTCTGGATCTTCGGGCTCATTCTTTTAGATCTTGGTGGTGGAAACGGTGGAATTGGGCTTTGCATCAATAATATTATTCCCTTTTTCATTTCCCTTGTCGGGTTCTGAATTAGGGTTTGAGCATGCATCTGATTCGGAAGCCTCCTGCTCGACCAACAGTGACCGCTTGGCCCGACACTCACTTGTGTTGTGAGTGGGGCTCTTATGGAACTCACACCAGTTCCTTGTGTATTTCTTTGTCTTCGTGGTGTTTTTCTTTCATTGCGGATTTGGCTGGTTTTCTTGGGTCTCCCTACCTTGGCTTTGTCGTTTGTTCTGCGGTTTGGGGGTGCCTTTCCCTTGCTTCAGATTTTTAAATCCAAAGTCTCGCTTCTTATGTTTAAATTTCTGCTCGATCTTGGCAGCATATCAGTATGCTGCACCAAGCAAGGAGATTTCGAGGAAATCCATTTCATCCTGAATGTATATGTGCAAACAAATACCAGATGTTGCTTCAAATATTTGATACCCAAATTTGTGCACATGTCATGGAATATATTTGTCAGTTCATGCACATCTTGATCCCTTTGTTGCCGCAACATAGTCCACTGTATGTACTTGTCATCATAGCTGCCCACGGGGTAATATTGTTCCTTGATGGTATCTTGGAAAGAATTACAAGTGGGTTTAGTTGAAAATAGTGAGGGTTCTCTCTTGTCCCTCTATTTTTAGTAGGTTTCCCACCAGTCCTTGACATGGGGGCGGCTTTGAGGAGCCCAAAAATAATATTTGACCCATTGGAAAAATCATGAACTGAAAAGTATCCTTCCAACAGATTTAACCATTTATCTACGGTGTCTACATCTATCCGGCCATAAAATATGAGAATGTCAAAGTTGACTAGTACCTTGAAGGGAGTGGTGCCTCCAAAGTGGCTGTTGGACCAAGATGCGTCACTTGTGGGCATATGCCGAAGGATCTAGGAAAAGTTGTCCATAATTGCGTTATTTTGTTTCTCGAGGGATTCTTCAAGAAATATTTTGAAAGGATATCCTACTCCCTTGTATTTATTTTCTTCCTATATGGGAGGCTGTCATGGTTTGCGAGGATGGTATTGCAAAGGTTCAACCAGTTCAAGCCCTAACTCCTTATACCCTGATCTTGTTGGGTACATGCAAAGAAAAACAGAGAAAGAGCATACCACTTTGATACCACTGATCCGAACTTAGACAAGAACGCAAAAAAATATAGATATAACCATAAATATAGAGATGCATAAAAAATAACACTTCATTTCATTAATTTCAATGAAATGAAATATGATTACAAACATAATGGAAATAAAATAGCTCAGGCGATGACAGCTTATCTCTTAGAAGAGATGTGGCGGCTACATGCCTTTGAGCTGTGTTACAATGAGGCTCGATGGCCTTTTCATCATTGAGAAATAATGAGAAACCCTAATCATCCAATAACCTAACCCTAGGACATGAAGCGCCAAAAGCTTGTGGGCCCTATTGGGGTAAGTTGGAATGTCAACTTCTCGGGGTCGTGAATTTTACATATTGTCTTCGTTTGGCTATCATAATACCTTGTTTCGAAAATTTTGAAGAGGAGGCTAAAAAATAACGATGAATTAGAATGAGACTTTTCTAGTATCTCTGTTTTCCCTAAAAACGTCTTTTAGTCCCTCAAAACGACTCCAGAAGTTTAGAACCCGAAAAATTGCCAAAAAGAGTAAATTGTGCTACAATTAAGGAAAAAAAAACTAAAAGAAATAATGGTGGGGGTCCAAGTGGAATAGGAGGGTGGCCACCAATATCCACCTGTATGACAAATGGCAGAGAATTTAAAATTAATTAAAAAGAAATCTAGGGAGTGGGATAAAGAATACAATTCTAAAGATGAGGCTAAATTAAAAGGAATTAAACAATAGATCCATGACATATATTCCCTGAATCTTGTAGATTCCTAGTGTTGGGACATAGGAATTGCATATTTTTTATAGTTTGTTACCTTCTCTTTTACTTATTTTCCACTCATCTTTATACCACTGCACCACCATTTTGAAATACAAATCCATCAAAGCCAAATTAATAAGAAATAAGGTAAAAGTCCACATGTGCTCTCAATTATATATGTTTTTCTTTGAAAACTTGATTCAATTTGTATGAGTTACATAATCTGACAATTTTTGCAGCTTCACTAACATTTTGCAACTGAATCCAAGGTTTGAATATGCCCCATGGGAGATAAATCAGCCAAAGCACATGGAAATATGACAAATGTTACCTATATGGATTTCCACCTACTGGGCACACATAGAAGAATCCTAGTTGGCCACAATCTCAAAGTCAAACTGATGGTCAAACAATGACATGGCGCACCAGGCATCAAAATAGGGTATCAAGTGGGGTTGAATCCTTATCAAGTGAGTGAGATCAAGAAGAAATTGAAGAATTATGATGTGTTTCTCACATGATTCACTTCACATATAGAGAATAATGTGAGTAAGAGTCTCAATAGAATTTTAAGTCTAAGGTGTCAATATGTAGAGCTAGCTTCTAGCACCAAGTTTCTCATAAATAGTTATTTTAAAACTCTATAAAATTGTTTTATGGGAAGCGAACCATAAGTATTAAGTAATAAATGTTGAAGATTGCTCATATGTTGGATGTTACATTTACCTTTGAATATTGTTAAAGCTCACACATTTTCCAGTTAATACAATTTTTTCACATGGTTATGCCTTCATGATGAGATCTAGTGTTTTATCAGTAATTTCTAGAGTTTTCTACCTCTCACGCGCTTCAGGAGCCCCCCTGATGAGTATGGGTGTATTTTAATTTTTCTTATGCAACTTAGACTAGTTTCTTTCTCTACAAGATTTATTTCAAGTCTTTTTTATTACATAACACATATTTCATTAAATTTGGATGTTTTCTATTACAAGGACTTTAACAATAAACATGTTTCATTAAATTTGGAATTATTGAGTGGATCTAGAATTTATAACTTTAACTATATTAAGGTTTAAAATAAGTTAATTCACCATTTAAATGTACCTATTCACCATTTTTTCAATAAAATTATCATGATAAGCTATATAAAACAAATTTATATAAAGTTGTAGAAGCAAATATTTGATGTCTTAAACTTGGACTCCTTACATTATTTCTTCTAATATTATTTATGGTTCCTTTTAAAAAGTTGAATAATATTAGTTGGTGACAAGAGTATTCTATATATTAGCATTATATACCAATTTAATTATAATTTGATGCAATAAATATGGCATTGGTTGTGATGAGTTACTATTCTCATATAAGGTTGGCACAATTTTAAAGTCTCCATAAAATTTATTTAATCATAGAATTACACTAGTATGTTTATTACCATAACAATTTTAATTGCAGGTACTATTAGCAATTTTGTTTAATTTTCTAGTATCATATTTTATAATTATATAATTTAAGACATTGATAGCATTTATAATCGACAAGACAAAATATTACATAATACCCATATTATGTTTAAATTCATTCTTTTAACAATCAAAACCAACACAAGGACTTCATTAACATTATTTATTTTTCAAACCAACATAGATATGTCTTCTATCGAGATCTAGCAAGCGCCAATAGGGATCAATTCTAGAGTTAAGATGGATCTAAGCTGGTAGTCTGACATTCCATAATAGATTTGTTGAAGCATTTAAGTACACTTCATCCTAACAAATAACACAGAAAAATATCATGGGATATGCAATACTATGGACTTGTAAAGCACCATCGGTAAACCCATCAAATGACTAACTCAAACTAGTCTATGACCAAAACATTTAATGGGGACCTTCTCATATCCTTGTAAACAGACATTTACAAGTGTAAATGTTTACGTGGGGTCTTTCCATACTAGGATGTAAAACGCCTCTAAAAAAATCACAATATTATATTAAGATAAGATAAGATAAATATTTTTAGTAATGTCAAACCAATTAGAGACCCGTGAATAGGTCAAACATGGAATTGCTTGGCACAAAAATATCAATACATAGTATGGGTGTGAAAGTAGCTATTAGTAGGAATCAATTAAATCATATCAGTATGTCTAACATGAAAGCAATATATTATATTTACGAATGATAGACTAGACTCCTTGATGTCAAAAAAATTGTGCCTAAAAACTCTCACCCCAAGTTTCCCATAAACCAGAGTGGGAGTTGTTGATCAAACTATGATGGTGTTATGAGGATCTCGGTGTAAGACTTGGTAAGGAGTGCCTCCCTTGCAAATTTTTCATTGCAACTAGTATACTAGAAAGTTACTAAGTAAAGAAGTTTTTATGCTAAATTTTCTAAGTCCCCTTAGTGCCTTTATAAAGCACCGAGGGGAGGTCCAGACCACTTAGAAATAATTATCAAATAATTATAATTTGTTTAAGCACCATTTAGGATTAATTATTGATTAATTGTAATTTGTAAAAAAAATGTCATAATAATGGTGCAAAAAGTCTAAAGACATTCATTTGTGACCCTCTCTTCAGTGAACTTTGAAAGTCCACTTAAATAGATAGATTATGGATGGAAAAATCTAATCTCATATTATGGTGCAAAAATTTTAAAGACATCCATTTGTGCCTCATCTCTTGAATGAGCCTGAATAGTCCACTTGACATTCATTATCAAGTAATTATTCCACATTTTATCAGGAAAATCATTTTCTTTTACATAGAGTTTTCTTTCAAAAACAACAATGTCATATTTATGCACTGATATCAAACCACATAATAGGCATATAAGAGTCAATAAATGGCTTCCTAAATGATAGAATTAAATGAGATGATTGCATATATAGGTAATTGATTTAGTAATACATAGTTATAAAAATTTATGGATTGAAAAACAAATGGACCACATAGAACTCATCATCAATTAATTCTAATTTGTTTTGAAAAAAATATATCATTACGTACATTAAGATCTTAAATAATTTCAAAAGTGCAATATATTCATAAACTTGTATCAATGCATATAACTAAATATAATTCAATAAATATGTTAATGTGTTGGATTCTATCACATTATTTCTATTAGAAATAATTTATTTAAGACTTGAAATTTAAAAATTATTAATGTGGATGGGAAAATCAAACGTCATATATGCAAACCATTTAAAGACATCCATTTATGACCCATTTGTTGAATAATTCTGAATAGTCCATGTTTTCTTTCCTTTTACTTGGAATGAAAGCACAGGAAACCCAAGAGTACATCCCGCCATTTTGAAAATGGTACATTGAGTAAATCATCAGCCCTAGTTATGGAACCTCACCACAAAAAACTTAAAGAGTCGAACCCGTGATCAACAACAATATCAAAGAACTTCAAATTTGGCTCTAGACCACTTGAGCTAACCCTTGGGGCTTAATGAATAGTCCACTTAACATTCATTATCTTAATGATTAATTAATTATTACATGTTTAATTATGAAAAACATTTTGTTTTACATGGAGTCTGATTTCAAAAACAACGATATCACATTTATACACTCTTATTAAACCACATGATAGAAAATGAAAGTCAATAAATGGATTCCTGATTTATTGACTCGTATGAGACAATTGCATACAAAAATAATTGATTTACAAGCATATTTAAGTTAGAAATAATTATAGATTGAAAATCAAATGCCTTCAAATTTAAATAGTTTGAAGTGGCAAATCTATGTCCCATTTCTCACTAGTCTAAATTGTCTACTTAGCACTTATTATCAAGAAATTTTAATATATGTTTTTGGAATATATGATTCATAATTTATGGGTATTATATATCACATTAATACACTCATATTAATCAATATAAATAAATAAAAGTTAGTAACATAACTTTGTGCCTTGTTGGCTCATGATATAATTTCATTTTATTTAAAAATACAAATTATAAAAAGTCATCACTGGACAATGAAATGAAATTCCTTACAATTCAGAAAGTTTAAAGACATAAATTATCTATGATACATGCTCAATGAAATCTTAACACTCCACTTAACAATCATTATCAATTAATTATGTATTTTTAAGAAATGAAAACTTATTTACAATGGAGTTTGATTTTAAAATTTTTATATCACATTTATACACTCGTATTAATGCATTTTATAGGCAATTAAAAGTCAAGAAGTGACTTTGTGTTTTGTTGATTTTCATTATGATATGATCGCAATAAAAAATATTAATTGGAGTCTATACAAAATTACCAAAAAATATCAATTGGGAAATTACAGATCTTGTACTTCAAAAATTTCAAATCATTCACCTATGGTCCATTACCTATTCACCATTTCCTATTAGCCTTAATAGTGCATGAAGAATTTATCAACTAAATTATCTATACTTTTTTTTGGTAAGACTTGTACATTTATTTACAACTCTGAATAGTCCATGTTTTCTTTTTTACTTGGAATGAAAGCACGAGAAACCCATAGTACATCCCACCATTTTGCAGATGCTACATTGAGTAAATCATCGGCCCTAGTTATGGACCTCACCCCAATGAACTCAAAGAGTCGAACCTGTGATCATCAACAATATCAAAGAACTTCACATTTGGCTCTAGACCACTTGAGCTAACCCTTGGGGCTTAATGAATAGTCCAGTTAACATTCATTATCTTCATGATCAATTAATTATTACATGTTTAAATATTAAAAACATTTTGTTTTACATGGAGTTTGATTTCAAAAACAACGATATCACATTTACACACTCTTATTAGACCACATGATAGAAAATGAAAGTCAATAAGCTTCCTGATTTATTGACTCGTATGAGATGATGGCAGCCAAAAATAATTGATTTACAAGCACATGTTAGTTAGAAAGAATTATAGAATGAAAATCAAATGCCTTCAAATTTAAATAATTATAGATTGAAAATCATATGCCTTAAAATTTAAAGTGTTTGAAGTCACTAATCTATGTCCCATTTCCCACTAGTCAAAATAGTCTACTTAGCACTTATTATCAAGAAATTTTAATATATGTTTTTGGAAGAAATGATTCATAATTTATGGCTATTATATATCGCATTAATACACTCATATTAATCAATATAAATAAATAAAAGTTGATAACACCTTGTTGGCTCATATGATATAATTTCATTTTATTTAAAAATATAAATTTATAAAAAGTCATCACTAGACAATGAGATGAAATTCCTTACAATTCAGAAAGTTTAAAGAGATAAATTATCTATGATATATGCTCAATGAAATATTAACACTCCACTTAACAATCATTATCAATTATTTATGTATACACTCGTATTAATGCAGTTTATAGGCAATTAAAAGTCAACAAGTGACTTTGTGTTTTGTTGATTTTCAATATGATATGATTGCAATAAAAAAATTAATTGGAGTCTATACAAAATTACCAAAAAATATCAATTGGGAAATTACAGACCTTGTACTTCAAAAAGTTCAAATCATTCACCTATGGCCCATTACCTATGCTCCATTTCCTATTAGCCTTAATAGTGCATGAAGAATTTATCAACTAAATTATTTATAATAAAAAATTGGTAAGAGTTGTACATTTATTTACATTGAAATTTATTTTAAAAATTACATTTCGCATTTATATATGAGTATTAATGAATATAAGTAAATATAAATCCATAAAAATAAATTTTTGCCTCAATGGATCATATAATAAGATGATTTCAATGATGAATAATTCATTTAAAAAATGTAAATTAATATACACACATACACATTATAAAAATAAATATTTTCTTACAACAAATTTAATGCAAAAATGATTATAAATAATAATGATAATTTATATTAGTATAATTTTCAATTCACATATATTTCGAAACTAATAATAAATCACCATAAATTTATTCACAAAAAACTATGTCCAAGTTGTATTGAAAAAATTGAATGCTCTTGTGAGTAAATTTATTAAAAAAAATCATCATCTATTACAATGAAGTACATGTTCTATTGAACATTCAAATGTACTCACATTTATGTTTGATACAATGAAATGGCTTAAGAAATGGAAATAAAACTTGCATAAGCCAATTATCATGCTCTCGCCTTGTATAGGCTTTTATTAAGATGTGGTTTGACCGATATCTAGGGAATTGAGAAGGATGCTTTGATGCATCTATTAGAAATATATTTGATTCTTCGTATTTATCTCCATATTGGGACCACACATCAATCAACCTTTTCTCATAAAATTGTATTGTTCCCCTTGCCTTCACTTTTGTTTGCAAATGGCAACAAGAACTGCTTCATATGAATTTAAAATCCCCTATGTCAATATTTTATTTTCAAAGTGCGTATCAAATGTACTTATCAGTGAAATCTAATGTCCATATTGCAACATAATAGTTTTTTAAGCAATATTTAATACTTACGACTGAGAAGGACTTAAAAAATAGGAGTGATTACCAAACTGCCAATTTAGTTCTCTTGGAATATGACAACTCAGTTCATCTCCAATGTATGATTAGACGAATACTCCTTCCATTTCAAATATCAACAAAATATTTCAACTTACATTAATTCCCATATGCATCTACACTGAAACCACATATATTGCATTAGCATATATCCACTTCAACACTTCATTGTTTAAGAACATCAAAACATAACACTTCAAAACATTTAAAAAATGATGTTAGTATATATTATATTTTTTTTCATTTGTAACAAAGTGAATTTTACTAGTTAAATGACAATAAAAAAACATTATTACAGTGGCCCCATTCAAATGACCAAATTAATGATATGTCTAGTTTACATATACAACCTAATATGTTTATTTAATTTGTATGGAACAAGCATTTTTAAATTTCTATAAATTAAAAAAAAAATGATATGAACACATTAAAGAACCATTTAACTTATCGTTGTCATTATCACTACCTTACTATAAATTAAAAAAATAAAAAATATTTTATTCCTATGAATGTATTGGTATCGTGAAATACAAGTCAACTCAAACTAATAAAGGCTACAAAATACACTAATAAATCATGATATCTTTGGAATCTAATAGTTCTTGGAATCTAAAAACATTTGTATAGAAATATTTGACAAATTTCAATAAATTTAAAAATAAGGAATGCGAAGAATATGGAATTTCGAACCATATGCAAATTTCTTATAAGAAAATGGTAGCTCAAAATTCATTAATCATCAATCAATTATTCGCATATTACCTAGCCATTTGCAACAAATTATAAAATAGTGTTGAAAATGCCATACGATTTACAACAAAATTTGGTGGTAAATTTCCTTAACGTTCTTCTCCCTTATAGATACTTCCTTTGAATTTTCTTTGGCTTCATAGTCATGATTTCTGAAAATAAAATTAAGAAACTATTACCAAAGTTTCTAATATTAAAAAAAATATGAATTATAAATACTATCATTACCTTCATCATTATATTTGTCATAAAATAAACAAGAATCATAAATATGCTACAGGGAGAGAGAAATTTAACACACACTAAGTTTGTGTTAGATTTCCTTCTTGCACAAACAAAACCACATTGCATGGTGAAACAAATCTAGCGTATGCTAGATTTTTGTGTTAAAAACAAATCTAACATTGTGTTAGATTTGTTTTACCTTGCAATGCATGTGTTTATACTAGAAGAAAATCTATTGCATGTTAGATTTGTTTTACTTTGCAATGTTGGTGTTTATGCTAGAAACAACTCTAGCACATGTTATATATGTCATATCCTGTAATGTTTTCATTTATAATAGAAACAAATGTACCATGCACTATATTTATTTTACCCTATAATGCTTGTGTTTGCACTTTTGTTTTACCTTACAATGCTTTTGCCTTTTGTCTTACACTAGATTTGTTTTACCCTACAGTGTTTTTTTTTTGCTTCTCCTTATAATAGATTTTTTTTACCTTACAATTCTTGTGTCTGTGTTTGTGCTAGAAGCAAACCTAGCATGAGCTAAGATTTATTTTGTTTGACCTTACCATGCTTGTACTTGTGCTAGAAAAAAATCTAGTGTGCACTATATTTATTTTACCCTGCAATTCATTTGTCTATGCTAAAAAAAAATCTAGTGTGCACCCACAAAAAAACCTAAAAGCTCCTGGACTCACTGTGATCAAATGCCTGACTTCGAGTCAGCCTGTGTCTACTACAACAACATGACTAGATTAAAAGACATTACATTAAAATGGGCCAGAGAGAAGAAAAGACAGGGTGAAGCAACTTTGAATAAGATTGAGACTAAGATAGGGAGCTTGCTGGGATCAGACTTCCTTGACTTTCAGTGCACTGAGGCCAAGGACCATCTCATTCAATTGGAAATGGAGAAAGCCAAATTTTTAAGGCAACAGGAGGAAATGTGGAGGCTCAAAAGCATGGCCAACTGGCTCAAGGCGGGAGATGACAACACTAAACTCTTCCAGCAATGTGCAAAAGGCAGAAAGAGTATCAACACAAACTGGGAACTAAAGGACTAGGCTGGAAGGGTGGCCAATAACCATGCTCAACTTGTTGATATGGGTATTATACATTTCTCCCATCTCTATAGTGACCCCAGAGCTGCCAACATATCAAAAGCACTCTAGATAGCTAGGACCATTCACATATATGTGGAGGAAGATGATATTGAAAACTTGAAAGCCCCTGTTACTTTAGGGGAAGTTGAAGCGGTATTAAAATGGTTTAATTCGGACAAGAGCCCTAGTCCGGACGGCTAGCCCATTGAATTCTACCTCACTTTATTTGAAGACATTGGGAGGGACCTCCTACAAGTCATAGAAGAGAAACGGATGATTGGTCGTATTTATGATGGATTCAACGCTGCTTTCATATCCCTCATACCTGAGATTGATAAACCCTTAACCTTTAATAACTACCGGCCCATATTCCTCTGCAAATGTATCTACAAGATCATATCCGAGATCATTTCCAATCGCATCAAGCCCATTTTATCTTTAAACATATCCAAGGAACAATTTTCCTTCCTTAACCAAAGACAAATTCATGAAGCCATAAGTACTGCCCAGGAAGCCTTGAACTCTATCAAGCTCAAAAGTCTTAAAAGCACCATCCTCAATATCGACCTTGCAAAGGCTTTTGATTGCACATGCTAGACCTACATTGAGCTCAACCTTCTCCAAATTGGCTTCCCCCACTCCTTCATCAATTGAATCATGGGATGAATCACAAATGCCTCCTTCAGCCAAATCATCAATGGAGTAGCTTTTGAATTTTTTCATGCAGGTAGAGGACTTCATCAAGGCTGCCCATTATCCTCGTTGCTGTTTTTATTAATCATGGAAGGACTGACCAAACTTTTGGCAAAGGCCAAGGCCGATGGGACTATAAAAGGTGTCAAATTATCTGAATTTATACATCTGACCCATCTCTTATTAATAGATGATGTACTTATTTTTCTTGATGGATCCATTCAAGACACCAAAAACTTCAAAAATATTCTTGAGGTTTTCTGTAAGACCACATGTATGGACCCTAATCACAGTAAATCTACTATCATATTGGTGAAGTTCTCTAAGAAGGAATGCAAACATGCCCTCACCCATTTTCATTTTGGTCGCAGGGAATTAGAGGATGGCATTAAATATCTCGAGTGATGTCTAAAGCCAAATGACTACCGCATCACTAATTAGAATTGGTTAATTGAAAAAGTCGAGAGGAGAGTAAACATTTGGAAACAGAGATGGCTCTCCAAAGTAAGGCAATTAGTTCTAATAAAATCAGTGTTGGAGGAAATTCCTGTACACTGGATGGCACTGGCATGGATTCCTAATGGAGTGACGGCCAGAATACAACAAATTTGCAGAAGATTCCTTTGGAGGGGAACAATTGAAGGTAGGACATTGTCATGGATAGGATGGAAAAGGATTGCCAAACCCAAAAGCTAGGGTGGCTGGGGGCTAAAAGATCTTAATTGCTTTGCCACAACTTTGGCTGCTAAAATGGGGTGGCATCTGCTCAATGCTAGCAACCTCTAGTGAGAGGTAACTTATTTCAAATATATTTCTCCTCAGATTACCCTTGATTGGATTAGAGGCCCCACCTCATACATTCTAGGATCCTCCATTATTTGGCGAGCCATCACAAGATCCATTCACATCATCAAGAAAGGCCTTGCTTGGATGCTTGGTCTGGATGTGGTCATATGTACCAATTACCCTTGGCCATTAAACAACACTTGATGGACTCAGGAATTCAAATGATATCACAAATTGCTAACAGAGCTAATTCCTCTTGAATCACACAGGCTTGGAAATTGGCATAGGATCTCGACATCTCAGATATATGGAATCTGATTTGGAACAATTATCTTAAGGCCCTCCGTGCCACCAATATTAGAATCACTGAGAGGGAGGACGAAATTTTATGGGCTTTACCTCCCAGGGGAAGATACTCACCTAAGGAAGGGTATGTCTCTCTCTATACATAACGTGAACCCCAGAACAGAATGTGGTTGTGGAGACACCTTTGAAAGCTGAAGGCACCACCAAAGGCCAAACTTTTCATGTGGTGCATACTCAGCAACTGTGCTCCGACAGAGGACAACCTCATTAGGAGATCCATCCATGGCCCCTCCAGATGTTGTCTTTGCAAATCTCAGCCCGAGGAAGCATCTCACCTCTTCCTCACCTGCCCAACTAGGAAAATGATCTGGCAACTTACCACAGTTGCTCTAGGCATCTCATATAATTAACATGGAAACTTTGTCTCTGAGGCTTGGTCAAATTGGTGGAAATCGGCTGTCTGCCTAAAAGATTGTAATCTCCCTCTTGATATCTTGGGGCACATGGTTGGCCCGTAATCAGTCTATCTTTCAAAGTGATGTGATAGACTGACCTCACATAAGTAACTCTATAGTGAATTTTTTCCTCTCAATTCCAAACGATGAGCTCGAAGCTCGAGGCAGAATACTCATACCAGTGGCTATTGACAAATCATACCCATGGGCCTATTTCGATGGGGCATCAAACATCCATGGCTGTGGAGGGGGGCCTACTCTCTATATTTTATATACTCACTGCTATAAGATTAAAATGGGATTAGGCCTAGGTACAAACAACTTTTTCGAACTCAACAGTCTCAGACTCCTCCTTACCTTCGCCCGAGAGAAGAGTTGCAACGAGATTTAGATATTTGGGGTTTCAAAAATTATTATTAACTGGGTCAACAATGAAGCCCAATGTCATGTTTAGACTCTTAGAGCTTTGTTGAATGAGGTTATGGCGCTAAAATAATTTTTTGATTCCATTATTGTTGCTCACATTTACAAGCAAAGGAACCAAGTGGCTGATCAACTATCCGAAGAAGAATCGCAGCTAGACTGGGGTCACTGGTTCATTATCAAATAGGATGGACAGAAATATTATCAGTATTTCCATCAACCCTTCATAAAGGATGTGGAGGGTCAGGGGGGAGTCTAACCAGGCTGTTGATTTTGGCTGTATTTTTGGTAGGGCTTTTGGCCGGTTTTTATTTTTCACATGTGATTATGTAGATATTTTTTTTGATATGCATAATATTGTTACTAAAGGTTATTTATGAACATCTGAACTATATGAATGTAAGTGAATTTTGAATTATGCATAGATGACTATGTTGCTGATGCAACATGTAATTTTCTCTCATAAATGAAAATTACAAATTTTTCCTTGGAAAAAAAATGAATTTTGAATTATGCATAGATGGCTATGCTGCTGATACAACATGTAATTTTCTCTCATAAATGAAAATTACAAATTTTTCCTTGGAAAAAAAATGAATCTAACATGCGCTAGATTTGGTTACCATACAATGCTTGAGTTTTTGATAGAAGGAAATCTAGGGCACACTAGTTTTGTTTTACCTTGAAATCTAGGACACACTAGTTTTGTTTTACCTTGCAATGCATGTGTTTGTGTTTTTAATAAAATTAGTTTTACCCTGCAATGCTTATGTTTATGCTACAAGGAAATATGGCACATGTTATATTTGGTTTACTTGCAATTTTGGTGTTTGTACTGGAAACAAATCTAACATGCGCTAGATTTGTTTACCCTTCAATGCTTGTGTTTGTGCTTTTGTTTTACCCAACAATGTTCTTGTGTTTTTCCTTACACTAGATTTATTTTACCTTTGTTTCTAGCAGAAACAGAAGCATTGTAGAGTAAAAAAATATAGTGTCAGGAAAACACAAGAGCAATGTCGTGCACTGCTTGTGCTTGTGCTAGAAACAAATCTAACACACGTTAGATTTGTTTTACCTTGAAATGTTTTTATTTGTGCTAAAAACAAATCTAATGCACACTACATTTGTTTCACTTTGCAATGCTTGTGTTTGTGGTGGAAACAAATCTAACATGCACTGGATTTGTTTTAACTTGCAATTCATGTGTTTCTGCTATAAGGAAATATAACACATGTTAGAA